>WNGS01164609.1:0-10261 GCA_020271785.1 Procambarus virginalis | reverse complement strand
ACCAAGGACAAAAACCAGTAAAGGCATATATCTGTCTTTTTACTTGTGCCACAACAAGGGAAGTCCATCTAGAAGTGACGCCCAACATGAATGCCGAGGCATTCTTACAGGCTTTCAGCAGGTTTGCTTCACATAGATCCTGTCCTAAGTTAATGAACTCAGACAATGGGTCCAACTTAGTGGCAGGAGAAGCATGTCTGAGGAAAATCTGGACACATCTAAAGGTACACATGAACCTAAATCAACGGCAGTGCCACTGGAAAGTCATACTCCCAGAGCACCATGGCACTGAGTCAAAAGATTGATCTACAGGAGCTCCAAACCGTAGCCATAGAGATAGAAGCATGAGTTAGTAACCGACCACTTACCTACCTCTGATGATGTTTTGCACGTGAACCATTAAGGCCAATTCTGATGTATGGGAGACCTCTCAGCACCCTTGTGTCCCTTACGGATGAGTAACCAGAGGCTCCTTCATATGTCCGAGAGAGTGATTTGGTTCAACGTTTCAAACATCTATCAGGGTGATAAGTCGGTGGAATGACGTATGGAGTCGAGAATACCTTACTTCTCTGAGGGAGTATCATTACAGGGCAAACAACCCCAACAACCCTCGGAACAGAGTTCTGGTGGACAGCGATGGGCCATGCTTAGAGTGGCCTATAGGCAAATAGTCTCTGTTCATCCAGACAGCCAGGGCATCTTGAGAATATGAATTTAAATGCCAAGGCAACACTACTCTCAAACATTAGAGAAATTATTTCCTTTAGAACTGGCAGGAAAAGACGACGTTCAACGACTTCCAGCACCCGAAACGCCCGTACGGGACATACGTCCCCAAAGGACTGCAGCACAACAATGCAAACAAATTAAAGCAACATTATAATTCTGAGGGAGAGGAATAAAGTGATCACAGTCCTTACCCGGACTTCGCCCATGTTCCTCACCCCCCGGAATTATGTCGGAAATCCGACACACATAATAACTAAGTTTCCCTGTTAAAGGAAAAGAAACGTTATTCCGTGACGTCATACAACAAGACGTATATATACATCTCATCTCTTTTTAAACAACAGTCCAGTGTTTAAACTCAATAAAAAAGTGTTCACTATGACTCATATAATTTCCAACACCAGGAATATAGCTTAACTCTCTATTCCTTAAACATAAATAGAACCACCAAATATTTTAAGACAACTCCCCTGGAGTGTCGTCACGTAGTCCAGAATCACAACAAAATAACACGCTGTATAGAGGGCTCCCTCCATATGAGCTGGTATAATGAGGCAGTGCTACAGTGGGCAGTGTTACATCAAGCTCGTTAGACACCCAGACTACGTGTCAACAAGCGAGCAACCACACAAACAACCTCTCAACAACCACAGCAACACCAGTATCCGTCTTACCAAGTATTTTGTATATTCTGACCATTTTATATAATAAATAGGTAGGCGGTTATACTGTGGGACGAAAATCCCTAACACGTACGTTCTCAGCTCTACACACACATAGTCCATGTCATATCTGTAATTATATGTTTAGGGAACCTTTATTAATTCCTTACATCCAAACAGGTAATTATGAGGGAAGTTAGTGAAGCAGAAGCTGGCTCCCTATATAATTATAGAACTAACTACTCCACTAGCTGTACATCAAGCTTTGTAGGGCCCCCAAACACTGAGTGCCTCTGAGTGCCACCATTACATGGCACTCAGAGGCACAGAGCAACACCCTCATTTGATGCTACATTACACAGCCTTAGCAGGCCTCATTAACAGGAACAGCTAAGGCCTTCTTGTTCAATACTGTAGACATAGTATTAGCGTTATAATTTTAATTTACTGTGGTATACTAGGAGATTAGACCACCATATGTGGTATGATTTATAATTTATATATCAAAGACTAGGTAAAAATTTGTGGTTTATGAAGGAGCCACCTGAAAGTGGTTTTAGCTACAAATTGTCCCTCCATTGTGTGACAAGCTTTAGCAGCTGACTCAGAACATACAGTCCACTTACTTACTTACTACTAACTAACTTATTACTATAAACTAAAAAAAATAATCAAATAAAAAATATCATATTAAAGTCAATTAAAAAATAAATAAATATTTGAATATTCACAGAATTAAAAGGATTTAAAGCTGCGGGGATTTTCCCACAAGGTGTTCGGACCATTACAGAGGGGGTCAGGCTGAGGTGTTCGAACTATCACAGAGGTGGTCAAGCTGAGGTGTTCGGACTATCACAGAGATGGTCAAGCTGAGGTGTTCAGACTATCACAGAGTTGGTCAAGCTGAGGTGTTCAGACCATTAGAGAGGATGACAAGCTGAGGTGGTCGGACCATCACACAGGTGGCCAAACTGAGGTGTTCGAACTATCCCAGAGGTGATCAAGCTGCAGCGTTCAGACTATCACAGAGGTGGTCAAGCTGCAGTGTTCGGACAATTACAGAGGTGGTCAAGCTGAGGTGTTCGGACCATAACAGAGGTGGTCGGGCTGAGGTGTTCGAACTATCCTAGAGGTGGTCAAGCAGCGGTGTTCGGACTGTCACAGAGGTGGTCAGGCTGAGGTGTTCGGACTATCACAGAGGTGGTCAAGCTGAGGTGTTTGGACTGTTACAGAGGTCGTCAAGCTGAGTTGTTCGGACCTCTAAAGAGGTGGTTAAGCTCAGGTGTTCGGATTATCACAGAGGTGGTCAAGCTGCAGTGTTCGGACTATCACAGAGGTGGTCAAGCTGCAGTGTTCGGACTATCACCGATGTGGTCAAGCTGAGGTGTTCGGACTATCAGAAAGGTGGTCAAGCTTAGGTGCTCAGACCATTACAGAGGTGGTCAAGCTCAGGTGTTCGGATTATCACAGAGGTGGTCAAGCTCAGGTGTTCGGACCATTACTGATCTGGTCAAGCCAAGGTGTTCGGGCCATTCTCACAGGTGGTCAAGCTGAGGTGCTCGGATCATCACAGTGGTGGTCAAGCTGAGGTGGTCGGATTATCACAGAGGTGGTCAAGCTGAGGTGGTCGGATTATCACAGAGGTGGTCAAGCTGAGGTGGTCGGATTATCACAGAGGTGGTCAAGCTGAGGTGTTCTGACCATTACAGAGGTGGTCAAGCTGAGGTGTTCGGACTTTCACAGAGGTGTTCAAGCTAAGGTGTTCGAACTATCACAGATGTGGTCAAGCTAAGGTGTTCAGACCATCACAGAGGTTGTCAAGCTTAGGTGTTCAGACCATTACAGAGGTGGTCAAGCTGAGGTGTTTGTGGGAAAATCCTAGCAGTTTTTTTTTAAATATTAAATATATACTTTATTTTATTTTTAATTGACTATAATATTATATAATTTTTATTTGATTATTTTGTAGTTAAACTACATTATTGAATTATTGTTCTTAGTTAGTTCTTTGTTAGTGGACTGTATATTCTAATTCAGCTGCTAGAACTTATCACACACAGTTAGGTAGGGGACAATTTGTAGCTTAAACCACTTTGAAGTGGATCCTTCACAGATCCACAAATTGTTTACCTAGTCTTTAATATATAAATTATACATCATGCCACATATGGTGGTCTAATCTACTGTTATACTTTTAATTCATTTAATTATGTATACTACTCTATCTACAGTATTAAACAGAAAAGGGCCTTATCTGATGCTGTAGTGGTCGCTTGGTAAGGCAGTGTAATTGTAGCATCAGATTAGGGAGTAGCCCTGTGCCTCAGAATGCCACGTAATGGCGGCTATCTGGAGGCCCGCAAGGTTGGTGTACAACAGGGTGAAACACTGTTATATTTGAGGCCAACTGTCTGCTTAAGGAATTACCCTCCTGATTACGTGTTTGGGATGTTTAACATTATTAAAAGCACATTAACATATTAGGTACAGGTGTGACATGAATAAGGGGAGCTGTTTAGTGTTGAGTACGTACTTGTGCGAGCTTTAACGCTCTCTCATATCTGGCTACTTAATCTATACCACTTGATGCACCAACTATATAAATTATGAAGCAGTCGGATACTCAAGTGCTCCTAATGTGTAGAGCTGTTGTTGTTGTAGATCTCATAGGATACAGTCAGTCTATTGTGCAAAACTAGTATCACAACTCTCTCAGGAGCACTCGCTTCGTGTTGCTTTTTATGATTTTGGCGTACGTGCCGACGCCTCTCTGCTTGATCCAATGTTTTGGTTCTACTTCTGAGTTTAATTTAACAGTAACAAGGAAGTCAAGCTAAACTTTTGGTGTAGTTAATTATATTCAGTCCTATTGAACACTATTTTATCAAGTTTAAATACTAGACTGTGGTTTAAAAGGCGATGAGATATAAAAATATACATCTTGTTTTATGACGTCACAGAATAACCCACTCTCTTTTTCTTTATGGGGGTAACTTATGTTATTATGTGAGTGTGTGTGTGTGTGTGTGTCGGATTTCCGACAGTGTTTGGACCATCACAGATGTAGTCAAGCTGAGGTGTTCGGACTATCACAGAGGGGGTCAAGCTGAGGTGTTCGGACCATCACTGAGTTGGTCAAGCTGAGGTGTTCGGATCATCACAGAGATGGTCAATCTGAGGTTTTCGGACCATCACAGAGGTGGTCAAGCTGACGTATTCGGACTATCACAGAGGTGGTCAAGCCTAGGTGTTCGGACCATTACAGAGGTGGTGAAGTTGAGGTGTTCTGACTTTCACAGAGTTGGTCAAGCTGAGGTGCTCGGATCATTACAGAGATGGTCAAGCTAAGGTGTTCGGACCATCACAGAGGTGGTCAAGCTAAGGTGTTCGGACTATCACAGAGGTGGTCAAGCTGTGTGGATAATTACAGTGTTACAAACGACGGGTCATCAGCCAAATTTTAACAACTCAACGTGTCCACTCACCTGTTCCTGAAGAAATTAAATGCTCGTTGATAGTATACATCTTTGACAGGACTTTGGCTCAATAATCTTTGGACGTGAACGAGGTAGTCGGTCCTGCGCACGTGGACGGTGACTATGGTGGCGTTGCTCATGGTGGTGTTGTTCAGGGCTTTAAGAGCGGCAGCAACCTGGGCCTTAGCTTCACTGAGAACCCGCTGGTTGAAGGTGAACTCCTGGCGAAAGTGATCTCTCATAGTGATGAGTAAGTGAGCAGGACAGGGGAAGTCGTTGATGTAGACAGACTGCTGGAGCGGGTACGGGTAGAGCTGGGTGTCGTAGAGCGCTCGATCACTGCTGCCAGCCCTCTTGGCAAACAACTTCTTGTATAAGCTTGCGAATGATTCCTGCTGAGTGAGTCGAGGATAACACGAGCCGGCAGCAACTGGTAGACTCAGCTTGGGGAAGATCGCCACCAGGGAAGCATTCATGTCTTGATCAATGGCCGCCTGAAGGTTACACACACACAGGTCTTAGTATTGGATATACTGCAGTGTTAGACTCACCTAATGTACACTGTCCCCGTTCTTAGTGATGGGACACACATTTATACGTACAGACCAATGTACACTGTTCCCGTCCTCAGTGATGGGACACACATTTATACGTACAGACCAATGTACACTGTTCCCGTCCTCAGTGATGGGACACATACATTTATACGTACAGACCAATGTACACTGTCCCCGTCCTCAGTGATGGGACACACATTTATACGTACAGACCAATGTACACTGTTCCCGTCCTCAGTGATGGGACACACATTTATACGTACAGACCAATGTACACTGTCCCCGCCCTCAGTGATGGGACACACACATTTATACGTACAGACCAATGTACACTGTCCCCGTCCTCAGTGATGGGACACATACATTTATACGTACAGACCAATGTACACTGTTCCCGTCCTCAGTGATGGGACACATACATTTATACGTACAGACCAATGTACACTGTTCCCGTCCTCAGTGATGGGACACACACATTTATACGTACAGACCAATGTACACTGTTCCCGTCCTCAGTGATGGGACACACACATTTATACGTACAGACCAATGTACACTGTCCCCGCCCTCAGTGATGGGACACACACATTTATACGTACAGACCAATGTACACTGTCCCCGTCCTCAGTGATGGGACACATACATTTATACGTACAGACCAATGTACACTGTTCCCGTCCTCAGTGATGGGACACATACATTTATACGTACAGACCAATGTACACTGTTCCCGTCCTCAGTGATGGGACACACACATTTATACGTACAGACCAATGTACACTGTTCCCGTCCTCAGTGATGGGACACACACATTTATACGTACAGACCAATGTACACTGTTCCCGTCCTCAGTGATGGGACACACACATTTAGATGTACAGACCAATGTACACTGTCCCCGTCCCCAGTGATGGGACACACATTTGTAAGTACAGAAGAATGTACACTGTCCCCGTCCTTAGTGATGGGACACACACACATTCCATATTCGTTCATAATAGTTATTCAACCATATATAAATGAGAGTAAATTCTCTGTCTCAATTTAACTATATATCTTTAGAGATATTTATGTTAAATATAATGTTTTGAATATAAGAGGCCTATAGCATGTTTTCTCCAGTAGGTAAAAATGTAAGGCCTATAAATATTATAATTTAACTCGTCTTGTCGGAGACAGGAAGCCTGTCTATATGTCTTCTTTAGGTTTGTATGGAGGTCTTCACCAAGGCTAAACTGCTATTCAGACCCATACCAGTTTCCTATTTACTGCTAGGCGAACAGAGCCATTAGGTGAAAGGAAATGTGCCCAACTATTCCTGACCCGGCCGGGAGCCTAAGCCTAACAGGCTCGGCTCTACGGCACCTAAAATGGAAGAAGGTAGCAAATACAGTTATATCCGAGAAAATACAGTGAAAAAGTCTAAATAAACAGTCGCACACAAATGACCTATGGATGTGCGACAGATTTGCACCAAACCAGTATTTGCTGGTTTTGGGTCAAAAACCATCATTTGAGTCCTGTTGACACAACTAGAAAAGATAACACACTAGACCTATTTTCACAAATAACGATGAACTGAAAAAGAAAATAATGATTACAAATACCTGTTACACAGATCACAATTTAATTAAAGTTCAGGCAAGTATGGGCAGTAGACCTGCACAACCAGTCCCGAATTCTAGAGGTGGAGAATTCAGCAAATTTAATTTTACTAATAAACAGATTAACTAGCAAAGATTAACAGATGCAAACATGAACCACTGAATAAGCTCGATGGCACTAGAAATATGCTCAAACCGCATACCACTAATAAAAAAGAAGAAGAGATATAGACTGGAACGAGACTGACGTTCACTCAATAGACGAAGAAAACAAATCGCAGAACAACTTGAACACCCCGCCATATCTCAGTATAGCTGTATTAGAGCAACAGTGCACTCCTGAAGATGTCACAGTGCTAACGAAATGTCGAACAATAAAAATGGAAAGATTTAGTAATCTTATGTTTCTTCATCCACCCTTTGGTAGAAGACATTTGCGTAGAATGCAAAATATCCAAAAGAAAATTAATAATAGTCACAATGGTTGTGTTTAAGTTCTAAAATATTCGTCCAAATATGAAATATAGTGAAATCTGTTAAACAAATCTTACGTTATTTGGCATCAGCGTCGTGAAAATTTCACCTCAATATGTTAAGAAATAAATTGCATACGAATTAAAAAAAAAACGTGCGCTACCAGTACTGATGATAACAATAACACCTCTTAGTTAGCGGACCTCATGGATAATGCAGGGAATAAGAGATGAAAGCACCTGTCCGACGCACAAAGAAGAGTAGTAGTATGGAGGGTCCACAAAGTGCATATGCAGCTGGTGTCTTCTAAGATTGCTGATTGCCTCCTGTAGGGCAAAATTTCACACAAATAATAATGAGTAAATATGTTATGTTGCTGTATTTATTTTATATTATTTAAATACATTGCACAATGCCAATATTTCTTATGTCCACCAATATTTGGTTTAAGGAGGGAACTTTTTTCTTCTTTGTTTCTCATCTGATTTTCTTGAGGCTTCTACATCTTGGAGAAAGCATACCCATCACTAATTATGTAAATTTGCAATGAAATTAGTCAACATGTAGAACATGTTGACTAACTCTATTTTCTATGACTCTTAAGGTTGTTTTTGTTGAATAGGGACCGTATGAGGGCTTTATCATTGTATATAAAGTATACTTATATCCCTTAACCCATTATCCTTATCCCTATGTATATATATACATATATATATTTTTTTTGGGTGGTTATTTTTTCTTGACTTCATTTCAACACACATTGACCCACAACTTTCACATAGTAGAGTGCAAATTCCAAGCAATATTCAATAAAACTTACAAGATGTCATCAATTCAAACGTCTATATTCATTGTCGAGAATTTTAACTTTTTCTGCATGAACAAGTTTTCATCTCTGAGACAAAACACAAACTTCAGTTTCAGACCCTTTCTCAGCATTTTTACAAATTATGTGCAACGTTCTTAGTTCTTAGGTGTCATTGACCACATATTCTGTATTTACTATCTTCTGATTTAGGGCTTCTATCCCTCTAACTATTTTCTTAGCATCAGGGCTTAGCTGAAATAGGAGTTCTCCAAAACTCATTTTCGTAATTTCCGTGTGAAGGAAAGAAGTAAATTACTATAGAATGTATTACACTTATTTATACAATATGCACAACGTTTCGAACCTCCATGGTTCATTCTCAAGTGAATGAATTTTACAATGTGAAAATGTAAATGTAAATTTTACAATGTGAAAAATTTTACAATGTGTGCTCACATTGTAAAATTCATTCACTTGAGAATGAACCATGGAGGTTCGAAACGTTGTGCATATTGTATAAATAAGTGTAATACATTCTATAGTAATTTACTTCTTTTCTAAATCCCGGAAATTACGAAAATGAGTTTTGGAGAACTCCTATTTCAGCTAAGCCCTGATGCTAAGAAAATAGTTAGAGGGATAGAAACCCTATATCAGAAGATAGTAAATACATAATATGTGGTCATATTTAATGAGACACACACACATATATGTATATATATATATATATATATATATATATATATATATATATATATATATATATATATATATATATATATATATTTTCAAAGACTTTTAGTTTTCACACACAACTATAACCTGAAAGCACTAAACAGTTCTTTACTATGCTATGATTTAAACAGCTTTCATCTTTCATTTTATACCCGCGTTTTGGGTGAGGTGATATGTTACAACAGTTTTTAATGAGGTGAACAAAACTTTCAACAAAGGACAGAACACGAAAACAATGGATATTAGCTGGATATTAACTGGGTAAATTGAAGGTATGAATGGAAGTAACTGCGGAAGGGCCTATTGGCCCATATTTCTTGATGCTTCAAGACCCCGCTCCAATATAGAAGCATCAAGAAATATGGGCCAATAGGCCCTTCCGCAGTTACTTCCATTCATACCTTCAATTTACCCAGTTAATATCCAGCTAATATCCATTGTTTCGTGTTCTGTCCTTTGTTGAAAGTTTTGTTCACCTCATTAAAAACTGTTGTAACATATCACCTCACCCAAACGCGGGTATAAAATGAAAGATGAAAGCTGTTTAAATCATAGCATATATATATATATATATATATATATATATATATATATATATATGCAAACAAGCCTGAATGGTCCCCAGGACTAGATACGACTGAAAACTCACACCCCAGAAGTGACTCGAACCCATACTGCCAGGAGCAACGCAACAGGTACGTACAGGGACGCCTTAGTCCGCTTGACCATCACGACCGGACATAAGGAAGTGATAGCCGGAGCTATATGAACCACTTTCCGCCGGCACTCGGATGGTAATCTTGGGCATAGCATTTTATCAAATCACCTCATTTTTTGGGGCAACACGTGAGGAACACAAATGCAAACAAGCCTGAATGGTCCCCAGGACTAGATACAACTGAAAACTCACACCCCAGAAGTGACTCGAACCCATACTGCCGGGAGCAACGCAACTGGTATGTACAGGGACGCCTTAATCCATTTGACCATCACGACCGGACATAAGTGGTTCATATAGTTCCGGCTATCACTTCCTTATGTCCGTCGTGATGGTCAAGCTGATTAAGGCGTCCCTGTACATACTAGTTGCGTTGCTCCTGGCAGTATGGGTTCGAGTCACTTCTGGGGTGTGAGTTTTCAGTTATATATATATATATATATATATATATATATATATATATATATATATATATATTGTGACGATAATCTCTTT
>WNGS01164605.1:0-14897 GCA_020271785.1 Procambarus virginalis | reverse complement strand
TGGAGTTAACAACTGGGTATGGTGGAAACCACTGGGTGTGGAAGCAACCACTGGGTGTCTCTGCAACCACTGGGTGTCTCTGCAACCACTGGATGCATAGGCAACTAATGGGTGTGGAGGCAACCACTGGGTGTGGAGACAATCACTGGGTGTGGAGGCCACCACTGGGTGTAGAGGGAACCACTGGGTGTGGAGGCAACCACTGGGTGTTGAGGCTACCACTGGGTGTGGAGGCAACCACTCGATGTGGAGGCAACCAATGAGCTTGGAGGCAACCACCTGGGTTGGGGGCAGTAGCTGGGTGTGGCGGCAACCACTGGGTGTGGAGGCAACCACTCGTAATGGAGGCAACCTCTGGGGTGTGGAGGCAACCACTCGTAGAGGAGGCAACCTCTGGGTAGGGCGGCAACCACTGGGTGTGGAGGCAACCACTCGTAGTGGAGGCAACCTCTGGGTGTGGAGGCAACCACTGGGTATTGTGGCAAGAACTGGGTGTGTAGGCAACCACTGGGTTATGTTGATATGATTTCATTTCTTTAGTGTCCCCACGGCCCGGTCCTCGACCAGCCTACACCCCCAGGAAGCAGCCCGTGACAGCTGACTAAGTCACAGGTACCTATTTTACTACTAGGTAACAAGGGCATAGGGTGAAAGAAACTCTGCCAATTGTTTCTCGCCGGCGCCCTGGATCGAACCCGGGACTACGGGATCACGTGCCCCGCGTGCTGTCCGCTCGGCCGACCGGCTCCCTTAGGAGTCCAACCACTGGGTGGGTAGGCAACTACTTGATGTGAGGACAGAAACTAGGTGTGGCGGCATCCACTGAGTGTGGATGCAACCACTGGGTGTGGAGGCAGCCACTGGGTGTTGAGGCAACCACTGAGTGTGGATGCAACCACTGGGTGTGGAAGCAACCTCTGGGAGTGGAGGCATCCACTGGGTGTCGAGTTAACAACTGGGTATGGTGGAAACCTCTGGGTGTGGAAGCAACCACTGGGTGTCTCTGCAACCACTCGATACATATGCAACTAATGGGTGTGGAGGCAACCACTGGGTGTGGAGGCAACCACTGGGTGTGGAGGCAACCACTTGGTGTGGAGGCAACCACTGGATGTGGAGGCCATCACTGGGTGTAGAGGCAATCACTTGGTGTGGAGGCAACCACTGGATGTGGAGGCCATCACTGGGTGTAGAGGCAACCACTTGGTGTGGAGGCAACCACTGGATGTGGAGGCCATCACTGAGTGTAGAGGCAACCACTTGGTGTGGAGGCAACCACTGGATGTAGAGGCCATCACTGGGTGTAGAGGCAAGCACTTGGTGTGGAGGCAACCACTGGATGTGGAGGCCATCACTGGGTGAAGAGGCAACCACTTGGTGTGGAGGCAACCACTGGATGTGGAGGCCATCACTGGGTGTAGAGGCAACCACTTGGTGTGGAGGCAACCACTGGATGTGGAGGCAATCACTGGGTGTGGAGGCAATCACTGGGTGTAGAGGCCAGCACTGGGTGTAGAGTCAACCACTGGGTGTGGAGGCAACCACTGGGTGTGGAGGCAACCACTGGGTGTAGAGGCAACCACTGGGTGTGGAGGCAACCACTGGGTGTGGAGGCCATCACTGGGTGTAGAGGCCAGCACTGGGTGTAGAGTCAACCACTGGGTGTGGAGGCAACCACTGGGAGTGGAGTCAACAACTGGGTGTGGAGGCAACCACTGAGTGTAGAGGCAACCAGTGGGTGAGGAGGCAACCAATGGTTGTTGAGGCAAGCACTGCATGTGGAGGCAAGCAATGCGTAGGCAACCACTAGCTGTGGAAGCAACCACTGGGTGTTGAGGCAACCACTGGGTGTGGGGGCAACGACTGGGTGTGGAGGGAACCACTGTGTGTGAAGGCAATAACTGGGTGTGTAGGAAATCACTTGGTGTGCAGGCAACCACAGGGTGTGGATGTAACCACTGGGTGTGGAGTCAACCACTGGGTGTAGGGACAGTACCTGGGAGTGGAGGAAACCACTGGGTGAGGAGGCAATCACTGGGTGTGAACGCAAGCACTGGGTGTGGAGGCAACTACTGGGTGTGGAGGCCACCACTGGGTGTGGAGGCAACAACTGGGTGTGGAGACAACAGTTGGGAGAGGAGGCAACAACTGGGTGTAGAGGCAAGAACTGGGTGTGGAGGCAGCAACTGGGTGTGGTTGCAACCACTGGGAGTGGAGGCAACCACTGGATGTGGAGGCAACCACTGGATGTGGAGGCAACACCAGGATGCGGTTGCAACTACTGGATGCCGTGGCAACCAATGAGTGTGGAGGCAACTACTGGGTGTGGAGGCAATCAATGGGCGTGGAGGCAACCACTGGGTGTGGAGACAATCACTCGTAGTGGAGGCAACCACTGGATGTGGAAGCAACCACTGGATGTGGAGGCAACCACTGGGTATTGTAGCAACAGCTGGGTGCGTAGGCAACCACTTGGTGTGGAGGTAACCAATGGGTGAGGCGGCAACAACTGGTTCAAACGGATACCACTGGGTGTGGAGGCCACCACTACGTGTAGAGGCAACCACTGGGTGTGTAGGCAACCACTGGGTGTGGTGACAACCACTGGGTGTGGAGGCAACACAGGGTGTGGAGACAACCAATAGGTGTGGAGGCAACCAATGGGTGTGGAAGCAACACCCCGGTGTGGAGGAAGTAACTGGGTGTGGCGGCAACCACTGGGTGTGGAGGCAACCACTGGGTGTGGAGGGTACCACTGGGTGTGGAGGCAACCACTGAGTGTGGATGCAACCACTGGGTGTGGAAGCAACCTCAGGGAGTGGAGGCATCCACTGGGTGTGGAGTTAACAACTGGGTATGGTGGATACCACTGGGTGTGGAAGCAACCACTGGGTGTCTCTGCAACCACTGGATGCATAGGCAACAATAGGTCTGGAGGCAATGACTGGGTGTGGTGGCAATCACTGGATGTGGAGTTAACAACTGGGTGTGGTGGAAACCACTGGGTGTGGAGTTAACAACTGGGTGTGGTGGACACCACTGTGTGTGGAAGCAACCACTGGGTGTGGAGGGTACCACTGGGTGTGGAGACAACCACTGGGTGTGGAGGCAACCACTAGGTGTGGAGGCAAACACTGTGTGTGGAGGCAACCACTGGGTGTGGTGGCATCCACTAAGTGTGGGACAGTAACTGGGTGTAGAGGCCACCGCTGAGAGTGAAGGCAAGCACTGAGTGTGGAGGCAACCACTGGAGATGGAGGCATCAACTGGATGTTGAGGCAATTAATGGGTGTTTATGCAACCACAGGGTGTGGAGGCAACCACTGGGTGTGGAGGCAACCACTGGGTGTGGAGGCAACCACTGGAGGTGGAGGCAACAACTGGATGTTGAGGCAATTAATGGGTGTTTATGCAACCACAGGGTGTGGAGGCAACCACAGGGTGTGGAGGCCACCACTGGGTGTTGAGGCAACCACAGGGTGTGGAGGCAACAACTGGGTAAGAAGGCAACAACTGGGTGTAGAGGCAAGATTTGGGTGTGGAGGCAACCACTCGGTGTGGATGCAGCCAATGAGCTTGGAGGCAACCACCTGGGTTGGGTGCAGTAGCTGGGTTTGGCGGCAACCACTGGGTGTGGAGGCAACCACTCGTAGTGGAGGCAACCTCTGGGTGTGGAGGCAACCACTCTTAGTGGAGGCAACCTCTGGGTGTGGAGGCAACCACTCGTAGTGGAGGCAACCTCTGGTTGTGGAGGCAACCACTCTTAGTGGAGGCAACCTCTGGCTGTGGAGGCAACCACTCTTAGTGGAGGCAACCTCTGGGTGTGGAGGCAACCACTCTTAGTGGAGGCATCCTCTGGGTGTGGAGGCAACCACTCTTAGTGGAGGCATCCTCTGGCTGTGGAGGCAACCACTGGGTATTGTGGCAAGAACTGGGTGTGTAGGCAACCACTGGGTTATGTTGAGATGATTTCGTTTCTTTAGTGTCCCCACGGCCCGGTCCTCGACCAGCCTACACCCCCAGGAAGCAGCCCGTGACAGCTGACTAAGTCACAGGTACCTATTTTACTACTAGGTAACAAGGGCAATGGGTGATAGAAACTCTGCCAATTGTTTCTCGCCGGCGCCCTGGATCGACCCCGGGACCAAAGGATCACGTGCCCCGCGTGCTGTCCGCTCGGCCGACCGGCTCCCTTAGGAGTCCAACCACTGTGTGTATAGGCAACTACTTGACGTGAGGACAGAAACTAGGTGTGGCGGCATCCACTGGGTGTGGATGCAACCACTGGGTGTGGATGCAACCACTGGGTATGAATTCATCCACTGGTTGTGGTGGCAACCACTGGGTGTTAGGGCAATCACTGAGTGTGGATGCAACCACTGGCTGTGGAAGCAACCTCTGGGAGTGGAGGCATCCACTGGGTGTGGAGTTAACAACTGGGTATGGTGGAAACCACTGGGTGTCTCTGCAACCACTGGGTGTCTCTGCAACCACTGGATGCATAAGCAACTAATGGGTGTGGAGGCAACCACTGGGTGTGGAGGCAATCACTCGTAGTGGAGGCAATCACTCGTAGTGGAGGCAACCACTGGACGTAGAGGCAACCACTGGGTGTGGAGGCAATCACTTGGTGTGGAGGTAACCAATGGGTGTGTAGGCAACCACTGGGTGTGGAGGCAACCACTGGGTGTGGAGGCAACCACTGGGTGTGGAGGCAACCACTGGGTGAGGCGGCAACAACTGGTTGAAACGGATACCACTGGGTGTGGAGGCCACCACTGAGTGTAGAGGCAACCACTGGGTGTGTAGGCAACCACTGGGTGTGGTGACAACCACTGGGTGTGGAGGCAACCACTGGGTGTGTAGGCAACCAGGGGTGTGGAGGCCACCACTGGGTGTAGAGGCAACCACTGGGTGTGTAGGCAACCACTGGGTGTGATGACAACCACTGGGTGTGGAGGCAACACAGGGTGTGGAGACAACCACTGGATGTATAGGCAACCACTGGGTGTGGAGGCAACCACTGGGTGTGGAGGCAACCACTGGGTGTGGAGGCAACCACTGGGTGTGGAGACAACCACTGGGTGTGTAGGCAACCACTGGGTGTTTAGGCAACCACTGGGTGTGAAGGCAACCACTGGGTGTGGAGACAACCACTAGGTGTGGAGACAACCACTGGGTGTGTAGGCAACCACTGGGTGTGGAGGCAACCACTTTGTGTGGAGGCAAGCACTGGGTGTGGAGACAACCACTGGGTGTGTAGGCAACCACTGGGTGTGGAGGCAACCACTGGGTGTGGAGGCACCAGAGGGTTTGGAGGCAACAACGTGGTGTGGAAGCAACCACAGGGTTTGAATGCAACCACTGGATGTGGTGGCAACAACTGGATGTAGAAACAACCACTTGGTGTGGAGGCACCCAATATGTAGGCAACAACTGAGTAGGGTACAACCACTGAGTGTGGATGCAACCACTGAGTGTTGAGGAAACCACTGAGTGTAGAGGCAACCACTGGGTGTGGAGGCAACCACTGGGGGTGGAGGCAACCACTGGATGCATAGGCAACCTATGGATGTGGAGGCAACCAATGGGTCTTGAGGTAACCACTGGGTGTAGGGGCAACCACTAGGTGTGGAGGCAACCACTGGGTGTGGAGGCAACCACTAGGTGTGGAGGCAAACACTGTGTGTGGAGGCAATTACTAGGTGAGAAGGCAAACACTGGGAGTGGAGGCAACAACCAATGGTTGTTGAGGCAACCACTGCATGTGGAGGCAAGCAATGCGTAGGCAACCACTAGTTGTGGAAGCAACCACTGGGTGTTGAGGCAACCACTGGGTGTGGGGGACGTTTCTGGGTGTGGAGGCAACGACTGGGTGTGGAGGCAACTACTGGGTGTAGGTGCAGTTACTTGGTGTGGAAGCAATCACTGGGTATAGGGGGCAGTAACTGGGTGTGGAGGAATCCACTGGGTGTGGTGGCAACCACTGGGTGTAGCCGCAAACACTGGGTGTAGAGGGAACCACTGACTCTGGTGGCAGTAACTGGCTGTGGAGGCAACCGCTGGGTGTTGAGGCAACAAATGGGTGTGGAGGCAACCACTGGGTGTGGTGGCATCCACTAAGTGTGGGACAGTAACTGGGTGTAGAGGCAACCGCTGAGAGTGAAGGCAAGCACTAGGTGTGGAGGCAACCTCTGGAGGTGGAGGCAACAACTGGATGTTGAGGCAATTAATGGGTGTGTATGCAACCACAGGGTGTGGAGGCCACCACTGGGTGTGGAGGCAACCACAGGGTGTGGAGGCAACCGCAGGGTGTGGTGGCAACCACAGGGTGTGGAGGCAAGCACTGGGAGTGCAGATAACCACTGGGTGTGGAGGCAACTGTGGCAGCAAACTCTGGGTGTGAAGGGAATCCCTTGGTCTGTAGGCAATAAATGGGTGTGGAGGACCCACTGGGTTTGGAGGCAAGAACTGGGTGTGGAGGCAACAACTGGGTGTGGAGGCAACCACTGGGGGTGGAGGCAACCACTGGATGCATAGGCAACCTATGGATGTGGAGGCAACCAATGGGTCTTGAGGTAACCACTGGGTGTAGGGGCAACCACTAGGTGTGGAGGCAACCACTGGGTGTGGAGGCAACCACTAGGTGTGGAGGCAAACACTGTGTGTGGAGGCAATTACTAGGTGAGAAGGCAACCACTGAGAGTGGAGGCAACAACCAATGGTTGTTGAGGCAACCACTGCATGTGGAGGCAAGCAATGCGTAGGCAACCACTAGTTGTGGAAGCAACCACTGGGTGTTGAGGCAACCACTGGGTGTGGGGGACGTTTCTGGGTGTGGAGGCAACGACTGGGTGTGGAGGCAACTACTGGGTGTAGGTGCAGTTACTTGGTGTGGAGGCAATCACTGGGTATAGGGGGCAGTAACTGGGTGTGGAGGAATCCACTGGGTGTGGTGGCAACCACTGGGTGTAGCCGCAAACACTGGGTGTAGAGGGAACCACTGACTCTGGTGGCAATAACTGGCTCTGGAGGCAACCGCTGGGTGTGGAGGCAACAAATGGGTGTGGAGGCAACCACTGGGTGTGGTGGCATCCACTAAGTGTGGGACAGTAACTGGGTGTAGAGGCAACCGCTGAGAGTGAAGACAAGCACTAGGTGTGGAGGCAACCTCTGGAGGTGGAGGCAACAACTGGATGTTGAGGCAATTAATGGGTGTGCATGCAACCACAGGGTGTGGAGGCCACCACTGGGTGTGGAGGCAACCACAGGGTGTGGAGGCAACCGCAGGGTGTGGTGGCAACCACAGGGTGTGGAGGCAAGCACTGGGAGTGCAGATAACCACTGGGTGTGGAGGCAACTGTGGCAGCAAACTCTGGGTGTGAAGGGAATCCCTTGGTCTGTAGGCAATAAATGGGTGTGGAGGACCCACTGGGTTTCGAGGCAAGAACTGGGTGTGGAGGCAATAACTGGGTGTGGAGGCAGTAATTGGGTGTTGGGGCAAACAATGGATGTGGTGGCAACATCTTGATGTGGAATCAACAAATGGGTGCGGCGGCCACAACTGGGTGTGTCGAGGATGTGGAGGATGCAACTGGGTGTGGATGCAACCACTGGGTGTGGAGGCAACCACTGGGTGTGTAGGCAACCAACGGGTGTAATTACCCAAGTGTAATTACCTAAGTGTAGTTAAAGGATTAGAGCTATGCTCGTGGTGTCCCGTCTTCCCAGCACTCTTTGTCATATAACGCTTTGAAACTACTGACGGTCTTGGCCTCCACCACCTTCTCCTCTAACTTGTTCCAACCGTCTACCACTATGTTCGCGAAAGTGAATTTTCTTATATTTCTTCGGCATCTGCGTTTAGCTAGTTTATATCTATGACCTCTGGTTCTTAAGTTCCAGGTCTGAGGAAATCTTTCCTATCGATTTTATCAATTCCTGTTACTATTTTGTATGTAGTGATCATATAACCTCTTTTTCTTCTGCCTTCTAGTTATGCATATTTAATGCCTCTAACCTCTCCTCGTAGCTCTTGCCCTTCAGTTCTGGGAGCCACTTAGTAGCATGTCTTTGCACATTTTCCAGTTTGTTGATGTGCTTCTTAAGATATGGGCACCACACAACCGCTGCATATTCTAGCTTTTGCCTAACAAAAGTCGTGAACAATTTCTTTAGTGTATCGCCATCCATGTATTTAAAAGCGTGAAGGTACCACTATGTGTAGAGGCAACCACTGAATATGGAGGCAACCAATGGGTGTTCAGGCAACTACTGGGAGTGAAGGAAACCACAGGGTGTGGAGGAAACCACTGGGTGTTGAGGCAACCTCTGGGAGTGGAGGCAACCACTGGGTGAAGAGGCAACCACTGGGTGTGGAGGCAACCACTGGGTGTTGAGGGAACCAATGGAAGTGGAGGCAACCACTGGGTGTGGAGGAAACCACTGGGTGTTGAGGCAACCTCTGGGAGTGGAGGCAACCACTGGGTGAGGAGGCAACCACTGGGTGTGGAGGCAACCACTGGGTGTTGAGGGAACCAATGGAAGTGGAGGCAACCACTGGGTGTGGAGGCAACCACTTGGTGTGGAGCAACCAATATGTGTGGACGCAACCACTAGATGTGGGGGCAGTAACTAGTTGTGGAGGCAACCACAGGGAGTGGAGGCAACCACTAAGTGTGGAGGCAACCATTGGGTGTGGCGGCAACCACAGGATGTGGAGGCACCCACTGGATGTGGAGGCAACCACTTGTTATTGACTCAACCACTTGGTGTTGAGGAAAGAACTTGGTGTTGCGGCAACCGAAGGTGTGGCTTCAACCTCTGGTTGATGAGGTTACCACTGGGAGTGGAGGCAAGCACTGGAGGAGGAGGCAACCACTGTGTGTGAAGGCAATCACTGGATGTTGAGGAAACCACTGGTTTGCTGGGAATAGAGGCAACTACTGCGAGTGGAGGCAACCACTGGATGTGGAGGCAATCACTGGGTGTGAAGGCAATCACTGGGTTGTAGAGGCAATCACTGGGTTGTTGAGGCAACCACTGGGTATTGAGGCAACCAATTGGAGTGGAGGTAACCACTGGGTCTGGAGGCAACTACTGGGTGTGGGGGCAACCACTGGGTGTGGAGGCAACCACTGGGTGTAGAGGCAACCACTGGGTCTGGAGGCAACCACTGGGTGTGGAGGCAACCACTGGGTGTGGAGACAACCACTGGGTGTGGGGGCAACCAATAAGTGTGGACGCAACAAATAAGTGTGGACGCAACCACTGGATGTGGAGGCAACCACTGGGTGTTGAGGCAACCATTGGGTGTGGCGGCAACCACAGGATGTGGAGGCAACCACTTGTTATTGAGTCAACCACTTGGTGTTGAGGAAAGAACTTGGTGTGGAGGACACCACTGGGTGTGGAGGCAATCAAAGGGTGTGGAGGCAACCACTGGGTGTTGAGGCAACCACTGGGAGAGAAGGCAACCTCTGGGTAACGAAGCAACCACAGGGTATGGAGGTAAATGAATGAGTGTGGAGGGAACCACTGGGTGTGGAGGAAAATCAATGGGTGTTGAGGCAACCACTGGGAGTGAAGGCAACCACTGGATGAGGAGGCAACCACTGGGTGTTGTGGCAATCACTGGGAGTGGAGGCAACCAATGGGTGTGGAAGCAACCAATAGGTGAGGAGGCAATACTGAGCATGGAGGCAATCACTGGGTGTTAAGGGAACTACTGGGTGTGAAGGAAACCACTGGATGAGATTGCAACCAATGGGTGTGGAGGCAACCACTGGGAGTAGTGGCAACCAATAAGTGTGGACACAACCACTGGGTGTGGATTCAACCACAGAGTGTGCAGGCAACCATTGGGTGTGGGGACAGTAACTTGGTATGGAGGCAACCACTGGGTGTGGAGCCACCCACTGGGTGTGGAGGCACCCACTGGGTGTGGAGGCACCCACTGGGTGTGGAGGCACCCACTGGGTGTGGAGGCACCCACTGGGTGTGGAGGCACCCACTGGGTGTGGAGGCACCCACTGGGTGTTGAGGCAACCACCTGGAGTGGAGGAAACAATTGGGTGTGGAGGACACCACTGGGTGTGAAGGCAATCAATGGGTGTGGAGGCAACCACTGGGTGTGGAGGCAACCACTGATAGAGGAGGCAACCACTGGGTATGGAGGCAACCACTGAATGCTGAGGAAACCACTGGATTGCTGGGAGTGGAGGCATCCACTGGGTCTGGAGGCAACCACTGGGAGTGGAGGCAACCAGTGGTTGTGGAGTCAACCACTGGATGAGGAGGCAACCACTGGGAGTGGAGTCAACCACTGGGTGTGGTGGCACCCACTGGGAGTTGAGGCAACCACTTGGTCTGGAAGCAACCACTGGGAGTGGAGGCAACCACTGGGTGTGGAGGCAACCACTGGGTGTTGAGGCAACCACTGGGAGTGGAGGCAACCACTGGGTGTTGAGGCAACCACTGGGTGTGGAGGCAACCACTGGGTGTTGAGGCAACCACTGGGTGTGGAGGCAACCACTGGGTGTTGAGGCAACCACTGGGTGTTGAGGCAACCACTGGGTGTTGAGGCAACCACTGTGTGTGGAGGCAACCACTGGGTGTGGAGGCAACCACTGGGTGTTGAGGCAACCACTGGGTGTTGAGGCAACCACTGGGTGTTGAGGCAACCACTGTGTGTGGAGGCAACCACTGGGTGTGGAGGCAACCACTGGGTGTTGAGGCAACCAATAAGTGTGGACGCAACCACTAGATGTGGGGGCAGTAACTATTTGTGGAGGCAACCACTGAGATTGGAGGCAACCACTCGGAGTGGAGGCAACCACTGGGAGTGGAGGCAACCACTGGGAGTGAGGCAACCACTAAGTGTGGAGGCAACCATTGGGTGTGGCGGCAAACACAGGATGTGGAGGCACCCACTGGATGTGGAGGCAACCACTGGATGTGGAGGCAACCACTTGTTATTGAGTCACCACTTGGTGTGGCGGCAAGCGAATGTTTGGCGGCAACCTCTGGTTGATGAGGTTACCACTTTGTGTGGAGGCTACCACTGGGAATGGAGGCAACTACTGCGTGTGGAGGCAACCACTCGTTGTTGAGGAAACTACTGGGTGTGGAAGCAACTACGGGATGAGGCGGCAACCACTGTGTGTGGAAGCAACTACTAGTTGTGGAGGCAACCACTGGGAGTGAACGAAACCACTGGGTGTGAAGGCAAGCACTGGGTATTCAGGCAACCAGAGGGAGTGGAGGAAACCGCTGGGTGTGGAGGAAACCACTGGGTGTTGAGGAAACCACTGGGTGTTGAGGAAACCTCTGGGAGTAGAGGCAACCACTGGGTTTTAAGGCAACCGCTGGGTGACGAAGCCACAACTGGGAGGTTAGGCAATTACTGGGAGTGGAGGCAGTAACTTGGTGTGGAGGCAACCACTAAATGTGAAGGTAACCACTTGGTGTGGAGGCAACAACTGGGTGTGAAGACAACCTCTGGGTTTTGCGGCAACCACTACATATGAAGGCAACCACAGGATGTTGAGGTAACCACTGGGTGTTGAGGCAACCACTGGGTGTTGAGGCAATCACTTGGTGTGGAGGCAACCACTGGGTGAGGATGCAACCAATGAATGTGGTGGCAACCACCTTGTACGTAGGCAACTACCTTGTGCGGAGGTAACCAATGGGTAAGGAGGCAACCACTAAGTGTGGAGGCAACTACTGGGTGTGGAGGCACCCATTGGGTGTGGAGGCAATCACTGGGTGTGGAGGCAACCACTGGGTGCAGAGGAAACCACCCTGTGTGGAGGCAACCACTGGGTGTGGAGGCAACTATGTGTGTTGAGGCAACCGCTGGGTGTGGAGGCACCCATTGGGTGTGGAGGCAATCACTGGGTGTGGAGGCAACCACCTAGTGTGGAGGCAACCACCTAGTGTGGAGGCAACCACTGGGTGTGGAGGCAACCACTTTGTGCGAAGGCAAACCACTAGGTGTGGAGGCAACCACTGAGTGTGGAGGCAACTACTGGGTGTGGAGGCTGCCATTGGGTGTGGAGGCAACCACTGGGTGTTGTGGCAACCACTGGGTGTGGTGGAAATCACTGGGTGTGGAGGAAACCACTGGGTGTGGAGACAGTCAATGGGTGTGGAGGCAACCACTGGGTGTTGAGGCAACCACTTGCTGTGGAGGAAACCACTGGGTGTGGAGGCAACCACTGGGAGGGGAGGCAACCACTGGGTGTGGAGGCAACCACTCGGTGACGAAGCAACCACTCGGTGACGAAGCAACCACTGTGGAGGCATCCACTATGTGTGTCGGCAGTAACTGGGTGTGGCACCAACTACTTGGTGTGGAGGCAATAACTTGGTGTGGAGGCAACCACTGGGTGTGGAGGAACCCACTGAGTGTTAAGGCAACCACTGGGAGTGGAGGCAACCACTGGGAGTGGAGGCAATCACTGGGTGACGAAGCAACCACTGGGTGGTGAGGCAATTACTGGAAGTGGAGGCAACCACTGGGTGTGGAGGCAACCACTGAGAGGGGAGGCAACCTCTGGGTGTGGAGGCAACCAATTGTAACACCGTAAAGGTGTTTGGGTTAGTTATATTTAATATATACTTATAGTTCACATGAGTCACAGACAAGGAATTTGAGAGACGCCAGGTTGTGCGCTTGAATCTCACACCTCTACTGTTAATGACCACCAAGTTGACCTGACGTCAGATCATGCGAATCTCACCTGGCTCCCACTAATCTTATAATTTAGTCTGGTAGCCTTCAAACATGCCGACGGTTAAGGAGTGGCTTGGTAGAGTGCCGGAGGCTATCTACTTGTGGGCGGAGTTAGCTTCTAGGTTTCCCAATATATACTCGGGGAGCTATCGATTCGAAAGAAGAAGCAGAGCAAAAGACAGAAGAACAGCCAGCCGAGGCCAGCCGTCGAGATAGGCTGTCAGCCGGCGGGGTGGGAGAGTCTCTGTCAACTACAGACCCCCCCCTCTCTCTATTCAACGGAGATCCAGATACTTGGTGAGTTGAACATTAAGGTGACTTGATCGTGTTTACTAAACAAGTGTTGTGTGACGATCAGGGCAGTCAGTTGTAGGGTTCTCAGATTCTTGGGTGATGACTCACTTTGAAAGATTAATCTTGAACACTTTTACTTGCTTAAATTATGATACTTATCATGTGAAATATAATTGAGTTTATAATTTTAAATTGCCTTAACTTTGTTCCCTAGAGTTTTGAGTGAGGTGAGGAAACCTCAGCGGTTACTGGTTTCATGAGATTAATGAGTACATGTTTAGAGTTGAAACATGGTAATAACATCTTTTCGTACAGACAAGTTCCATTCCTTGTCTTGTATGTAAATGATCTAGAATGGATGGTGGCAGCAATTTCTACTTCCAGCACTATATCTCACTTCTTTCTACTTCCAGCATTTTCTATCTTATTTCCTCTACTTCTGGCATTTCTTTTTCTTCTACTCTTTTCTACTATCTACTCTTCTATTTCTACTATCTACTTTCCTACTTCTACCTATCTACCCTTCTACCTCTTCTACTTATCCTACTCACTTCCTACTTACTCGATATCCTACTTCCCTACCCCCCCATTACAATGATGGCAGTGGTGTTGAACAATGTTTATGGTAGCAGGTGTTCATTTAACATTGTTCAGTCCCATGTGTCCTTTTGCCGCTCAGGCGCTCTCAGGGAGATCTTGACAGGTGGTTAATATTCGCGAGTTAGCGAGTTTTTTTTTCAGGTTAGGAGATAGTGATTCTCTGGCGATGTGTTCTAGTGATTTTGTGAGTTTTGTGAAGTTCAGGGAATGTTCACCAGAACTTGTGTGTGTAGTGATTTATGTTAGTGATAAGTTTGGTGATTTGGGAACTTAGCGGTTGGTGGTAGTGGAGGTCAGCTGAGTGTGACAGGTGACCACACATGTCCCAGGGGGACACCCAGCCTCCGCTGGTCCCCAGGTCAGTTGGGGAGTGACAGGTGTAGTCCTTAATTAGTTTTAAGTGGTGGTTCTGCTCAGGTTATTGCGATCGTCTGTTTTACTCCATTTGAACGCAATAACCCGAGGTGTACTGGTATTGTACAGCATGCTAGGGGGAAGCTTAGTATGTCAGTAGACTCACGTCTAGGAACGCCTGGCGTTTGAAGTCTGGTCACAGGATGTGGCAAAAGTTTTGAGTTGTGGACCCGCAGAGACGCGAGGGGAACACTCTGGGTCACGTAGGTGGCTGTAGGATAAGGGTGGGAGTAACGGTTAATTAAGTACTTAAGATTAGGAACGGTACAGTTAAGTTAGGCTAGTGTTGGCCTCTATTAGTTGATATTTTTTGTGGAGATTCGTTTAGTGACAAGTTGAAAGTAGTTACGATCTTATTCTCTCTTTCCCTAACTTTACTCTGTCACTGTTTATGTTCCACCAAGTCAGTATCATTCAGTGTTAATTGGATTATTTTAAAAATTTAAGTGTAGTCGTTGCCAGGAGGAGAGCGTTATGTCTAGACTGTGTGAACCCTATACAAACTATAGGGTCACACAACACTTTGTTGGAACACGGTGTTGTCGCCCTTATGTTCATTCCCAGGTTGGAGCCAGTGGAGAGGTGCACACATACAGAAGTGGGAGACGGCTGCTTTGTACCACACTCGTGGGCTTTTATCACCACCACGACGACCAGCCCCTACCTGGACGTCATTGCTCCACCACCACCATCACCCCGGGGGACCCCCAAGATGCAGCCCTCTCGGTCGGTTAAAATGGTCTACCCAGTGGACCCCAGGACGGATGGACCCCAATGGACCCCAGGTCGCTTGTCAAAGACCCATGGGAGAAAGAAAAAAAAAGAAGAAGAAGAGAGAGAGAAGAGAGAA
>WNGS01164604.1:6958-23134 GCA_020271785.1 Procambarus virginalis | reverse complement strand
TGGGTGTGGAGGCAACCACTGGGTGTGGAGGCAACCACTGGGTGTGGAGGCAACCACTGAGTGTGGAGGCAACCACTGGTTGTTGAGGCAACCACTGGGTGTGGAGGCAACCACTGGTTGTTAAGGCAACCACTGGGTGTGGAGGCAACCACTGGGTGTGGAGGCAACCACTGGGTGTGGAGGCAACCACTGGGTGTGGAGGCAACCACTGGTTGTTGAGGCAACCAATGGGTCTGGAGGCAACCACTGGGTGTGGCAGCAACTGCTGGGTCTGGAGGCAACCACTGGGTGTGGAGGCAATCAATGGGTGTTGAGGCAACCACTGGGAGTGGAGTCATCTACTGGGTGTGCAGGAAACCATTGGGTGTGGAGGCAACCACAGGATGCGGAGGCAACCACTGTATGAAGCTAAAACCACTGGTTGTTGAGGAAACCACTGGGTGTGTAGGTAACCACTGGGAATGGAGGTAACCCTGGTTGCTGGTGCAACCTCTGGGTGTAGAGGCAACCACTGGGTGTGGAGGGAACCACTGAGTGTTGCGGTAACTACTGGGTGTGAAGGCAACCACCTTGTGTGGAGGCAATCACTGGATGTGGAGGCAGCTACTGAGTTTGGAGGCAACTACTGGGTGTGAAGGCAACCACCTTGTGCGGAGGCAACCACTGGGTGTGGAGGCAACCACTGGGTGTGGCGGCAACCACTGGGTGAGGCGGCAACCACTGGGTGTGGAGGCAACCACTGGGTGTGGCGGCAACCACTGGGTGAGGCGGCAACCACTGGGTGTGGAGGCAACCGCTGGGTGTGGAGGCAACCACTGGGTGTGGAGGCAACCGCTGGGTGTGGAGGCAACCACTGGGTGTGGAGGCAACCACTGGGTGTGGAGGCAACCACTGGATGTGGAGGCAACCACTGGGTGAGGAGGCAACCACTTGGTGCAGAGGCAACCACTGGGTGTGGAGGCAACCACTGGGTGTGATGGCAACTACTGGGTGTGGAGGCAACCACTGGGTGTGGAGGCAACCACTGGGTGTGGAGGCAACCACTGGGTGTGATGGCAACTACTGGGTGTGAAGGCAACCACTGGGTGTGAAGGCAACCACTGGGTGTGAAGGCAACCACTGGGTGTGAAGGCAACCACTGGGTGTGGACGCAACAGTGTGCAGCTGTAAACAGCTGGAAACTGCCTTAAGGACTCCGACTCCGGATTTTTCCTCGGGGTTGACTTCTGAAGCCTTTCCCATGAGTGGGTTTTGTCGCAAGATGGCATAGGTTTAAATACGGGATTTTCATTTCCCTAGTTGAGTTGCCTTCCCAGGCTAACTTGGGACTCGTACAGATGTGACCGGGTACAGCTAGTGGTACTCGACAGATGTAGCCGAGTTAATACTTTTTAATTTCAGGTAAAACTAACATAGATATATGACCGAACCTAACCAATCCTACCTAACCTAACCTTAGCAATCTTAACCTAACCTGAACTAACATAACTAAGTCAATAATTTATGTTCTTAATATAATATTATAATAATATTTCATATAAACCAATTGGAAACTTTTTTAAATAAAGAAAATCCCTCAGCCTATTAGGCAATTCGGGCCATTGCATAGTAGGCCGAACTTACACCCCAGAAGTGACTCGAACCCATACTGCCAGGAGCAACGCAACTGGTATGTACTGGACGCCTTAATCCACTTGACCATCACGACTGGACATTAAGGAAGTGATAGCCGAAGCTCTCTGAACCACATCCCCGCCGGCCCTCGGATGGTAATCTTGCGCATAGCATTTTATCAAATCACCTCATTCTTTGGGGCACACGTGAGGAACACAAATGCGAACAAGCCTGAATGGTCCCCAGGACTAGATACAACTGAAACTGGATTAAGGCGTTCTGTACATACCAGTTGCATTGCTCCTGGCAGTATGGGTTCGAGTCACTTCTGGGATGTGAGTTTTCAGTTGCATATAATCTTGGGGACCATTCAGGCTTATTCGCATTTGTGTTCCTCACGTGTACCCAAAGAATGAGGTGATTTGATAAAATACTATGCCCAAGATTACCATCCGGGTGCCGGCGGGGGGTTGGTTCAAATATCTTCGGCTATCAGCGCCTTATTGTCCGGTCGAGAAGGTCAAGTGAATTAAGGCGTCCTGTACATACCAGTTGCGTTGCTCCTGGCAGTATGGGTTAGAGTCACTTCTGGGGTGTGAGTTTTCAGTTATATATATATATATATATATATATATATATATATATATATATATATATATATATATATATATATATATATATTGATGGGAAAGTGTAGGAGTGTAGATGTTCGGCAATCCTCCTAATGGCTGGTGACAATGCCTGTCACATTTACAAAAAAAAAAAAGAGACTGCTTGGCTGTTGTCTGCAGTAAAGTAAGGGAAGACACGCAAAACACATAGTATGAACAATGAAACTTTAATTAACTGGAAAGCAAATTAAAAACAAAGACAATCCCTTGGTTATGTACAGTGTAAACAAACAAGTCAAAAAATATAACATAAAAATAAATAATAGGGATAAATTACTCTAGGAATAATATAAGACAAAATAACATAAAGGTGCTGAGAATATGCTCTAGCTGGGAACCTCCACCGATAAACAGGACGTGTATCAGTTGGTTGTTCACAGCTTGAGAGCCCAAGGATATTTTGACTTCAATGGCTGGTTCACGCCCAGACATCGACTTAGGTAGAGGGCGCTGAGGTGCAGAGGTGCAGGTGTGCAGTTGGCGGGTCACCAATCAGAAGCAGGCAGGCTGGGAATGGTAGTTTGCTGGTTGACGACGGATGAGCCGGCATGGAGGGAGTGTGGAGTAGGTGGGAGTATGTTTTGCCTCCTGGTCAAAACGTTTTGTGCTACTGGTAGACGTATCTTGAAGGTAGCATCTTATTGTTGTATATATGTAAGTAACTTTATGAAGGGAAGAGCAGGCTCAATCTCCCTTGAAATATATATATATATATATATATAAGTATATATATATGTATATATATATATATATATATATATATATATATATATATATATATATATATATATATATATATATATATATATATAAACAAATATTATTAAATATGACCGAAAAAGTAAGATTAATAATTCTAACACGAATTTTCTCGATCTTTCTTATGTTTCTTTTCACTGTTGATGGTAAATGAAAAATCAATTCTCCAAAATTCATTTTTATTTCTAGTCTGACGCGACACTTGAGCGCGTTTGTAAAACTTATTACATTTTCAAAGACTTTAGTTTACACACACACACAACTATAACTGAATAGAGCTTAAACATCTTCGATTTTATATACCTGCATTTGGGTGAGGTGACATGTTACAATAGTATTGGATGAAGTGAAAACAAATTTTCAACACAAGCCAGAACGGGGTATAGAACAGGGTATAATCTAAAGGGAAGGATGGAAGTAACTGCAGAAGGCCTATTGGCCCATATTTCTTGATGCTTCTATATTGGAGCGGAGTCTTGAAGTGGGTAGAATATAGTTGTGCATTAATTGGCTGTTGATTGCTGGTGTTGACTTCTTGATGTGTAGTGCCTCGCAGATGTCAAGCCGCCTGTTGTCGCTGTATCTATCGATGATTTCTGTGTTGTTTGCTAAGATTTCTCTGGTGATGGTTTGGTTGTGGGAAGAGATTATATGTTCCTTAATAGAGCCCTGTTGCTTATGCACCGTTAAACGCCTGGAAAGACATGTTGTTGTCTTACCTATATACTGAGTTTTTTGAGGCTTACAGTCCCCAAGAGGGCATTTGAAGGCATAGACAACGTTGGTCTCTTTTAGAGCGTTCTGCTCTGTGTCTGGAGAGTTTCTCATGAGTAGGCTGGCCGTTTTCTTAGTTTTATAGTAAATCGTTAGTTGTATCTTCTGATTTTTGTCTGTAGGGATAACGTTTCTATTAACAATATCTTTCAGGACCCTTTCCTCCGTTTTATGAGCTGTGGAGAAGAAGTTCCTGTAAAATAGTCTAATTGGGGGTATAGGTGTTGTATTAGTTGTCTCTTCAGAGGTTGCATGGCGTTTCACTTTCCTTCTTATGATGTCTTCAACGAAACCATTGGAGAAGCCGTTGTTGACTAGGACCTGCCTTACCCTACAGAGTTCTTCGTCGACTTGCTTCCATTCTGAGCTGTGGCTGAGAGCACGGTCGACATAAGCGTTAACAACACTCCTCTTGTACCTGTCTGGGCAGTCACTGTTGGCATTTAGGCACATTCCTATGTTTGTTTCCTTAGTGTAGACTGCAGTGTGGAAACCTCCGCTCCTTTCCATGACTGTTACATCTAGAAAGGGCAGCTTCCCATCCTTCTCCTTCTCGTAAGTGAAGCGCAACACAGAATTCTGCTCAAATGCCTCTTTCAGCTCCTGCAGATGTCTGACATCAGTTACCTGTGTAAAAACGTCGTCAACATACCTGCAGTTGTTTATATATATATATATATATATATATATATATATATATATATATATATATATATATATATATATATATATATATATATATATATATATGTATATTAAATAAATAAATATATAGCTAAGCACTCTGTGACCCAACTAGGAATCGAAACTACGTTTCTAGGGCTCATGCCACTGATGTGTACAGTAATAATATCACTTCTCCATGGATTGCTTCTAAGGGTACGTTGGTCCTGGAGGTCATGTTGTGAGTTCTTGACCAATCAAATCCTTGCAACAATCGTGGTGTGATTTTGACACAGTTATTCATAATACCCCTATGCATGCTCGGTTCGTGCTGAGACTACAAGTGAGATGAAAGAAAAGCAAAGATACAGGGGACACCGTAGTATAATATTCAGAGACAGCATATGATATTTTACCACACAACACCTGTGTAAGATGAAAACGAAAATTGAATATCTGGTGGTCTTTAATGAGGCGGAGAAAATCTTTACCAATAGAATAGAGAAGTTACTGTGTAACGTATAGACAAGTTATGTTGAAGTAGTGTATGAAGTGGAATCCTGCCGGGGTGTTAAAACCACATAGTTTTCCCAGGTATATGGTTAATATGAAGGGCTTGTTTGCTTCATTGTTCAAAAGTAATTTGAGGTAAGTGAGGAAGACCAGATAGTACAATAAAAGCTGTATACTACGGAATGTTCCTAGCAGATCTGCCAAATTGTCCTCATCAATTGTTTCTACATTTTATCCTCGGAAAATTCCTTATCATGAAGTTCGGAGCAGGCTAGAGGCCACCAGTTGAACACAAAGAGAAAGGAAGAAACTCTGCAGTATTTCAAAATAACACTAGGGCATAGGCTTAATATTAAACTAATCACCGGTAGGACGTGAAAAAGTACGTCGCTCCAGGCTCTAAGCTGGTGAACATTAAAACCACCACAAACCTAACAAAGGATACAATCAGAACACTTAGCTAAATGTGTGAGATTAGCATTAGAGTACACAGTACATCTATGGAGTTCTAACCTAGTGGAGCACAAGTGGAAAATAATGTCATGGAGCTCTCTGCAATGAAAGTTCAATAAATATCAGAATTAAAATAGAAAACACACTAGAGGAAGTAAACAAGTGGTAAAAATTAAAATATAAATGATAGCAAAGACATAATCCAGACGTGAAAGATATTTAGAAGCCTTGACAAAGTTTGAGTAACAACAGAACGAGAGGTCATGCATGAAAACTAGATTCAAAACGAGACTTAAAATGCAAAAAAGCCCATCTTCAGTGTGAGGACCCTGAGGGAATTGAATGAATGTATTTATTAGAACAAGAAAGCACTGAGGTTATCTATATTTAGAGTTTCAAAATCAGTTACAACAATAAACATGCAGGCCAGAGTCTTGCACCGGATGACATTGCAGACTGTCAGGTATGCACTGCTAGGTGAGTACACACATCTCACACACGAATAGGAAAATAAGAACCTAATTATGGAAACTGCTGATGGCTTAATGGGCCAGCATAGTATATGGTGCTGATAATATCTCTTTGATGAAGGTATCAACAGACAGGTTTGGGGGGATATCAACCTCCTAGATCATTTTACTTATCTAGTTGTATTCACCTAGTTGTGCTTGCAGGGGTAGAGCTGCTCTTTCGGCCCGTCTCTCAATTATCAATCAACTGTTACTAACTACTAAAAAAAAAATTCTCTACACCCCCGCCCACACACACCCTTTATCGCCCCCCCCTTGCATAGAAACCCTCCCTTCCCCACACACACATACACACACACACACACACACACCACACACACACACACACACACACCACACACACACACACACACACACATGTTACGGGTGTAGAGTCCTACATGTCGATGTTTGCGGATGACGCAAAGTTGATGAGAAGAGTTGTGACAGATGAGGATTGCAGGATCCTCCAAGAGGACCTGAACAGGTTGCAGAGATGGTCAGAGAAATGGCTACTGGAATTCAACACGAGCAAATGTAAAGTTATGGAAATGGGACTAGGAGATAGGAGACCAAAGGGACAGTACACAATGAAGGGGAACAGCCTACCTGTGACGACGCGCGAAAGAGACCTGGGTGTGGACGTAAACCTAATCTATCTCCTGAGGCACATATAAATAGGATAACGACAGCAGCGTACTCTACACTGGCAAAAGTTAGAACATCATTCAGAAACCTAAGTAAGGAGGCATTTAGGGCTCTTTACACTGCCTACGTGAGGCCAGTCTTAGAGTATGCCGCCTCATCATGGAGTCCCCATCTAAAGAAACACATAATGAAACTGGAAAAGGTCAGAGTTTGCAACGAGACTCGTCCCAGAGCTACGAGGGATGGGGTATGAGGAGCGCCTGGGGGAACTAGCCTTACGACACTAGAAAGAAGAAGGGGAGGGGGGACATGATAGGAACGTATAAAATACTCAGAGGGATTGACAGAGTGGACATAGACGAAATGTTCACACGGAATAGTAACAGAACGAGGGGACATGGATGGAAGTTAGAAACTCAGATGAGTCACAGAGATGTTAGGAAGTTTTCTTTTAGCGTGAGAGTAGTGGGAAAATGGAATGCACTTAAGGAACAGGTTGTGGAAGCCAATACTATTCATAATTTTAAAACCAGGTATGATAGGGAAATGGGATAGGAGTCATTGCTGTAAACAACTGATGCTCGAAAGGCGGGATCCAAGAGTCAATGCTCGATCCTGCAGACACATATAGGTGAGTACATATAGGTGAGTACACACACACAACACACACACACACACACACCACACACACACACAACACACACACACACACACACACACACACACATACACACACACACACACACACACACACACACACACACACACACACACACACACACACACCCACAACACACACACANGTGGAAGCAACCACTGGGTGGAGGCAAACCCTGGGTGCTGAGAGAAACACAGGGAGTGGAGGTGACCACTAGGTGTGGATACACCCATGGGTGTGGATGCAACCAATCAGTGTTGAGGAAAACAACTGAATGTGGAGGCAACCCACTCGGTGTGGAGGCAACCACTGGGTGGTGAGGCAACCACGAGGTGGATTCAACAACTGAATGCGGCGGCAACCACTGGGTGAAGAAGCAACCACTGGATGAATTGCCAACAAATGGTTGTGGAGGCAACTACTGGGTGTGGGAGGCAACCACTGGGTGAGGAGGCAACCACTGGGTGTTGAGGCAACCACTGGGTGTGGAGGCAACCAATGGGTGTGAAGGCAACCATTGGGTATGGAGGTAACCACTTGATGTTGAGGCATCCAATGGGGGTGGGGGCAACCTCTGGGTGGGGAGGCAACAACTGGGTGTGTAGGCAACACTGGGGTGTGGAGGCAACCAATGGGTGTGGAGGCAACCACTGGGTGTGTAGGCAATCAATAGGTGTGGAGGCAACCACTGGGTGTGGAGGCAACCACTGGGTGTGGAGGTAACCACTGGATGTGGCGGCAACCACTGGGTGTTGAGGTAACCACTTGGTGTGGCGTCAACCCTTGTAGTGGAGGCAACAACTGGGTGGGAGGCAACCAAAGGGTGTGGAGGCATCAACTGGGTGTGGAGGCAACCCCTGGGTGTTTGGGCAGTAACTTGGTATGGAGGCAAACACTGGGTGTGGAGGCAATCACTGGGTGGGGAGGCAACCACTGGATGTGGAGGCAACCACTGGGTATGACGGCAACCACTGGATGTGGAGGCAACTACTGGGTGTGGAGGCAACCACTCGGTGTGAAGGCAACCACTGGGTGTTGAGGCAACCACTGGAAGTGGAGGCAACTACTGGAAGTGGAGGCAACCACTGGGTGTGGAGGCAATCAAGGGGGTGTGGAGGCAACCATTGTGTGAAAGTAACCACTGGGTGTAGAGGTAACAACTTGGTGTGGGGGCAACCAATGGGTGTGGAGGCAACCACATGGTGTGGAGGCAACCTCTGGTAGTGTAGGCAACAACTGGATGTGGAGGCAATAACTAGATGTGGAGGCAACCACTGGGAGTGGAGGCAACCACTGGGTATGGAAGCAACCACTGGGTGTGGAGGCAACCATTGGGTGTGGAGGCAACAACTAGGTGTGGAGGCAGTAACTAGATGTGGAGGCAACCACTGGGAGTGGAGGCAACCACTGGGTATGGAAGCAACCACTGTGTGTGGAGGCAACCACTGGGTGTTGAGGCAACCACTGGGTGTGGAGGCAACCACTGGGTGTTGAGGCAACCACTGGGTGTGGAGACAATCACTCGGTGTCTAGGCAACCACTGGGAGTGGAAGCAACCACTGTGTGTGGAGGCAACCACTGGGTGTTGAGGCAACCACTGGGTGTGGAGACAATCACTCGGTGTCTAGGCAACCACTGGGAGTGGAAGCAACCACTGTGTGTGGAGGCAACCACTGGGTGTTGAGGCAACCACTGGGTGTAGAGACAATCACTCGGTGTCTAGGCAACAACTGGGTGTGGAGGCAATAACTAGATGTTTAGGCAACCAGAGGGTGTGGAGGCAACTACTGGGAGTGAGTACAGAAATTGGGTGTGGTGGCAACCACTGTGTGTGGAGGCAACCACTGGGTGTGGAAGCAACCACTGTGTGTGGAGGCAACCACTGGGTGTTGAGGCAACCACTGGGTGTTGAGGCAGTAACTTGGTATGGAGGCAAACACTGGTTCTGGTGGCAAGCACAGGGCGTGGAGGCATCTACTAAGTGTGGTGGCAACCTCTATGTGTGGAGGCATCCACTGTGTGTGTGGAGGCAACCACTGTGTGTGTGGAGGAAACCACTGGGTGTGGAGGCAACCACTGTGTGTGTGGAGGCAACCGCTGGGTGTGGAGGCAACCACTGGGTGTGGAGGAAACCACTGGGTGTGGAGGCAACCACTGTGTGTGTGGAGGCAACCGCTGGGTGTGGAGGCAACCACTGGGTGTGAAGGCAACATCTTAGTGTGGAGGCAACCACTACGGCAGGAGGCAACCACTGGGTGTGGAGGAGACCACTGGGTGTGGTGTGGAGGCAACCACTGGGTGTAGATGCAGTAACTGGGTGTGTGTAGTTAACATCAGGGTGTGGAGGCAACTATGGGAGCCGGTCGGCCGAGCGGACAGCACACTGGACTTGTGATCCTGTGGTCCTGGGTTCGATCCCAGGCGCCGGCGAGAAACAATGGTCAGAGTTTCTTTCACCCTATGCCCCTGTTACCTAGCAGTAAAAATAGGTACCTGGGTGTTAGTCAGCTGTCACGGGCTGCTTCCTGGGGGTGGAGGCCTGGTCGAGGACCGGGCCGCAGGGACACTAAAAAAAAGCCCCGAAATCATCTCAATATAACCTCAAGATGGGTGTGTAAGCAACCACTAGGTGTGATGGCATGCTCTAAATGTTATACCAGTAACTGGGTGTGGCGGCAACCTCTGGGTGTGGAGGCGACCACTGGGTGTGGAGGCAAGGACTGGTTGTTGAGGAAACCACTGGGTGTGAACGCAACCACTGGGTGTCGAGGCAACCATTGGGTGTGGAGGCAACACCTGGGTGTGGAGGCATCCACTGGTTGCGGAGGCAACCACTGGGGGCTGAGGCAACCACAAAGTGTGGATTCAACCAATGGGTGTGGAGGCAACCACTGAGTGTGACGGCAACCACTGGATTTGGAGGGAACCCCTGGGTCTGGAGGCAAGCACTGGTTGTGGAGGCAATAACTGGGTGTGGAGGCAATCACTGGGTGTGGTGGAAACCACAGGGTGTAGAAGCAACAACTGGGTGCGGCGGCAACCACTTGGTGTAGAAGCCACCACTGGATGCATTGGCAACCAATGGGTTTGGAGGCAACCACTTGGTGTGGAGGCAACTACTTGGTGTGAGGACAAAAACTAGATGTGGCGGAAACTACTGGGTGTGGATGCAACCACTGGGTGTGGAAGCAACCACTGTGTGTGTGGAGGAAACCACTGGGTGTGGAGGCAACCACTGTGTGTGTGGAGGCAACCACTGTGTGTGTGGAGGAAACCACTGGGTGTGGAGGCAACCACTGTGTGTGTGGAGGAAACCACTGGGTGTGGATGCAACCACTGGGGGTGGAGGCAACCACTGAGTTTTGGCCAGTAACTGGGTGTGACGGCAACCACTGGTTGTGTAGGCAACCACTGTGAGTGGCGGCAACCACTGAGTGTGGAGGCAACAACTGGGTGTGGAGGCAACAACTGGGTGTGGAGGCAACAACTGGGTGTGGAGGCAACAACTGGGTGTGGAGACAACAACTGGGTGTGGAGGCAACAACTGGGTGTGGAGGCAACAACTGGGTGTGGAGACAACAACTGGGTGTGGAGGCAACCACTGGGTGTGGAGGCAACAACTGGGTGTGGGGGCAACAACTGGGTGTGGAGGCAACCACTGGGTGTGGAGACAACAATTGAGAGAGGAGGCAACAACTGGGTGTGGAGGCAACCACAGGGTGTGGCGGCAACCACTGGGTGTGGAGGCAACAACTGGGTGTGGAGGCAACAACAGGGTGCAGAGGCATCAACTAGGTGTGATTGCAACCACTAGAGTGAAGGCAACCACTGGGTGTGGAGGCAACACCAGAGTGTGGCTGCAACTACTGGGTGTGGCGACAACCACTTGTTGTGGAGGCAACCACTGTGTGTGGAGGCAACGAATGGGTGTGGAGGCAACCAATTAGTGTGGAGGCAACCACTGGGTGTGGAGACAACCAATAGGTGTGGAGGCAACCAATGGGTGTGGAAGCAACACCTGGGTGTGGAGGAAGTAACTGGGTGTGGCGGTCCTCGGCCACTGGATGAATTGGCAACAAATGGTTGTGGAGGCAACCACTGGGTGTGGAGGTAACAACTGAGTATGGAGGCAAACACTGGATGTGGAGGCAACCACGGGTTGTTGAGGCAACCACTGGGTGTAGAGTCAACACCTGGGTATGGAGGCGCCCAGTGGGAGTTGCGGAAACCACTGGTAGTGGAGGCAACCACTGGGTGTGGAGGCAACCACTGGATGTGGAGGCAACCACTGGGTGTGGAGGCAACAACTGGGTATGGAGGCAACGAGTGGGAGTTGAGGCAACCACTGGAAGTGAAGGCAACCACTGGATGTGGAGGCAACCAATGGGTGTGGAGGCAACCACTGGGGGTGGAGGCAACCTCTGAGTGTGGAGGCAACCACTGGGCGTGGAGTCAACCACTGTGTGTGGAGCGAACCAATTCGTCTATATCCAATAACTGGGTGTGTAGGCAACAAATGGGTGTGGAGTCAACAACTGGGTGTACAGGCAACAACTAGGTGTGGAGGCAACCACTGGGTGTGGACACATCAACTGGGTGTGGTGGAAACCACAGGGTGTAGAAGCACCACCTGGGTTTGAAGGCAAAAACTGGGTGTGGAAGCAACCATTGGGTGTGGAGGCTACCCCTGGGTGCTGAGAGAACCACTGGGAGTGGAGGCAACCACTACGTGCGGAAACAACCACTGGGTGTGGATGCAACCACTGAGTGTTGAGGAAACCACTTAGTGTGGAGGCAACCACTGGGTGTGGAGGCAACCTCTGGGAGTAGCGGCATCCACTGGTTGTGGAGGCAACCACTGGGGCTGGAGGCAACCACTGGATGCATAGGCAACCTATGGGTGTGGAGGCAACCATTGGGTGTGAAGGCAACCATTGGGTGTTGAGGCAACCATTGGGTGTGGAGGCACCCAATATGTAGGCAACAACTGGGTATGGAGGCAACCATTGGGACTTGAGGAAACCACTGGTAGTGGAGGCAACCATTGGGACTTGAGGAAACCACTGGTAGTGGAGGCAACCACTGGGTGTTGAGGCAACCACTGGGTGATGAGGCAACCACTGAGTGTGGAGGCAACAACTGGGTATAGAGGCAACCACTGGGAGTTGAGGTAACCACTGTCAGTAGAGGCAACCACTGGTAGTGGAGGCAACCACTGGATATGGAGGCAACCACTTGGAGTTGAGGCGACCACTGGGTGTGGAGGCTCCCAATATGTAGGTAACAACTGGGTATGGAGGTAACGAGTGGGAGTTGAGGCAACCACTGGTAGTGGAGGCAACCACTGGGAGCTGAGGCAACCACTGGGTGTGGAGGCAACAACTGGGTGTGGAGGCAACCAATGAGTGTGGAGGAAATCACTGGGTGTGGAGGCAACCACTGGGTGTGGAGCACACCACTGGGTGTGGAGGCAAACGCTGGGTGTCTGTACAACCACTGAGTGTGGATGCAACCACTGAGCATTGAGGAAACCACTGAGTGTGGAGGCAACCACTGGGTGTGGAGCACACCACTGGGGCTGGAGCCAACCACTGGATGCATCGGCAACCTATTGGTGTAGAGGGAACCACTGGGTGTGGAGGCAACCAATGAGTGTGGAGGAAATCACTGGGTGTGGAGGCAACCTCTTTTTGTTTATGCAACCACATAATAATGTGGAGGCATCCAATGTGTGTGGAGACAACCATTTGGTGTGGAGGCAACCACTAGGTGTGGAGGCAAACACTGTGTGTGGAGGCAATTGCTAGGTGTGTAGGCAACAACTGGGAGTGGTGGCAGCAACTGGATGTGGACGCAACCACTGACTGTAGAGGCAACCACTGGATGCATAGGCAACCTATGGGTGTGGAGGCAACCATTGGGTGTGAAGGTAACCATTGGGTGTTGAGGCAACCACTGGGTGGTGAGGCAACCACTGAGTGTGGATTCAACAACTGAATGCGGCGGCAACCACTGGGTGAAGAAGCAACCACTGGATGAATTGCCAACAAATGTTTGTGGAGGCAACTACTGGGTGTGGAGGCAACCACTGGGTGAGGAGGCAACCACTGGGTGTTGAGGCAACCACTGGGTGTGGAGGCAACCAATGGGTGTGAAGGCAACCATTGGGTATGGAGGTAACCACTTGATGTTGAGGCATCCAATGGGGGTGGAGGCAACCTCTGGGTGGGGAGGCAACAACTGGGTGTGTAGGCAACCACTGGGTGTGGAGGCAACCAATGGGTGTGGAGGCAACCACTGGGTGTGTAGGCAATCAATAGGTGTGGAGGCAACCACTGGGTGTGGAGGCAACCACTGGGTGTGGCGGTAACCACTGGATGTGGCGGCAACCACTGGGTGTTGAGGTAACCACTTGGTGTGGCGTCAACCACTTGTAGTGGAGGCAACAACTGGATGTGGAGGCAACCAAAGGGTGTGGAGGCATCAACTGGGTGTGGAGGCAACCCCTGGGTGTTTGGGCAGTAACTTGGTATGGAGGCAAACACTGGGTGTGGAGGCAATCACTGGGTGTGGAGGCAACCACTGGATGTGGAGGCAACCACTGGGTATGAAGGCAACCACTGGATGTGGAGGCAACTACTGGGTGTGGAGGCAACCACTCGGTGTGAAGGCAACCACTGGGTGTTGAGGCAACCACTGGAAGTGGAGGCAACTACTGGAAGTGGAGGCAACCACTGGGTGTGGAGGCAATCAATGGGTGTGGAGGCAACCATTGGGTGTGAAAGTAACCACTGGGTGTAGAGGTAACAACTTGGTGTGGAGGCAACCAATGGGTGTGGAGGCAACCACATGGTGTGGAGGCAACCTCTGGTAGTGTAGGCAACAACTGGGTGTGGAGGCAATAACTAGATGTGGAGGCAACCACTGGGAGTGGAGGCAACCACTGGGTATGGAAGCAACCACTGGGTGTGGAGGCAACCATTGGGTGTGGAGGCAACAACTAGGTGTGGAGGCAGTAACTAGATGTGGCGGCAACCACTGGGAGTGGAGGCAACCACTGGGTATGGAAGCAACCACTGTGTGTGGAGGCAACCACTGGGTGTTGAGGCAACCACTGGGTGTGGAGGCAACCACTGGGTGTTGAGGCAACCACTGGGTGTGGAGACAATCACTCGGTGTCTAGGCAACCACTGGGAGTGGAAGCAACCACTGTGTGTGGAGGCAACCACTGGGTGTTGAGGCAACCACTGGGTGTGGAGACAATCACTCGGTGTCTAGGCAACCACTGGGAGTGGAAGCAACCACTGTGTGTGGAGGCAACCACTGGGTGTTGAGGCAACCACTGGGTGTAGAGACAATCACTCGGTGTCTAGGCAACAACTGGGTGTGGAGGCAATAACTAGATGTTTAGGCAACCAGAGGGTGTGGAGGCAACTACTGGGAGTGAGTACAGAAATTGGGTGTGGTGGCAACCACTGTGTGTGGAGGCAACCACTGGGTGTGGAAGCAACCACTGTGTGTGGAGGCAACCACTGGGTGTTGAGGCAACCACTGGGTGTTGAGGCAGTAACTTGGTATGGAGGCAAACACTGGTTCTGGTGGCAAGCACAGGGCGTGGAGGCATCTACTAAGTGTGGTGGCAACCTCTATGTGTGGAGGCAACCACTGTGTGTGTGGAGGCAACCACTGTGTGTGTGGAGGAAACCACTGGGTGTGGAGGAAACCACTGGGTGTGGAGGCAACCACTGTGTGTGTGGAGGCAACCGCTGGGTGTGGAGGCAACCACTGGGTGTGAAGGCAACATCTTAGTGTGGAGGCAACCACTACGGCAGGAGGCAACCACTGGGTGTGGAGGAGACCACTGGGTGTGGTGTGGAGGCAACCACTGGGTGTAGATGCAGTAACTGGGTGTGTGTAGTTAACATCAGGGTGTGGAGGCAACTATGGGAGCCGGTCGGCCGAGCGGACAGCACACTGGACTTGTGATCCTGTGGTCCTGGGTTCGATCCCGGGCGCCGGCGAGAAACAATGGTCAGAGTTTCTTTCACCCTATGCCCCTGTTACCTAGCAGTAAAAATAGGTACCTGGGTGTTAGTCAGCTGTCACGGGCTGCTTCCTGGGGGTGGAGGCCTGGTCGAGGACCGGGCCGCAGGGACACTAAAAAAAAGCCCCGAAATCATCTCAAGATAACCTCAAGATGGGTGTGTAAGCAACGACTAGGTGTGATGGCATGCTCTAAATGTTATACCAGTAACTGGGTGTGGCGGCAACCTCTGGGTGTGGAGGCGACCACTGGGTGTGGAGGCAAGGACTGGTTGTTGAGGAAACCACTGGGTGTGAACGCAACCACTGGGTGTCGAGGCAACCATTGGGTGTGGAGGCAACACCTGGGTGTGGAGGCATCCACTGGTTGCGGAGGCAACCACTGGGGGCTGAGGCAACCACAAAGTGTGGATTCAACCAATGGGTGTGGAGGCAACCACTGAGTGTGACGGCAACCACTGGATTTGGAGGGAACCCCTGGGTCTGGAGGCAAGCACTGGTTGTGGAGGCAATAACTGGGTGTGGAGGCAATCACTGGGTGTGGTGGAAACCACAGGGTGTAGAAGCAACAACTGGGTGCGGCGGCAACCACTGGGTGTAGAAGCCACCACTGGATGCATTGGCAATCAATGGGTTTGGAGGCAACCACTTGGTGTGAAGGCAACTACTTGGTGTGAGGACAAAAACTAGATGTGGCGGAAACTACTGGGTGTGGATGCAACCACTGGGTGTGTGGAGGAAACCACTGGGTGTGGAGGCAACCACTGTGTGTGTGGAGGAAACCACTGGGTGTGGAGGCAACCACTGTGTGTGTGGAGGCAACCACTGTGTGTGTGGAGGAAACCACTGGGTGTGGAGGCAACCACTGTGT
>WNGS01164603.1:0-16905 GCA_020271785.1 Procambarus virginalis | reverse complement strand
CTTTGTTTAGAATATTCTTAAATACGTTTATAATTGAATCCACATCGAAATCCCCATTTACATCACCTATCGCTGGGTTCATGTCTCGCTCCAAGACCGGCCCACCCCCATACCCAAGACTTTCCCAATCAATTTGACCCAAAAACTTCTTAGGCTATTAAAATCAGCTTTTCGAAAATCTGGCACTTAACAGATTTTCTCCTACAGGTCTATTCCATTCTATGCTAATCTGATTTCTTTGTGATCACTGGTTCCTAGCTCACTCCCTATTTCGATGTCATTAATTAGTGTTTCCCTGTTAGTTAACACTAAATCTAAAATATATTTTCCCGTGTTGTTCCTTATGTGTTGCGTAAGAAAGCAATCGTCAATTAATTCTAGAAAATCTTCTGCTTCTCTATTCCCTGTTTTGTTCAACCAGTTTTATCCCAAAATTAAAGTCACCCATGACATAAATACTGTTAGATCTAGATGCCCTAGATATTTCATCCCATAGATGCTTTGCTTCCATTCTGTCTAATTTGGTGGCCTATATATAACTCCTATTATAATATTATTTGCTTTTTCGTTTAATTCTATCCAAATAGTTTCTGTGTGTGGCTCAGTTTTTGATTCCCTCTTTGAGACTACATTTTCAAATTGTCCCTAACGTAATGGCTACTCCACCTCCTCGTCTATATATCTATCTGTGTGAATCGTTTAAATCCATTATTTGATATTCGGCTTATAGTTCTCTATTATCAACATTCATCCACGTTTCGGTAAGTGCAATAATATCTATTTTTTTCTGTGCAGACAAGAGCATTTAATTCGTTAATTTTATTTCTTAGACTTCTACTGTTTGTGTATATACCCTAAGTGAATTGTTATTTTGAGGCCCTTCTCTTTCCCTGATCATTTTGCCAATTCCTTCTCCCGCAACACATACTTTTATTACATCCTTCCTCCAAATCAATTCCCATACCTCTATCTACTAACAGTTTAAACCCAAACAAACACCTCTAACCACTTCTTCCATCGAGTTTGCAACAGCACCAACCCCAGCTCTCGATAGATGCACCCCATCCCGAGCATACATTTCATTTCTTCCATAGAAGTGTTCCCAGTTGTCTATATAATATTGCATTAGATTTGCAATATCTTTCCTGCCTGCAATTGACACCAAGTGCCCTCGACATCCATTCATTTCCCTCCTTTCTTGGAAGAATGCCACATATGATCGGGATTCCTCCCTTGCTCCTAACTAATTCTATTGCTGTCCTGAATTTCAGTATTAGTTCCTCACTTCTAACTCTCCCAACATCATTACCCCCTACACTAATACAAATAATGGGTTTGCTCCCATTTCCCGTCATAATATCTTTCATGTTTCCAACAATATCACCAATACCAGCTCCAGATAGCAAACCGTTAATCTGTTCCCTTTATCTCTGGCACACAACGTTCTGTCTAAATACCTCACCTGGAATCTCCCACAACCAAAACTCGCCTCGGTACCTCCTTAACTTTCTGAGAACCCTGAGGGGCCCGCGCTTCGCCGCTCCTTGCTGATTTCTTTTCGGAGTGAACCGCTGCCTCACCACAGCACTCGTCCTCCAACACGGCAAATGAATTTGCCGTCTTTAGGGCGTCTGTAGGCGGCCTTGTCAAGGTCTTCTTAAGACCCCTGTCCCCAACGACTCTCCACGACGAGGTCTTGTTTATCTTGTCTTCTCCGCCTCCCCCCGACGCTTCAGCTGTCGCACCTCCTCTCGTAAGGAACCACCTCTGCTCTCAGAGCCCAACCAAGTTCACCAATTCCTCCAGTAATCCCCCCATCACTGCTACAATAACGCCGCTACAATCGGAGCTCCAGCCAACACAACCTCTCACTGTGACAGCACCTGACAGACTTTGACCATCACCATCTAGCTCGTATCTTGTAACTCTATCATCGTTACCTAGCCTCAGAACTTTACATTTATCAGCATTAAACTGCATCTGCCATCCTTTGACCATTTCAAAACCCTATCTAGATCAACTTGAAGTGATAGAGAGTCCTCCTCCGAATTACTTTCCCTACCGATTTTCGTATCATCGGCAATTTGCAAATGTTGCTACTCAAACCTGAATCTAAATCATTTATATATATTATAAACAACAGAGGTCCCAACAGAGCCTTGAGGCACTCCACTTACAACATTTTCCCACTCTGACTTGACTCCATTTATACTAACTCTCTGTTTCCTTGGTATAGCCATGCCCTAATCCAGCTTATAATAGAGCATCCTTCAGTCTCGGGAGACTATGGCTTTGTGCTCTGTTGTCATCCTAGTGCAGCGTCGGGTGACTGATGAGGCCAATCCGAGAGTGGCAGTCCATCCCACACGAGCCAAGCGAAGTCCGATTCTGGTCTGTCTTCCTAGCTACTGGCTTCCTTCTCTGTCTCTTTGCCTCCGATTCCTTGGCAAGTGACTCCTCAACTTGGAGAGACCTCTTTGAACAGACTGCTCCAGGCTGAACGGTCTGCAGCCAGTGTCTCCCATATAGCAAGATCGACGTCCATGGCTTTCAGTCCCTCTTGCATACATCTTTGTACCGTAGCGGGGCTTGCCTGTTGGACGCTTTCCTGCATCAACTCTCCGTGCAGGAGATCCTTGGGGATCCTGCCGTCGCCCATTCGCACAACATGCCCGAGCCAGCGCATTCGCCTCTGTTTCAGCATTGTGTACATGCTGTGATTTTTGCTCTCCCCAAGACGTTGTTGTTTGTCACCTTTTCCTGCCAGGTGATGTCCAAGATGTCATCTTGGACATCACCAGCTTAATATAGCACCCCAATACCATGAGCCTCTATCTTTTTAATCAGTCTTTCATGTGGCACTGTATCAAAAGCTTTGCTAAAGTCAAGGTACACAACATCACAATCCTTACCACTATCAACTGCCTCAACTATGCTAGAATAAAAAGATAACAAATTTGTTAAACATGAACGGCCATTTATAAAACCATGTTGCGACTCAATTATTAATTTATGTTTTTCAAGATGAAGACGAATTTTATTTGCTATTATAGATCCGAGTAACTTTCCCACAATAGACGTTAGGCTAATTGGTCGATAGTTAGACGCAAGTGATCTATCTCCTTTCTTAAAAACTGGTATCACATTTGCAACTTTCCAAAACTCTGGCACTGTGCCTGACTCTATTGATTTATTAAATATGATTGACAGTGGGTCACAAAGCTCCTCTTTGCATTCTTTCAGCACCCTGGCAAACACTTCATCCGGCCCTGGGGATTTGTTTGGTTTGAGTTTTACTATTTGTTTAAGAACATCCTCCCTGGTAACTGCTAAACTCGTCAACCTGTCCTCGTCCCCACCCACATAGACTTGTTCGGCTGAAGGCATATTGTTAAGTTCCTCTTTAGTAAATACAGATACAAAATATTTGTTAAAATACTACTCATCTCTTCATCACTATCTGTTATTTGACATGTCTCAGTTTTTAATGGACCTATCCTTTCCCTAGTCTTAGTTCGATATAACTGAAAAAAAACCTTTAGGATTTGTCTTTGCTTGCCCTGCTATACGAACTTCATAGTTTCTTTTTGCTTTCCTTATCTCTTTTTAACATTTCTAACTAGTTGAACGAATTCCTGTTCTAAAGTGACCTCCCCATTTTTAATCCTTTGTACCAAGCTCTCTTTTTACCTATAAGATTCTTCAAATTCTTTGTTATCCACTTTGGGTCATTAGTAATCGATCTATTCAATTTGTGTGGTATACTACGTTCCTGTGCTTTGTTTAGAATATTCTTAAATACGTTATAAATTGAATCCACATCGAAATCCCCATTTACATCACCTATCGCTGGGTTCATGTTTCGCTCCAAGACCGGCCCACACCCCATACCCAAGACTTTCCAATCAATTTGACCCAAAAAATTTCTTAGGCTATTAAAATCAGCTTTTCGAAAATCTGGCACTTTAACAGAATTTTCTCCTACAGGTCTATTCCATTCTATGCTAAATCTGATTTCTTTGTGATCACTGTTCCCTAGCTCACTCCCTATTTCGATGTCATTAATTTGTGTGTCCCTGTTAGTTAACACTAAATCTAAAATATTGTTTTCCTGTGTTGGTTCCTTAATGTGTTGCGTAAGAAAGCAATCGTCAATTAATTCTAGAAAATCTTCTGCTTCACTATTCCCTGTTTTGTTCAACCAGTTTATTCCATTAAAATTAAAGTCACCCATGACATAAATAATGTTAGATCTAGATGCCCTAGATATTTCATCCCATAGATGCTTTGCTTCCATTCTGTCTAAATTTGGTGGCCTATATATAACTCCTATTATAATATTATTTGCTTTTTCGTTTAATTCTATCCAAATAGTTTCTGTGTGTGGCTCAGTTTTGATTCCCTCTTTGAGACTACATTTCAAATTGTCCCTAACGTATATGGCTACTCCACCTCCTCGTCTAATATATCTATCTGTGTGAAATCGTTTAAATCCATTTATTTGATATTCAGCTTATAGTTCTCTATTATCAACATTCATCCACGTTTCGGTAAGTGCAATAATATCTATTTTTTCTGTGCAGACAAGAGCATTTAATTCGTTAATTTTATTTCTTAGACTTCTACTGTTTGTGTAATATACCCTAAGTGAATTGTTAATTTGAGGCCCTTCTCTTTCCCTGATCATTTTGCCAATTCCTTTCTCCCGCAAACACATACTTTTATTACATCCTTCCTCCAAATCAATTTCCATACCTCTATCTACTAACAGTTTAAACCCAAACAAACACCTCTAACCACTTCTTCCATCGAGTTTGCAACAGCAACAACCCCAGCTCTCGATAGATGCACCCCATCCCGAGCATACATATAATTTCTTCCATAGAAGTGTTCCCAGTTGTCTATATAAGATATTGCATTAGATTTGCAATATCTTTCCAGCCTGCAATTGACACCAATTGCCTTCGACATCCATTCATTTCCACTAGTTCACTTGGATTTTTTCTTAAGTAGAATTTTACAAATTCCATTGCCATAGAAAATGATACATGACAAAAATTAATTTCCAGCGTGGTAGAGACAGCTGATAGTGGTAAGGTTTGTGACGTGTACCTTGACTGAAACGTATTTGTTACAGTGCCACATGAAAGATTGATTACAAGCCTTGGTGTGCACTCTCAGTTTGACATTTGACCAAACATGCTTTGTGAGCATGTTTGTGTTGTTGCGGACTTTCCCCTGGACACTGAGCCTGTTGTGTTCAGTGTCCAGGGAAGGGTTATCTTGAGATGATTTCGGGGCTTAGTGTCCCCGCAGCCCGATCTACTTAGATCTACGACCAGGCCTCCAGCAGCTACTTCCCCTGGCCCACGCTGTTGCAGTGACCTCATTAGTTCCTTTGACAGGTTTGTCAATTCTAACTCTTGTAGTTTTTCGGACCTGTGTGCCATTAGAGAGGGCCCCTATCCCCGTTCTTTACACCTTGTTTTCTAAAAATCACCACCTTCCTCGTCGCTTCCAGCTTGCCCTTGCCTCCCTGATATCTAAGAACTCTATGCGCATGCAGGCGATGAGTCACAATAACGTGGCTAAAGTATGTTGACCAGACCACACACTAGAAGGTGAAGGAACGACGACGTTTCGGTCCGTCCTGGACCAAAACGGACCATTCTCAAGTCGATTCCCCCTGACAATCGACTAGAGAATGGTCCAGGACGGACCGAAACATCGTCGATCCTTCATCTTCTAGTGTGTGTTCTGGTCAACTAACAATTCTATTCTTATCCTTCCTTTCGACAAAGGTTGGTTGACCTTGGCGGTGAGGACTACCTCCGAAAAGCAGATGTCTTGCTCTCTGACTCTTGCACTTATAATCCTCTGACTTCTATCTCTTTGAATCTCCTCAAAACTTTCTAAGCAGCAAACTAAGACAGCTCTCTAATCTTTGTCCTCCTGACTCTGGTCTCATTAAACGTTTCCGGGTCATCTGCTCTTCTCTTCCTTATTTGTATGGTCTTCCTAAGACTCATAAACCTGGTGTTCCTCTTCGTCCTATCATTTCTTCACGGGGCTGTCAGCTATCCTCTTGCCTCCAGGCGCGCTAAAACTCTGACGCCTTACCTTGGCACTTTTTCCCCTGCCCACCTCCATCACTCTCAGGACTTCATAGAAAGACCGCGTCTGCAGCCCTCTTGTAAGATGCTTAGTCTTGATGTCGACTATCTGTTCACTAATGTTTCGCTCGATGACGTTCTCTCTTTCCTTAGAAAGGGGTATATTCTTAGGGTATATTCCTTAGAAAGAGAACGCCTCTTTAGCCTCCTTAGACAGAAGGCGTCTGAGGACCTTCCTCTCCCGCTTCCCACTGACGTTTGCCTCAAACTCATTAGACTCTGTGTTGACTCACTTTCTCTTTCAACGGTAAATATTACTCAAACTTTCGGTGTCGCTATGGGTTCCCCTCTCTCCCCTGTTCTTGCTAATTTCTACATGAAATACTTCGAAACTGTTCTTCTTCCTGAGGTATAAAACAGCCATAAAATTAGTTAGAAGCAAGGGAGGAATCCCGATCAAATATAGCATTCTTCCAAGAAAGGGAATGGGAAATGAATGGATATCGAGAGCACTTGGTGTCAATTGCCTGCTGGAAAGATATTGCAAATCAAATGCAATATCTTTCATAGACAACTGGGAACACTTCTATGGAAGAAATGAAATGTATGCTCGAGATGGGGTGCATCTATAGAGGGCTGGAGTTATTGTTGTTGCGAACTCATTGGAATCAGTGGTTAGAGACATTTGTTTGGATTTAAACTGTTAGTAGATAGTGGTATGGGAAATGATTTGGAGGAAGGAATTAATAAAAGTATGTGTCTGTGGGAGAAAAGAATTGGCAAAATGATCAGGGAAAGAGAAGGGCTTCAAAATAACAATTCACTTAGGGTATATTACACTAACACTAGAAGTCTAAGAAACAAAATAAACTATTTAAATGCTCTTGTCTGCACAGAAAAAAATAGATATTATTGCACTTACCGAAACGTGGATGAATGTAGAAAATAGAGAGCTATTAGCTAAATATCAAATAAATGGATTTAAACTATTTCACACAGATAGATATATTAGAGGAGGAGGGGGAGTAGCCATATATGTTAGGGACAATTTGAAATGTAGTCTCAAAGAGGGAATCAAAACTGAGCCACACGCAGAAACTATTTGGATAGAATTGAACGAAAAAACAAATAATATTATAATAGGAGTTATATATAGGCCACCAAATAGGGGGTAATGATGTTGGGAGAGTTAGAAGTGAGGAACTAATACTGAAATTCAAGACAGCAATAGAATTAGTTAGGAGCAAGGGAGGAATCCCGATCATATGTGGCATTCTTCCAAGAAAGGGAGTGGGAAATGAATGGATGTCGAGGGCACTTGGTGTCAATTGCAGGCTGGAAAGATATTGCAAATCTAATGCAATATCTTATATAGACAACTGGGAACACTTCTATGGAAGAAATGAAATGTATGCTCGGGATGGGGTGCATCTATCGACAGCTGGGGTTGTTGCTGTTGCAAACTCGTTGGAAGAAGTGGTTAGAGGTGTTTGTTTGGGTTTAAACTGTTAGTAGATAGAGGTATGGGAATTGATTTGGAGGAAGGATGTAATAAAAGTTTGTGTTTGCAGGAGAAAGGAATTGGCAAAATGATCAGGGAAAGAGAAGGGCCTCAAAATAACAATTCACTTAGGGTATATTACACAAACAGTAGAAGTCTAAGAAATAAAATTAACGAATTAAATGCTCTTGTCTGCACAGAAAAAATAGATATTATTGCACTTACCGAAACGTGGATGAATGTTGATAATAGAGAACTATTAGCCGAATATCAAATAAATGGATTTAAACTATTTCACACAGATAGATATATTAGACGAGGAGGTGGAGTAGCCATATACGTTAGGGACAAATTGAAATGTAGTCTCAAAGAGGGAATCAAAACTGAGCCACACACAGAAACTATTTGGATAGAATTAAACGAAAAAGCAAATAATATTATAATAGGAGTTATATATAGGCCACCAAATTTAGACAGAATGGAAGCAAAGCATCTATGGGATGAAATATCTAGGGCATCTAGATCTAACAGTATTTATGTCATGGGTGACTTTAATTTGAGTGGAATAAACTGGTTGAACAAAACAGGGAATAGTGAAGCAGAAGATTTTCTAGAATTAATTGACGATTGCTTTCTTACGCAACACATTAAGGAACCAACACGGGAAAATAATATTTTAGATTTAGTGTTAACTAACAGGGAAACACAAATTAATGACATCGAAATAGGGAGTGAGCTAGGGAACAGTGATCACAAAGAAATCAGATTTAGCATAGAATGGAATAGACCTGTAGGAGAAAATTCTGTTAAAGTGCGAAATATATATGAGTAGTATTTTTAACATATTGTTAAGTTCTTCTTTATTAAATACAGATATAAAATATTTGTCAAAAACTCTACTTATCTCCTTGTCATTATCCGTTATTTGACCTGTCTCAGTTTTTAATGGACCTATCCTTTACCTAGTCTTAGTTCGATATAACTGAAAAAAAACCTTTAGGATTTGTCTTTGCTTGCCCTGCTATGCGAACTTCATACTTTCTTTTTGCTTTCCTTATCTCTTTTTTAACATTTCTAACCAGCTGTACGAATTCCTGTTCTAAAGTGACCTCCCCATTTTTAATCCTTTAGTACCAAGCTCTCTTTTTACCTATAAGGTTCTTCAAATTCTTTGTTTTCCACTTTGTGTCATTAGTATTCGATCTATTCAATTTGTACGGTATATTACTTTCCTGTGCTTTGTTTAGAATATTCTTAATAAGTTATAAATTGAATCCACATCGAAATCCCCTATTACGCCACCTATCGCTGGGTTCATGTCTCGCTCCAAGACTGGCCCACACCCCATTCCCAAGACTTTAAAATCTATTTGACCCAAAAAATTTCTTAGGCTATTAAAATCAGCTTCTCGAAAAACTTTCACTTTAACAGAATTTTCTACTACAGGTCTATTCCATTTTATGATAAATCTGATTTCTTTGTGATCACTGTTCCCTAGCTCACTCCCTATTTCGATGTCATTAATTTGAGTTTCCCTGTTAGTTAACACTAAATCTAAAATCTTATTTTCCCGTGTTGGTTCCTTACTGTGTTGCGTAAGAACGCAATCGTCAATTAATTCTAGAAAATCTTCTGCTTCACTATTCCCTGTTTTGTTCAACCAGTTTATTCCACTAAAATTAAAGCCACCCATGACATAATTACTGTTAGAGCTAGATGCTCTAGATATTTCATCCCATAGATGCTTTGCTTCCATTCTGTCTAAATTTGGTGGCCTATATATAACTCCTATTTTAATATTATTTGCTTTTTCTTTTAATTCAATCCAAATATTTTCTGTATGTGGCTCAGTTTTGATTCCCTCTTTGAGACTACATTTCAAATTGTCCCTAACATATATGGCTACTCCCCCTCCTCCTCTAATATATCTATCTGTGTGAAATAGTTTAAATCCATTTATTTGATATTCAGCCAATAGCTCTCTATTTTCTATATGCATCCACGTTTCGGTAAGTGCAATAATATATATTTTTTCTGTGCAGACAAGAGCATTTAAATAGTTTATTTTGTTTCTTAGACTTCTAGTGTTAGTGTAATATACCCTAAGTGAATTGTTTTTTGAAGCCCTTCTCTTTCCCTGATCATTTTGCCAATTCTTTTCTCCCACAGACACATACTTTTATTAATTCCTTCCTCCAAATCATTTTCCATACCACTATCTACTAACAGTTTAAATCCAAACAAATGTCTCTAACCACTGGTTCCAATGAGTTCGCAACAACAATAACTCCAGCCCTCGATAGATGCACCCCATCTCGAGCATACATTTCATTTCTTCCATTGAAGTGTTCCCAGTTGTCTATGAAAGATATTGCATTTGATTTGCAATACCTTTCCAGCAGGCAATTGACACCAAGTGCTCTCGATATCCATTCATTTCCCATTCCCTTTCTTGGAAGAATGCCATATTTGATCGGGATTCCTCCCTTGCTTCTAACTAATTTATGTCTGTTTTATACCTCAGGAAGAACGACAGTTTCGAAGTATTTCATGTAGAAATTAGCAAGAACAGGGAGAGAGGGGAACCCATAGCGACCCCGAAAGTTTGAGTAATATTTACCGTGAAAGAGAAAGTGAGTCAACACAGAGTCTAATGAGTTTTAGGCAAACGTCAGTGGGAAGCGGGAGAGGAAGGTCCTCAGACGCCTCCTGTCTAAGGAGGCTAAAGAGGCGTTCCTCTTTCTAAGGAAAGAGAACGTCATCGAGCGAAACATTAGTGAACAGAGAGTCGACATCAAGACTAAGCATCTTACAAGAGGGCTGCAGACGCGGTCTTTCTATGAAGTCCTGAGAGTGATGGAGGTGGGCAGGGGAAAAAGTGCCAAGGTAAGGCGTCAGAGTTTTAGCGCGCCTGGAGGCAAGAGGATAGCTGACAGAGCCCCGTGAAGAAATGATAGGACGAAGAGGAACACCAGGTTTATGAGTCTTAGGTAGACCATAGCAATAAGGAAGAGAAGAGCATATGACACGGAAACGTTTAATGAGACCAGAGTCAGGAGGACAAAGATTAGAGAGCTGTCTTAGTTTGCTGCTTAGAAAGTTTTGAGGCGATCCAAAGATATAGAAGTCAGAGAATTATAAGTGCAAGACATCTGCTTTTCGGAGGTAGTCCTCACCGCCAAGGTCAACCAACCTTTGTCGAAAGGAAGGATAAGAATAGAGTTGTTAGTGACCAGACCACACACTAGAAGATGAAGGATCGACGATGTTTCGGTCCGTCCTGGACCATTCTCTAGTCGATTGTCAAGGGGAATCGACTTGAGAATGGTCCGTTTCGGTCCAGGACGGACCGAAACGTCGTCGTTCCTTCACCTTCTAGTGTGTGGTCTGGTCAACATACTTTAGCAACGTTATGTGACTCATCGCCTGCATGCGCATAGAGTTGTTAGATATCAGGGAGGCAAGGGCAAGCTGGAAGCGACGAGGAAGGTGGTGATTTTTAGAAAACAAGGTGTAAAAAACGGGGATAAGGGCCCTCTCTAATGGCACACAGGTCCGAAAAACTACTAAAGCTAGAATTGACAAACCTGTCAAAGGAACTAATGAGGTCACTGCAACAGCGTGGGCCAGGGGAAGTAGCTGCTGGAGGCCTGGTCGTAGATCTAAGTAGATCGAGCCGCGGGGACACTAAGCACCGAAATCATCTCAAGATAACCCTTCCCTGGACACTGAACACAACAGGCTCAGTGTCCAGGGAAAAGTCCGCAACAACACAAACATGCTCACAAAGCATGTTTGGTCAAATGTCAAACTGAGAGTGCACACCAAGGCGCATGTCTACTATATAATCCAACTTAATATAGCACCCCCAGTACCGTGAACCTCTGTATTTTTAATCAATCTTTCATGTGGCACTGTAACAAATACGTTTCAGTCAAGGTACACGTCACAAACCTTACCACTATCAGCTGTCTCTACCACGCTGGAAATTAATTTTTGTCATGTATCATTTTCTATGGCAATGGAATTTGTAAAATTCCACTTAAGAAAAAATCCTAGTGAACTAGTGACACTTAAGAAATTTCCCTATACCAATTATAGGAAATTTTGTATATAGCTTCCATATAATATCTGGAATACAATTTTGGAGGAAAAAATAAAAATTTTGACATATTGTACAAAGGGTACATGGCAAAAAATAACACCTGAGTTCAGAACGATCCCTTAACCTTATTGATAAAGTAGACAAAGTTCCTGTTTAATGCCGGGAAGAACAAGGGGGTCTTGGATCGGAATCTAGAGACAAATTAGTTTTAGAGACGTCCAAAAGAGATTGTCTGTATTAGAGCGGTACAGTAAGTTTAACAGGCTCGGCATAAAAGCTTGATTGAAAATTGTATATGTAAATATGATAAAAGCGTGAGAAATGAGTCACTGCATTCATAAAAGAACATTTGAACTACTTGGAGCCTAGATCGACCATGCATGCACATCTAGGTGAACCATCACACATACGGACGTACTGACACACACACTAAATGAATTAATTGTAAAAAGAAACAAATTATTTGAATTATTAAAAATATTTTATTTAAACATTTAAGCAATTTTCAAAGGAAACCAATCTCTCTGTATTGGGTTTGTAACACATTCACCGTAACCTATCACGCTGATAATACTTTTTACGGCGTTCACACTGTTCAAAATAGAAGTTTCCTCGATTAGGGCGTTCACTCCGTTGAAAGTAGTTCCCTCGATTAGATCTCTGTTGGTGAGTTTGTTCACTCTGTTCAAAGTAGTTGCCACGATTAGGCCTCTGATACAGCTGGTAAGTTTGTTCACTCTGTTCACAGTAGTTCTCACGATTAGGCCTCTGATACTGCTGGTTAGTCCGTTCACTCTGTTCAAAGTAGTTCCCTCGATTAAACCTCTGATTTCCACACCATATCCAAGATTCACAGGAACTAAATTGGAACGCTGATAACACTTCCTAGAGCGTTTATTCGGTTTCCTGTCTTGCTCACAGTTGACAACTGGAATAGGACAGAGAGAGTCCCTTTTAGGGCTCTGATTTTGTCTCTTTCTGTGTGCAAAGTTGACAGCTTCTGAAGTAGGATTCCAATAAAGATTTTTATGGTTCAAAGCCAAACAAATTTTGCCCAATTTTTCATGTAGACGGCGCAGCAGGATTCTAAGTGACGGGCGCCTCCTAGGGTTGGGGTGCGTTGCTTCCCGGAATACCTGTTCTAGTGATGGGTGTTGTGTGGGCGACCCCTGCAGGATCTCCTGCATCAGTACTCCGTACGAGTAATCGTCAGATGCGTATGTACTGCATTCTTGTCGACGGACTTCAGGGGCGTATACTGCGGGACATTCTGGGCCTACTTCCATGAAAACGTTCACATTGTTGGCACAGGCCAATCCAAAGTCAATTATACTTACTTCTGGATTCTGAGGCGGGCCTTCGACCATAATATTATTGTTTTTTATATCGTTATGCACAAAACCTGCCTTGTGAATTTCCAGTAATTTTTCGCCAATCCGAAGCCCGACGTCGATTAAGCTGTTGATGTAAAGTGGGTTTTCGTATAAGTCTTCAAGCGTCTGGCCACCTTTGTAGGTTAACAGGTGAGCTGGAGGCTCGTTAGCAACTCCCAGTAGAAGAGGAGCGCCACCAGTGCCACGCAGTAACGACAATACTCTGGTTTCGCTGGCGATAAATTCGGAACAGGAAGGAGAGTTGGCTACTTTAAGAGCTGCTTGCTTTCCCTTATACTTAATGAGAGCAACTTCTCCATATGTTCCAGAGCCGAGACACTTTGTCTTGTACTTAAGCAAGCTATTCACGATTTCTTCGTTTAGATGATTCATTTTCAAATGACGAAAATGTAGCACTGAGCGCCTCAAATATCCTAGAGGACGGAAAATGGGTTTTCTCGGGTTTAATTTCTTGGAAGCGAAATGTAGACACAAGGCTGCAAAATAAAAGACACAAGGCGCTTTCTTGGAAGGGTGGCTGAAAATGTAGACACAAATTAATAAAGTGACGAGGTTTTGATCCGCCTTTGATGACTATCAAGTCGTGCAATGAGACGAAGTGCGAGGGGAAGCTAACTTATATGTTGACCAGACCACACACTAGAAGGGACAACGACGTATTGTAACTTATATGCTAGGAGGGTACGGTGAACGATGAGATGGTCGGTCCATGTTGTTGTTGTTTCAGATTTAGCTACCCAGAACGAAGTGTCCATGTAGCACGGGCTATGGTGAACCCGTAATTGAGTTTAGTTATTCGCGATAACCTTGTTTCTATGATATTTGGGTCAAGTTTAAAATGGAGGAGGGGATTCCTCCTTTTTCTCTGTTTATTTATCGCTTCTGTTTTAGTGCACTGGTTTTTGTCTTGTTTTATTAACATTATCTTGGAGGCGGATGTAGATGCAGAATGTTCACTAGTGAGTCCCATTCCTCAACGACTTTCCTGGACCGACACTTTGGTCGGTCCAATCAAACATTTAATATTTATTATTGATGTAGTTTCAGGTTTAAGCAGGAGTATTTGCAAATTGGCCAACGATAAGAAAATCAGAAGGAAAATAAACACGAAAAGAGATTCACTATCACTTTAAGACGATCTAAATATGTTTTGCAAACGAGAAGTCACAATATCTTGGCTGAAATATATTCACCAAACCAATAGGTTTTTAAATGGTCAAAAGAGTGGCATAAGAACATAAGAATGAAGGTAACTGCGGATGGCCTATTACATAAGAACATAAGAACAAAGGCAACTGCAGAAGGCCTATTGGCCCATACGAGGCAGCTCCTATTTATAACCACCCAATCCCACTCATATACATGTCCAACCCATGCTTGAAACAATGTTACGCGGCAATTGGTTCCACAAATCAACAACCCTGTTACTGAACCAGTATTTACCCAAGTCTTTCCTAAATCTAAACTTATCCATTTATACCCATTGTTTCGCGTTCTGTTGCTGTTGCAAACTCGTTGGAAGAAGTGGTTAGAGGTGTTTGTTTGGGTTTAAACTGTTAGTAGAAAGAGGTATGGGAATTGATTTGGAGGAAGGATGTAATAAAAGTACGTGTTTGCGGGAGAAAGTAATTGGCAAAATGATCAGGAAAGAGAAGGGCCTCAAAATAACAATTCACTTAGGGTATATTACACAAACAGTAGAAGTCTAAGAAATAAAATTAACGATTTAAATGCTCTTGTCTGCACAGAAAAATAGATATTATTGCACTTACCGAAACGTGGATGAATGTTGATAATAGAGAACTATTAGCCGAATATCAAATAAATGGATTTAAACTATTTCACACAGATAGATATATCAGACGAGGTGGTGGAGTAGCCATATACGTTAGGGACAATTTGAAATGTAGTCTCAAAGAGGGAATCAAAACTGAGCCACACACAGAAACTATTTGGATAGAATTAAACGAAAAAGCAAATAATATTATAATTGGAGTTATATATAGGCCACCAAATTTAGACAGAATGGAAGCAAAGCATCTATGGGATGAAATATCTAGGGCATCTAGATCTAACAGTATTTATGTCATGGGTGACTTTAATTTGAGTGGAATAAACTGGTTGAACAAAACAGGGAATAGTGAAGCAGAAGATTTTCTAGAATTAATTGACGATTGCTTTCTTACGCAACACATTAAGGAACCAACACGGGAAAATAATATTTTAGATTTAGTGTTAACTAACAGGGAAACACAAATTAATGACATCGAAATAGGGAGTGAGCTTGGGAACAGTGATCACAAAGAAATCAGATTTGGCATAGAATGGAATAGACCTGTAGGAGAAAATTCTGTTAAAGTGCCAGATTTTCGAAAAGCTGATTTTAATAGCCTAAGAAATTTTTGGGTCAAATTGATTGGAAAGTCTTGGGTATGGGGTGTGGGCCGGTCTTGGAGCGAGACATGAACCCAGCGATAGATGATGTAAATGGGGATTTCGATGTAGATTCAATTTATAACGTATTTAAGAATATTCTAAACAAAGCACAGGAACGTAGTATACCACACAAATTGAATAGATCGATTACTAATGACCCAAAGTGGATAACAAAGAATTTGAAGAATCTTATAGGTAAAAAGAGAGCTTGGTACAAGAGGATTAAAAATGGGGAGGTCACTTTAGAACAGGAATTCGTACAACTAGTTAGAAATGTTAAAAAGAGATAAGGAAAGCAAAAAGAAACTATGAAGTTCGTATAGCAGGGCAAGCAAAGACAAATCCTAAAGGGTTTTTTCAGTTATATCGAACTAAGACTAGGGAAAGGATAGGTCCATTAAAAACTGAGACAGGTCAAATAACAGATAGTGATGAAGAGATGTGCAGTATTTTTAATAAATATTTTGTATCTGTATTTACTAAAGAGGAACTTAACAATATGCCTTCAGCCGAACAAGTCTATGTGGGTGGGGACGAGGACAGGTTGACGAGTTTAGCAGTTACCAGGGAGGATGTTCTTAAACAAATAGTAAAACTCAAACCAAACAAATCCCCAGGGCCGGATGAAGTGTTTGCCAGAGTGCTAAAGAATGCAAAGAGGAGCTTTGTGACCCACTGTCAATCATATTTAATAAATCAATAGAGTGCCAGAGTTTTGGAAAGTTGCTAATGTGATACCAATTTTAAGAAAGGAGATAGATCACTTGCGTCTAACTATCGACCAATTAGCCTAACGTCTATTGTGGGAAAGTTACTCGAATCTATAATAGCAAATAAAATTCGTCTTCATCTTGAAAAACATAAATTAATAATTGAGGCGCAACATGGTTTTATAAATGGCCGTTCATGTTTAACAAATTTGTTATCTTTTTATTCTAGCATAGTTGAGGCAGTTGATAGTGGTAAGGATTGTGATGTTGTGTACCTTGACTTTAGCAAAGCTTTTGATACAGTGCCACATGAAAGACTGATTAAAAAGATAGAGGCTCATGGTATTGGGGGTGCTATATTAGCTGGATTAGGGCATGGCTATACCAAAGGAAACAGAGAGTTAGTATAAATGGAGTCAAGTCAGAGTGGAAAATGTTGTAAGTGGAGTGCCTCAAGGCTCTGTCTTGGACCTCTGTTGTTTATAATATATATAAATGATTTAGATTCAGTTTGAGTAGCAACATTTGCAAATTTGCCGATGATAGAAAATCGGTAGGGAAATTAATTCGGAGGAGACTCACTATCACTTCAAGTTGATCTAATAGGGTTTTGAAATGGTCAAGGACTGGCAGATGCAGTTTAATG
>WNGS01164597.1:46107-60794 GCA_020271785.1 Procambarus virginalis | reverse complement strand
ACACTATATACAGACATTATATATAAGTATGTATATATATTTGTTCACCACAACTGTACAGCTAAGCTGATATAGTTAATTCAGGCACTAAGAGTCGTCGGTATGCACAGCTGGCGGCTGGCGGCTCCCTCACTCATTCAAGGTCACACACACACTAACTTTCTCCCCCAACAATACTGTTTGCTGCTATACACTCTATACACAGGTTATATATAAGTATTGCATATTTTGGTCACCATTACGAACCACTAGTTGGTATTGAGAGTCGAAGAGCAACGAAGAGTTACCGCCACACACCAGCCAGCCACTCGCTGCCACTCCCTCAACACACGCACTAAACTTTCTCCCCCAACAATACCATTTGTGGTGTTATTACACTATACAGACGTTATATATAAGTATGTATATATTTGTTCACCACAACTGTACAGCTAAGCTGATATAGTTAGTTCAGGCACTAAGAGTCGTCGGTATACACAGCTGGCGGCTGGCAGCTCCCTCACTCATTCAAGGTCACACGCACTAAACTTTCTCCCCCAACAATACTGTTTTCAGTGTTATTACCCTATATACCATTTATATATAAATATCTACATGTTTATGCACTGTAACTGTACACCTAAGCTTGTAGTGCGCCCAAAGAGCATAGTGGCCACCCTCTAAACAGCTTGACAAATCGTGCAGACGACGTCACTTCCGTCACCCAAATGGCTCCTCCCAGCATAATCCTTTTGCTGTTATTACACTAATACACACATTATATATAAGTATCTACATTTTGTGTTCACCATAGAGAACCACTGAGCTGGTAGGTGAATGTAAACAATAACAGGTGGCCACACAGTCAGTAAACGATGCTGTCTCCCTCAGTTCTCAGCATTACTCCTCCCACAGTGCTAATTATTACCCAATCCTGCTATTATCACAACCCTGGTTATTTATATCACAGTCACGGGTCATCTGTAATATTGTCATCACTAAATAATAACAGTTATATATTTATTTTGACATTTTTCGGTGATGCTGTGGTCACAAGCTGAACAGCAATGCTGACGCTCATGCTGCGTGCGCCAGCCTTGGTTGCTCCAACAGTACTGTGCCTCTCACACCTGAGAATATTGCCCACGATTTTTTTTTAATTGCGTCTGTTTACAAGCCCTGAGGAAGCTACTGTGAACCCCGTGTAGCCGCGGGCCATTTGAATCGGGAATGGCACCCTATGGCGTATATATACGCCATGCGCACCGTCGGACATGTTACTCAGGGCGTATATATACGCCATGCGCAGTTTAAGGTTAAGCAGTATCGTCTGGGACGGCTGATAACTTCACAGTGACTTCGTAGTTGGTGAGAGGCAGTTCCACTAGGAGTACAGTGACAAGGACTATTGGGAAATGTACGACGACCGCCGAGTACTAGGCTGGCTACCGTAGTTGGGAGGAAAGTTGACGGCCAGGAGAGACCGACTTCAACCCGGCAACGTACTGTAGGGAAGCACGGACCTGCTCTGTACAGAAAGCGGCGAGACGCGAAATCCTAAGGCGTTGGCTTGTGTTTCTGGAGGGGTACGAGGCGAGAGCCTGGACCAGGAGCTACAACCCAACTGTCATCCTAGGATAGGTGAAGTAGGTGTTTACAGTTACCCTCCCATTTCCCCTTTAGTTAGCTATATATTTTCTTGTCAGAATTTTGTATGTCGTTAGCAAGTCTCACCTGAGTCTAAGTCACAGAGAGCACAGTGTGTGGTGAGGCTACCCAGAGCGCTCACAGTATCAGTTTACATATTGGGAAACGTACGACGCGTTTCATTAAGGAATATCTAAGTGGGTGTGTGCAAGCACCAAGATTCATTAAGGAATTTACTGTGACTAATTCATTTCTTGTGATTATTATTATTATATATATTAGTAGTAAACCAAATTTGTGTTAGGCTATGAGCCTAGAATTTATTGATATACATGCCTGTGTGATGATCTTCCTGATCTATTGATATACATGCCTGTGTGATGATCTCCCTGATCTATTGATATAAATGCCTGTGTGTTGATCTCCATGATTTATTGATATAAATGCCTGTGTATTGATCTTCATGATTTATATATATATATATATATATATATATATATATATATATATATATATATATATATATATATATATATATATATATATATATATATATATATATATATATATATATATATATGCCTGTAATTTGATTACTGATTTATCTATGTACATGTCTGTGTACTGAATAATATCATATACGTGAAGTGATTGCCAGTGATATCTCTTTAAGAGAAAGTATAGATATAAAGAAAAGTTCAGTGATCAAGCGAGTGCATTCACAGTAAATATTATTAAGAATAGAGTAATCTTTTGGTATGGTGAAAAGTCACTGTGAGTGCAGTGTGAATAAGATATTGATCGTGAGGCCAGTGAAATCATAAGTATGCCATGTGAATGTTAATTACAGTGTTTTGCGAGAAGTTAAATAAACGGGGATCGTGATAAAATTAGAAAACAAGTACTAGTCTTTTCTCATGGTTGCGAGGGCCCCGGTCAGCTGATATCTGACAGGTGGCGCTGCCGGGTGTTGCCATATCGGTGCGCTCCAGATTATTCTGCTACGGATTGAGCAGTTGTCATACATTGTTCCTGATACATTGATGCATATACATTTCTCGTTGTCTTTTAAGTAAAATACCAAAACTCTTTGGTGTTTGATATCATCCCCTCCATTTATCTTGTGACCGTGTAAGGAAGTAAAACAGAGTGACTTGCCTGAGACCACACTATTTGAAATTGCTCTTACCACAATTACCACAATTACACCTCACCACTGCTGTGTTACTGGACACCTAAAAACACCAGTTGGCGACCTTGAAGGCTGTGTAAGAGTTCTGTGTCGGGGCGGGCCACAGATTGAGGGAACGATCTGTGCCTCCACTCATCTTGCAACTTAAGGCCGGTTGTGAGATCGACTGGGGTACTCTCCGGGGCGTGCAGTGGAGCCTAGAGGATCGAGGGAAGACCCGTACAACGACAGTGAGTAAGGGTTATTGTCGGAGCAACCACCTGGAGAGGAGATTCAGTCTACCGTTGCTTTAACCCTTCACTAACAAGAACCGTGACACCCCTACATTGGCTTCCATTGCATCATACATGAGGAGGCTTTATGTGCAAAAGCTGTCCTAAAGGAACTGCAAGAAGTGATGCAAACAGTTACCAAGGTTGTTAATTACATTTGTGGTCGGCCTTTAAATAAAAGACAATTTCAAACTCTACTGGATGAGGTAGAATCTGTGTATAAAGGACTGAAAATGTACAACCATGTTCGTTGGCTTAGCAGAGGCTTGGTTCTGAAACGATTTATTGAATGCTTAGATGAGATAAAGCTCTATTTGAACGACCAACAAGTGTCATACCATGAATTTTCTGACATCGTGTGGGTTTGTAAACTGATGTTTTTTGCAGATTTTTGTGAACATTTAAATGAATTGAATATTAAGTTACAGGGCTCTGGTAAGACACTTGATGTTATGTTTTGTTACATAAAAGCTTTTGAAATGAAGCTTAAAGTTTTTAAGAGGGATGTAGATAATGAGAGATTTAGATACTTTCCAAACCTAAAGAGGTACATAAGTGATCTAAAAGATGACAGAACAGACAACAAATGTCTTCAAAAGCTGTTTGTAAACATTATCGAGTCAATAGTTTGGCAGTTCTCTACAAGATTTGCTAAATTCAGAGAACTGGAAGACACAGTAAAGTTCATAAAGTTTCCAGACAGCATCAAAATGGATGAACTAAACTTGCAAATGTTTTCATGGATAGACATGGATGATTTTTAAATGCAGTTGATTGAATTTCAGAGTAGCTCAATTTGGAAGCAGAAATTTGTTGACCTTAGAGTTGACTTGGAAAATATTGAAAGAGAGAGATTAGAGATGAAAGTAACAAAGAGAAATGCGGAAAACGAAGTATTAAGGACTTGGAATACTATTCCAGAAAATTATGTCTGTTTAAAAAACCTTGCAACAGCATTGCTAACCATGTTTTCGTCTACATATGCTTGCGAATCTTTGTTCTCAATTATGAACTTTGTTAAGTCTCGTAACAGGAGTAGCATGACAGATGAAACTAGCGCTGCATGCATATCTCACAATGTTACTAAATATAAACCCGATGTAAAATCTCTGTCATCAGTTATGCAGCAGCAGAAGTCTCACTGACAGTATATAAAAGGAGTCAACAAGTTTTTTATCTGTTGTATTCTATTAAAGTCACAAAAGCTTAAAGGCTGTTGAAATGTACTTCTGAAGGTTAAATAATTTTTGTTCTGTTTTTTTTTATACTATGTTTTACTGCACTGAGGTAATTTATTATTTTTTCGTTTAAAAAGTGCTTAAGAGATACCAAATATGTTCTAAAAAAAATGGTTGGCACGTGGAAAAAGTTTGTGTCAGAGACTTGGCTGATTTTGGCACGCACTCTCAAAAAGGTTGCTCACCCCTGGGCTAGCCCTAGTTCTGCCCGCTTCAGCTCAACCTCTCTGTTGGCTTCAGTCTCTTGCTGCTTCAGCTTGGCTTCCAGCTCGCGCTACTCCCGTCTCAGCTGTGCTTCTCGTTCTTCAGAGCTTCAGCTGTGTTTCTTCTCTCCTCAGCTGTGCTTCTTCTCTCCTCAACTGTGCTTATCGTTCTTCACGTTTCAGCTGTGCTTCTCGTTCTTCACGCTTCAGCTGTGCTTCGTGCTCACCCTCTTCCCTGCGCAGCTGTGCCTCCAGCTGCAGCTTCATCATCTCCAGCTTGTCGCTGCGCCAGCTGCCGCTGGATCCCCTACTCCTTCCACCAATGCTTAAATTCTCCCTTGCACTGGCAGGTGTCTGTGGCCATTCCTCCCTTGAAGCCTCATCTCAGGCCTTGAGCTGTGCCACAATCTCAAGCCTCCTTTCTCCCACTTTGGAGGATCTCAACTGGATTCCAAAGTGGTCCGCTAATAACTGCAGCTGCGCCTCGGTGCAATCCTCCAGCACCTGTTCATCCCTGGTGTCAATAAACCTTGCTACCTTCTCGTCCTCCATACTTGTGTTATGAGTGAATACCTGTTACCTGTACCTAATACCTTTTGCCACTATCAAGTACACAATCGTAATCGTAATCCTGGCGAGGTCGCCAATGTCGGGGTGTCTCTCGCCGTCTCTAGCCAGTCACTCTAGCCCCCACGGGTCTGCACTCGATCCTCACGGTGCCACTGTTCACCAGGAGAGTCTCTCAGTCTTTCTCCGGCTGGCCTCGTAGCCTAAAGACGAGTGAGAACACGATCACTTCACTTGATCATGTGCCCGCCCCGACAGAGGGCTCTACCGCTCACTATAGGTCGCCAACTGGTGTTTACCGTGTCCAGTAACACCTCAGTTGAATAGTAGTAATATAGTAGTGGCCCCAGGGAATACTAATCAATTTGGTAACAGGTAAGTATATGTTTAAATCACTCACTCTTAGATAGTCTCAATAGCAACAAGGTAATGGAGGGCTGACACAAACATGGCGGTGGTTTTGTAGTTTACATAAAAGATCAAAGAATCACAACTCTGCAGCAACAACATGGCAAAGGAATAAATGAGCAGCCTTCTCTCCGCCTCTTCCCAATTCTGGAACACTCCGGGAATGCAACCCAGCCTCGCAAATTCGTATAAACATTATTGACTTATTAAATATGTGCGTAGGTGATATACTTAACATAATCGTTTCCCTTGAAAAGCTTCATAGAAAACACCGACCTTACCTAACCTACTTAGTATGTTAAGATAAGCATCTTATTGCTTCGTAATTACAATTATTACCTAACCTATACCTATAATAGGTTAAGTAACAATTGTTGTAATTACGAAGCTATAAGATGCTTATTTTAACATACTAAGTAGGTTAGGTAAGTTCGGTGTTTTCTATGAAGCTTTTAAAGGGAAACTATTATGTTTAGAATGTCACCTACAGAGGTAACTAATAAGTCAATATTGACTATACGAAAGTGCGAGGACGGGTTGGGGAATGTCAACACTCCCAGTTGACGTGCGTTCCCATGCTCCACATACAGTGTTATCGAACTTTGGCAACTCGCGAGATGCCACACCCACTCACACTCCTCACTATACTCATACTATTGGCGTGAGGCGCCTATTCTTCCCTCGTATTCACAGTATATCACAACACTGGCATAATCACAGTTAATTAACCACTAGACATATGAACATATTATTTAATAACTCCAGTACATATAGTTCACTTTATCAATATTTATAATAACGAGGTAACTCTAGGCACACAGCCTTACACTATCAAATTGTATATTTATATATATAACCTCTGGCACGAACTTATAATATAAATGACAGGTAAATATAAATGTCCTCGTCACAGTAATCTCTTCATCAAACCACAGGTGCAATCACACACCATATATATACCTCGTGAGAGCTCTATAGCATCTCCCTTCACAACTGTGTCTTACTAGAAACACTGACATTGGTGAGCCCAGCTCACGACATAGAAGATACTCTGGCTAATCACTAACTAAAGGGGAATGGGAGGGAAAACTGAATTACCTACTTCCACCATAAATGATGTGGACTCGTCCTCTGTTGAGGGTTGAATTGAAGCTCCTGGTCCCGGCTCACGACTTGCTGTAGGGAACACCTCCACACACACACACTGATGCTCTTCCCAGCACCTCAACCAACACCCAAAAAGTGCATCATCTTCGTACTGCTTCTCTCTGCAGGCTCCGTCCTCCTCCACAACCTCTTGAAGAGTTGGAGTCAGTCTCCTGGCCGTCGTCTCCTCCTCACAACTACGTCTGCAGTCCTTACTCCCGGCTGCAGTCGTTCGTATTCTCAGCTAGTTTGTTCTTCTTCTTCCTCACGGTGAACTGGCCCAGCCGCTACGTCATCACCCGACTGGTGAAACTGTACAGTCGTCCCTGACGTCACTACCCAGGCTACATTCTTGCTAAGCACCTGTCACTGGAGCACTTGTTGCTCGTTTCCCGTCAATTCCTTCTTCTGTCCGCCTCATGGAGTTCAGGAAGACCTCACAAGATGCTTGCAGACCATTGGTGATGCATATTCACCGGAGAGGGGCGAATACTGTCAGACTGATTGGACCCCCTATCGCACGTCCGCCCTTGACGACGTGTCGTATCTAACTCCTGGCGCCACGGGGGTGCACGGCCCGGACCTACCTCCACTTGTGACATCACACTTGCCAGGGGCGTTTCTCATTGGCTCCCTGTACCACGTCACCGTTCTTGGCCAATCTGGTGCCACTGACGTCATAACATTTTGGCGCGAAAACGTACGAGTCGGCGCCATCTTGGCGTCCAAAAGGGCCTAAGCCACAGGCCAAAACACTCTTCTTTAGTTAATTTCTCTCTTATGCGAGAACGCCTCATGCTCCCACATATGTCAATTTGTTCTCTGGAAGGCAGAGAACGTTCGGGTAAATTAGATATGACTCTTACAGCTGGCGTGGGAGAAATATAAGGGGGGGGGGGAACACCGTCACACACCCCATCAATATTTTCCAGTTTCCAGAACAACTTCTTATGTGGAACTCTGTCCAAAGCCTTTTTTTAGGTCCAGATAGATCAGTCAACCCAACCATCTCTTTCCTGTAATATCTCTGTTGCTGGATCACAGAAATTCGATACACAGGATCTACCAGATCGAAAACCATACTGACTGTCTGATATTATATCATTTCTCTTCAGGTGTTCTACCCATTTAGTTTTAATTATTTTTTCCAATATTTTGACTATTACACTTGTCAATGATACAGGTCTATAATTAAGGGGGTCTTCCCTGCTTCCACTTTTGTGGATTGGAACTATGTTAGCCTTTTTCCACACATCAGCTACAACTCCTGTAAACAGGGATGCCTGAAAGATCAGTTGAAGTGGAATGCTGAGCTCAGGTGCACATTGTTTCAGAACCCATAGTGAAACTCAATCTGGACCAACTGCTTTGTTCTTATTTAGCTCCTTGAGCATTTTTTCCACTTCGTATCTAGACACCTCTATGTGCTCTATGTTGTTCTCTGGAAATCTTATTGTGTCTGGTTCCCTGAAGATTTCATTTTGTACAAACACACTTTGGAACTTTTCATTTAATGTTTCACACATTTCCTTTTCTTTTTCCGTGAATCTATTTCCCATTTTTAAAATCTGAATATTATCCTTTTCCTGCAATTTGTTGTTTATGAATTTATAGAATAGACCTGGTTCTGTTTTACATTTGTCTGCAATCCCTTTTTCAAAATTTCTTTCTGCCTCTCTCCTCACTGCCGTGTAGTTGTTTCTCGCATCTTTGTATCACTTGTATGTTTGGGGGTTTGGCCTCTTCCTGTATTGATTCCATTTTTGTGTCTTTTGGTCTCTGGGCCTCTCGCAATTTCTGTTGAACCAATCCTGTTTCCTAGTTCTGCATCTCTGTTTTGGTATACATTTTTTTGTGCCTTTATCATATATTTCACAAAACTTGACATACATCTCATTCACTTCCTAGCATAGCAACAAGTCTGTCCAATTATACTCACTAAAAAAAATTTTCTAAGGTTGCCATAATGTCCTCTCCTAAAGTCAGGTTTTTCGATTGCATCAACCTTCTTATTTTCTTCCAGATTATAACGCATTGCATACTTTATTCCCAAAAAGACACGGTCACTTTTACCCAAGGGAGGAATGTACTAAATGTCAAATATTTCTTTCTCCTTCCTGGCAAATATCAAATCTAGCATGGAGGGAACGTCCCCTTCCCTCAACCTCGAAGCTTGTTTAACATGTTCATACAAGAATGTTTTCAGGATTAGATCTACAAATTTACAGGTCCAAAAATCTTCTGTTTTAGCTTCATATGCTTCCCAGTCTATGGATTTCAAGTTGAAGTTGCCGACTATCAACAGTCGTGATCTATCGTTATCCGCTCTCGCTATGATCTCTCTCATTATTGTTATAAGACCTTCACGTTTACTATCTAGCTCCTCCTATGACCATGTGCTGCTTGGCGGTGGACTATATGCATTTATGATCATTAGATTATCATCCTCATGGCAGATCTCTAGTGCTATTATTTCAAATTCTTGTGGATTGGCAGTCATTATTTCTTTCACCAGCACAGCAACGCCACCGCCTTTCCTAATTTTTCTGTCTCGTCTCCAAATTGAGTAGCCCCTTGGGAATATGACCTCATATCAAATAACATCTTCAAGTTTTATCTCCGTGAGTGCAACAATGTCTGGTGTCTGCACCTGTATTACGTCACTTAACTCCAGTATCTTCAATCTTATTCTATCTATGTTGGTGTATGCAATCTTCAGGAACTTTTTCGCCGTCTTCTTATTTTTCACTCCCCTTCTCTTTAATGATTTTGTTGGTTTGCCTTTATGTACCACTTTACTGGTCTGCCTACCCATATCACTTTTTTAGAAAAAAGAATTGATTTCTTCTTCATTCCTGCTCTCATTTAAACGTTTTGCCTCGGCGAGGTTCAGTTTCAGCTTCTCCCTATCTTCTTTTCAAAGATCTCGTATTAATGACCACACTTTCCCATCCTCATCACTTTGTAATTTTCTAGCATTCCTTAGTACTTCTTCCATCTGTTTGGCACCATTTAGGGTGATTCTCAAAGGTCGGTCTTTCCCTTTTACATATCTGCCTATTCTCCTGTAGTCGCACACATTCTCTATGGTTGTAAGACCTTCCACGAAGCCAATAATTTTATCAACTACTTTTGCTTCTTCTACAGCTCTTTCTGACCTAGAAGTTATCTCCTTTTCTTTGCAGCCAAACATTAACAGGGACTGCTTCTTCAATTTTTTCCTTCTCCTTGGCCACTTGTGCATAGGTGAGTTGCATATCTTTCTTGCACTGTTCTATTCCCTGTGTAACTTCCTCCATCTGTGCTGACAAAAGCTGTTTCTCCTGTTGAATTTCCTTACCTAAACTATTCTAGTCATTTATGTTTAAATCTATTTGAACTTCTTCCATTGCTATTTTTAAGAGTTTATTTTCTTCTTACATGGCTTTGCTATTTAAATGGTCATTACTTTCTTTCAATTTACTAATTATTTCTACATGAGAGTTCACTATAGTATCTAATTTTACCAACTTGTTGTATAGACTGGTTATATCAATGCTTTCTTCATTGAATCCAGCAAAATCAAAGTCTGTTTTGTATTTCTTCTTGCCGGCGGCCATCTTGAATGTTCTTCTCTGCACTGGAAACACAAGAGCAACTTTTTTCTCATCCAATTTTTCACTTCCCTTGGCACATTCCTGTTATCTCACCTATTTTTCAAAAGCACTATACCTTTATGTTCTCTGGGACACCACTCACTATCATCATCCTGTACTACATTACTTAGGATTGTTGAAATATGCTGGAGCTCCTCTTGTCTGCCTCTTGGGAAAGAACTTGGGATAAGACTTTTTTTTAGACTTTTAACGATAAGATGTGTGTGTTGTGGTTATCTTGAGGTTATCTTGAGATGATTTCGGGGCTTTTTAGTGTCTCCCGCTGCTCAATCCTCGACCAGGCCTCCACCCCCAGGAAGCAGCCATGACAGCTGACTAACACCCAGGTACCTATTTTACTACTAGGTAACAGGGGCATAGGGTGAAAGAAACTCTGCCCATTGTTTCTTGCCGGCACCTGGGATCGAACCCAGGACCACAGGATCACAAGTCCAGCGTGCTGTCCGCTCGGCCGACCGGCTCCCGGTCACACACACAGATTTCTGTGTGTGTGTGTGTGTGTGTACTCACCTATTTGTACTTACCTATTTGTGTGAATGTGTGTGTGTGTGTGTGTGTGTGTGTGTGTGTACTCACCTATTTGTACTCACCTATTTGTGTGTGTGTGTGCATATTCACCTAGTTGAATTCACCTAGTTGTGTTTGCGGGGGTTGAGCTTTGTTCTTTCGGCCTGCCTCTCAACTGTCAATCAACTGTTTACTAACTACTTATTTTTTCCACACCACACACACACACACACACACACACACACACACACACACACCCCAGGAAGCAGCCCGTGACAGCTGACTAACTCCCAGGTACCTATTTACTGCTAGGTAACAGGGGCATTCAGGGTAAAGAAACTTTGCCCATTTGTTTCTGCCTCGTGCTGGAATCAAACCTGCGCCACAGAATTACGAATCATGCGCTATCCACCAGTTACCAGGCCCCTCGTATGCGTGTGTGTGTGTGTGTTTGTGTGTGTGTGTGTGTGTGTGTGTGTGGTGTGTGTGTGTGTGTGTGTGTGTGTGGTGTGTGTGTGTGTGTGTGTGTGTGTACCTAGTTGTACTCACCCAGTTGTGTGTTTGATGGGGTTGAGCTCTGGCTCTTTGGTCCCGCCTCTCAACCGTCAATCAACAGGTGTACAGATTCCTAAGCCTATTGGGCTCTATCATATCTACACTTGAAACTGTGTATGGAGTCAGCCTCCACACACATCACTTCCTAATGCATTCCATTTGTCAACCACTCTGACACTAAAAAAGTTCTTTCTAATATCGCTGTGGCTCATTTGGGCACTCAGTTTCCACCTGTACTCACCTATATGTGTCTGCAGGATCGAGCATTGACTCTTGGATCCCGCTTTCGAGCACCAGTTGTTTACAGCAATGACTCCTGTCCCATTCCTGTCTATCATACCTGGTTTTAAATTATGAATAGTATTTGCTTCTACAACCTGTTCCTTAAGTGCATTCCATTTTCCCACTACTCTCACGCTAAAAGAAAACTTCCTAACATCTCTGTGACTCATCTGAGTTTCCAACATCCATCCATGTCCCCTCGTTCTGTTACTATTCCGTGTGAACATTTCGTCTATGTCCACTCTGTCAATCCCTCTGAGTATTTTATAAGTTCCTATCATGTCCCCTCTCTCCCTTCTTCTTTCTAGTGTCGTAAGGCACAGTTCCCTCAGGCGCTCCTCATACCCCATCCCTCGTAGCTCTGGGACGAGTCTCGTTGCAAACCTCTGAACCTTTTCCAGTTTCATTATATGCTTCTTCAGATGAGGACTCCATGATGAGGCGGCATACTCTAAGACTGGCCTCACGTAGGCAGTGTAAAGCGCCCTAAATGCCTCCTTACTTAGGATTCTGAATGATGTTCTAACTTTTGCCAGTGTAGAGTACGCTGCTGTCGTTATTCTATTATATGTGCCTCAGGAGATAGATTAGGTGTTACGTCCACACCCAGGTCTCTTTCGCACGTCGTCACAGGTAACTGTTCACTGTTTGAGGCTTTGAGGCAAGGGGACCTGTGTCCCCTTGTGCGTGTGCCCCTTGTGTTAAATAGCCTGTCTTTATCTACCCTATCAATTCCCTTCAGAATCTTGAATGTGGTGATCATGTCCCCCCCTAACTCTTCTGTCTTCCAACGAAGTGAGGTTTAATTCCCGTAGTCTCTCCTCGTAGCTCATACCTCTCAACACGGGTACTAGTCTGTGGCAAACCTTTGAACCTTTTCCAGTTTAGTCTTATGCTTGACTAGATATGGACTCCACGCTGGGAGCCGCATACTCCAGGATTGGTCTGACATATGTGGTGTATAATGTTCTGAAAGATTCCTTACACAAGTTTCTAAAGGCCGTTCTTATGTTAGCCAACCTGGCATATGCTGCTGATGTTATCGCCTTGGTATGAGCTTCAGGGACAGGTCTGGCATGATATCAACCCCCAGGTCTTTGTCTCTCTCTGACTCTTAAAGTATTTCATCTCCCATATGACACCTTGTATCTAGTCTCCTGCTTCCTACCCCTATCTTCATTACATTACATTTGCTTGGGTCAAACTCTAACAGCCATTTGTTGACCATTCCTGCCGCTTGTCAGGTCTTCTTGAAGCCTCAAGCTGTCCCCTCTGTCTTAATACTTCTCATAATTTTGGCGTCGTCAGCAAACATTGAGAAAATGAGTCTATACCCTCTGAGATGATTTAGGTATATCAGAAACAGGATAGTCCAAGCACAGAGCCCTGTGGGACTCCACTGGTGACTTCACGCCAGTCTGAGGTCTCACCCCTCACTGTAACTCTCTGCTTCCTATTGCTTAGGTACTCCCTTATCCATCGGAGCGCCCTGCCAGTTACTCCTGCCTGTTTCTCCAGCTTATGCATCAACCTTTATGGGGGTACTGTGTCAAGGCTTTCCGACAGTCCAAAAATGCAGTCCGCCCATCCTTCTCTTTCTTGCTTAATCTTTGTCACCAGATCGTAGAATTCTATGAAGCCTGTAAGGCAAGATTACCCTCCCTGAACCCATGTTGGCGATTTGTCTTCTCCAGATGTGCTACCAGGTTTTTTCTCACGATCTTCTCCTCACCTTGCATGGTATACAAGTCAAGGGTACTGGCCTGTAGTTCAGTGCCTCTTGCCTGTCGCCCTTTTTGTATATTGGGACCACATTCGCTGTCTTCCATATTTCTGGTAGGTCTCCCGTCTCCAGTGGCCTACTATACACTATGAAGAGTGGCAAGCAAAGTGCCTCTGCACACTCTTTCAGTACCTATGGCGAGATCCCGTCTGGACCAACAGCCTTTCTACATCCAGTTCCAGTAGGTGTCTCTTGACCTCTTCTCTCGTAATTTCGAACTCTTCCAAGGCCGCCTGGTTTACTTCCCTTTCTCCTAGCACAGTGACCTCACCTTGTTCTGTTGTGAAGACCTCTTTTAACCTCTTGTTGAGTTCTTCACACACCTCTTGTCATTCTCTGTATACCTGTCCTCGCCTGTTCTAAGCTTCACTACCTGTTCTTTCACTGTTGTTTTCCTTCTGATGTGACTGTGGAGTAGCTTTGGTTCGGTCTTGGCTTTGTTTGCTATATCATTTTCATAACTTATCTCTGCTTCTCTTCTCACCCTGACATACTCATTCTTGGTTCTCTGGTATCTCTCTCTGCTTTCTGGTGTTCTGTTATTCCGGAAGTGCCTCCACGCCCTTTGTTCAGTTTCTTTGCTTCCATACATGCCCTATTATACCATGGATCTTCTTTTGCTTCTCGGATTTTTCCTTTTGGGACGGGATGTATCTGCTTACTGCCTCCTGACACTTTTGGTGACATAGTCCATCACATTTTGTACAGACTTAGCTCTGAGGTCTGTGTCCCAAGGTATTTCCCTTGGGAAGCTTCTCATCTCTTCATAATTTCCCTTTCGGTATGCCAGCCTTTTTGTCCTAGTTCTTTTTTTTTTTGGGGGGGTGGGATAATTACTAGCTCTACCAGGTACTCAAAGTTCACACACACATCCCACACACACAACACACACACAGTGTGTGTGTTGTGTGTGTGTGTGTGTGTGTGTTTGTGTGTGTGTGTGTGTGTGTGTGTGTGTGTGTGTGTGTGTGTTGGTGTGTGGTTGTGGTTGTGTGCGTGTTTGTGTGTATGTGTGTGTGGGTCTAACACTATAATGGAGGGCAGCTTCTGCTGCCTGTAGAAATAGATCCCACCTGCTCATCATGGGCGACTTCAATCACGGAAGGATTGACTGGGAGAACAAGGAACCGCATGGAGGCGAGATACGTGGAGAAGCCAAACTATTGGAGGTGTGACAAGAAATTTTTTAACCCAGCATGTCCGAGAACCCACAAGGATGAGAGGCAATGGCGAACCAGCGAGACTCGACCGT
>WNGS01164597.1:25932-36461 GCA_020271785.1 Procambarus virginalis | reverse complement strand
GTGTGTGTGTGTGTGTGGTGTGTGTGTGTGTGTGTGTGTATTGTGTGTGCCGTGTGTGTGTGTATCACCAAGTTGTATTCACCTAGTTGTTTTGCTGGGGTTGAGCTTTGCTCTTTTGGGCCCGCCTCTCAACTGTCAATCAAACTGTTTACTAACTACTTACTACTACTACTACTAATTTACTTTACTACTACTGTGTATGATGTGTCAATCAATCAGTGGTGTATCACTTAGTGTTAGTTGTATTTTACGGGGGTTTGGGCTTTGCTCTGTCGGCCCGGCCTCTCAAACTGTCAATCAACTGTTACCTTAAACTACACTAACTACTTTTTTTTTTTCCCACACCACACACACACACACACCCCCAGGAAGCAGCCCGTGACAGCTGACTAACTCCCAGGTAGCCTATTTACTGCTAGGGGGTACCAAAAAAAACCAAAGGGGGGGTCATTCAGGGTGAAACGAACTTTGCCCATTGTTCTGCCGGGTGCGGGAATCCGAACCCGCGCCACAGAATTACAAGTCCTGCGAGCAATCCACCAGGCCTACCACGGCCCTGTTGTGTGTGTGGTGTGTGTGTGTGTGTGTAGTGTGTGTGTGTGGTGTGTGTCGTTGTGTGTGGTTGTGTGTGTGTGTGTGTGTGTTGTGTGTGTGTGTTTGTGTGTGTGTGTGTGTGTGTGTGTGTGTGTACTGTCGGGGTGTCTCCCTCTCTGGCCAGTCACCACCAAGTATTATTAGTGATGAACATGACTTACCGTAGCCCCACGGGAATTCACTCATCCTCACGGTGCCACTGTTCCCAAGGAGAGTCTCAGTTTATCTCCAGCTGGCCTCGTAGCCAAAGACGAGTGAGAACACGATCACTTCTCTTGAGCATGTGCCCGCCCCGACAGAGAGCTCTACCGCTCACTAAAGGTTGCCAACTGGTGTTTACCGTGTCCAGTAACACCTCAGTGGAATAGTAATATAGTAGTGATAGTAGTAGCCCAAGAGAACACTAATCAATTTGGTATCAGGTAATTGCTTAAATCACTCTCTCTCTTATATAGTGTCAATAGCAACAAAGTAATGGAGGGATAACACAAACACGAAGGTGGTTTTGTAGTTTACTTAAAAGATTAAAGAATCATTACTGATTCTAAAGAATCATTACTGATTAGACATTGTTGTTGATCCAGATCAACAACAATGCAAAGGAACAAACGCAGCCTTCTCTTCGCCTCTTCATAATTCTGGAACCTCCAGGATGGCAATACTCCCTGACGCCGCACTTTCTCACGCTCCAAATGCAGTGTTATCGAACGTTTGGCAACTCGCGAGATGCCACGCCCACTCCCTCTGCTCACTATACTGACACTGCTTGCTTCTCACAATATTCACTGTGCTTACAGTGTTTTGGTGTGAGACACCTATTATCTCTTCATGATCACAGTATCTCTCTACACTGGCATTAACATGATAAATCACTATACATATGAATACACTATTCAATAACTCCAGTATATATATATATAGATCACTTCATCAATATTTAATATAATAGCGAGGTAACATCAGATACACAGCCTTACACCATTAATTGTACATTTATATATATATGTCCTCTGGCACTAACCTATAATATAAATGACATGAATATAAATGTCCTCATCACAATAATCTCTTCACCAAAACCACAGGTGCAATATATGTCACCATATATATCTATCTCATGAGAGCTCTTTAGCATCTCCTCACAACTGTGTCTCACTAGAAATGTAGACATTGGTGAACCCTGCTCATGACATAGAAGATACTCTGGCTAATAGCTAACTAAAGGGGAATGGGAGGGAAAACTGAATTACCTACTTCCACCATCAATGATGTGGACTCGTCCTCTGTTGAGTGTTGAATTGAAGTTCCTGGTCCCGGTGCTCGACTCATTGTAGGGAACACCCCCACACACACTGATGCTCTTCCCAGGAACTCGACCAACACCCAAAAAGCGCGTCTTCTCCATACTTCTTCTCTCTGCAGGCTCCGTGCTCCTCCACAACCTCTTGAAGGGTTGGAGTCGGTCTTCTGGCCGTCGCCTCCTCCTCCTCACAGCTACGTCTGCAGTCCTTACTCACGGTTGCAGTCGTTCGTATTCCCAGCTAGATCGTTCTTCTCCTTCCTCACAGTGAATTGGCCCAGCCACTACGTCATCACCCGACTGGTGAAACTGTACAGTCGTCCCGGACGTCACTGCTCAGACTTCACTTCTTGCAAAGCACCTGTCACTGGAGCACTTGTTGCTCGTTTCTCGTCAATTCCTTCTTCTGTCCGACTCACGGAGTTCAGGAAGACCTCACAGGGTGCTCGCAGACTACTGGTGATGAGTAAATTCACCGGAGATGGGCGAAACTGTCAGACTGACAGGACCCCCCAGTCGCACGTCCGCCCTTCACGATGTGTCGTATCTAACTCCTTAGCGCCACGGGATGCGCCGTCTGGACCCCCCTGCACTCGTGATGTCATACTTGCCAGGGGCGTTTCTCATGGGCTCCTTGTACTACGTCACCGTTCTTGACCAATCTGGTGCCACTGATGTCATAACGTCTTGGCGGGAAAACGTAGGGGCCAGTGCCATCTTGGCGTCCAAAAGGGCCTAAGCCACTGGCCAAAACTCTCTTCTTTGGCTAATTTCTCGCCAACACAAGAACACCTCATGCTCCCACATATGTCAAATTGTTCTCTGGAAGGTAGAGAACGTTCGGGTAAAGTAGATATGACTCTTACAGCTGGCGTGGGAGAAATATAAGGGGGCAACACCGTCACATACCCGTCCCCTTAAAATAGGAGTCATATCAGTTTAGTGTACTTGGGACAGGGCATCTGATACCACGTTGTCCTTCCCTCTCATGTGCTTAATTTCCAACCAGTATTCTTGTAGTAGCAATGCCCACCTTGTCAGTCTCTGGTTGGAGTTTCTCATCTTGTACAGGAAGGTCAGAGGGTTGTGATCTGTAAAAACGAGTACAGGCCTAGCCCCGCCTCCCACGTACACGTCGAAGTGCTTTAGGGCCATAACTAAAGCCAAAGCCTCCTTTTCGACGGTACTATAGGCACGCTGGTACTTCACGAACTTCTTGGAGTAAAATGCGACAGGCCTATGTACCTCGCTCCTTTCCTGGACCAACATGGCTCCTATCCCTACATTACTGGCATCTACATACAGAATGAACCTGGCTGTAAAATCTGGGGATATCAACACTGGGGCCTCTGTCAATAGGTTCTTCGTCTTCTCGAAAGACTCCTGGCAGGCCTCTCCCCACTTCCATCGTGTATTCTTCCTCATCAATTCTCGCTTCTCAGGACTGACCCTATAAGCACTCTGTTTAATGGGCCTGGCGTCCCTCACCTCTACCTCGTGCGTCACGTTCTTGTGGCGTCGGGGCACGTCAGTAAAAAGAAATGCATTCTCTCTCAACAGGTACGTCAGGTCCGCTCTCTGTCTTCCTTCCAGGTGTTGAAGCTTGACTTCGATCTTCTCCAAACTCTCTGCATTGGAGAGATGGGTACCGTCCACCCTGGACCATTTTCCTTCCTCTGCTGGAATTTCTTGATTCACCTGCACGCATAGGACCACTTTCTGCTATAGTTCTCGCGGCATCGTTCCGTCCTGCACGGCGGCTCCTCCTTCTGCAGGGAAGTAAGGCTTCAAACGATCAATATGACACACCTGTGTCTTGCGAGGTCTGTCCGGCTTGCTGGCTTCATAGATTACTGGACCCAATCGTCTTAGCACCTTATACGGTCCCTCAAATCGTGACTCGGTCACACGGCTCTTCCCTGGCAGTAACATTATAACCTGGGACCCAACCTGGAACTCTCTTGGCGTAGCTTTCTTGTCATACCACTCTGACATCTTTCGCTGCGCCTCCTTCAAATGCTTTCCTGCCAGCTCTTTCGTGAAAGCGAGATACTTCTTAAATTTCTGCACATATTCGTTGATCGTTCCCACGGTCACTCCGGGCGCCCATTGCTCTCTCAGCATGGATAGAGGACTTTGTACCTATATCCATATACCAGTTGGAACGGTGAGAAACCCAGTGACTCCACTACAGCATTCCGTATAGCCAACAATGCAGGGTACACTGCCTCATCCCACTTGGCTCCTTGTTCTGCACAGAACACTCTCAGAATGGTTTTCAGTGTGGAGTGAAACCTTTTGATCGCCCCTTGCGACTGTGGGTAGGGCGACGACCGAATCTGAGTTACTCCCAATATGTCACAGTTTGTCTAAACCATTTGGACTGGAATACGCTCCCACAGTCCGTTTGGATTTCCCTGGGCATTCCCACCCAAGAGAAAAAACGCTGCAACTGCCCGGCAACACCTTTCGACGTCAAACGTCACATTGGGACTGCTTCCGGGAACCTTGTCGCCGCACACATGATGGTCATCAGGTAGGTATTTCCCTTTTTCGTCCATGGCAACGGTCCTACCCCGTCGATCAACAGACGTTCAAACGCTGGCCCAAATGCAGGCACAGGGACTAACGGGGCCTTTGGTATTGCTGGTACACTCTTTCCTGCTCTCTGGCAAGGTAAGCAAGTCTTACAGTGACGCCTCACAACGGCGTCCATACCCGGCCAATAGAAATAGTCCCCAATCTTGCGTAGAGTCTTGGTCACTCCCAGGTGACCTGCAGAATCCACAGAGTGCGACAGATGCAGCACTGCCGCTCTGCACTGGGCCGGCAACCCTACCTGGTGGCTCATACCTAGTGATTCCTCTCTGGCCTCCATTGTCTCATCAGCATCCCATCCTGCAGATAAAAATGTGTGGCCCTCTCGGGACCAACACGTCCTCCTTTGGCCTCCCGAATCAACTCTGGGAACTCCACCTGCTGTAACTCCCCCAGACGAGCGCGGTCCACCCCAAGAGAACTGGCGAGGGTCACCTGTAGCTCACCATCCGGGATGCCTTCGCCCTCCATCTGTCCTCCGGGTTCCACGAAAGCGTGATGGTCTCCCAGGCTGTCAGACGACTCTTCTTCAGCCCCATCAGATCCACTCACTCCGTGCTCATTGCCCCGCCTTAGGATCACAGCACATACAGGGAATGCTACCTCGGCGATTCCCTTCTCGTTCCCACAGGCGTCTAATACTCCGCCTTTCTCTCTGTACTGCTCCAAGCACTCCTCGCCCTTTACGAGGTTAGGGAGGACACATCCTCCACAGGCGTCATTCCCAAGGATGACTTGCGCCTCCATTTTGGGCATTGAGGCACAGACTCCTACCACTAGGGTCTGGCAGCCATAATCAGAATCCAAAGTTACTTTGTGCAGGGGCATCCTCACTGGGCCTCCCACAGTGGTCACAACAGCCACCCCCACACTGGTACTCTCGTAACCCTCGGGGAACAGGGTTCTACTCACCAGGGTAAAATCAGCCCTGGTGTCCCTCAATATCTTCACAGGAATGGGGTCTGCCTCCCCCATCCTTACCTTCCCCTCACACACAAACGGGTGAATTCTCTTCTCCACATCTGGTACGGGCTCACCCCGCACGCTCTCGGCCACTTGGTCCTCCACCCGAACGAAAGCAATGTTCCACCGCTGCTTAGGGCGCTTGCAATCCCGCGCGAAATGTCCATATCCTCCACAGTTGTAGCAGCGGACCCTTCCTGGCGGTGACCTTCCACCACCGCTCGCCCTGGCAACGCCTCCAGAGGCCGTCGCTCCGTGGGTCTTCCTCGCGCCTTCCGTCGTCTCCCTCGTAACGTATCTCAGCACAACAACAAATCCAGCACTCTCAGCTAGGGGCTTCTTGACTGGTTCCACAGAACTTTTCAGTCCCCTACCGTCTCCACTCAAGAGGTCGGACTTGGGAGAACTCGTTCCTGTCCTCCATCCGTCCGTCTTCCTAAAACTACTTCCATAATCATAGTATACTGGCGGTCGGTGCGGTCCCTCTCTGCGTGGTCGCAAGGCTTCCTCCAACATGTCGGCTCTGTCAGCAGCACCCTCAGGTCTTTTATGTCCGCCTCCTTGACTCTAATCCTGATCTCAGGAGAGAGCATGGACATAAATTTCTCCATGACCATTAGCCGTTTGATGTCCTCAGCTGACTTAGCTCCTTCAGCTTCCAACCACTTCAGAAATTTTCTTTCCATGTCCCTCACCGCCTCTGGATAAAATTTACCTGGCAAACGGGTACATTCTCGGAACCTTTTCCTGTAACTCTGGATTCAGCTTAAATGAGTGAAGCACTGCTCTCTTCACGGCATCATAATTGGTGCATTCCTTGAGGTCAAGCTTGTTGTAAGCCTCACGAGCTTCACCTGTGAGCCTACCCTGGACCAGCTCTGACCACTCTGCTCTTGGCCACTTCTTCAAGGTAGGCACCCTCTCGAAATGGTCAAAGAAGACCTCAGCTTCATTAGGCACAAAGACCGGTAAATCGTGCTCTCGCACCCAACGGTCTTCCTGCTGTGGGGGTGCGGGTGGGGCTAGCCCTAGTTCAGCCCGCTTCAGCTCAATCTCTCTGTTAGCTTCAATCTCTAGCCACTTCAGCTGTGCTTCTGCTTCTCGTTCTTCACGCTTCGTCTGTGGTTCTCGTTCTTCACGCTTCAGCTGTGCTTCTCGTTCTTCACGCTTCAGCTGTGCTTCTCGTTCTTCACGTTTCAGCTGTGCTTCTCGTTCTTCATGCTTCAGCTGTGCTTCTCGTTCTTCACGCTTCAGCTGTGCTTCTCGTTCTTCACGCTTCAGCTGTGCTTCTTGCTCACACTCTTCCCTGCGCAGCTGTGCCTCCAGCTGCAGCTTCATCATCTCCAGCTTGACGCTGCGCCGGCTGCCGCTGGATCCCCTACTGCTTCCAGCAATGCTTAAATTCTCCCCTGCACTGGCAGGTGTTTGTGGCCGTTCCTCCCTCGAAGCCTCATCTCGGGCCTTGAGCTGTGCCACAATCTCAAGCCTCCTCTCTCCCACTTTGGAGGATCTCAACGGGATTCCAAAGTAGTCAGCTATCTACTGCAGCTGTGCCTTGGTGCAATCCTCCAGCACCTGTTCATCCCTGGTATCAATAAACCTTGCTACCTTCTCGTCCTCCATACTTGTGCTATGAGTGAATACCTGTTACCTGTACCTAATACCTTTGGCCACTATCAAGCAACACAATCTTAATCGTTATCCTGGCAAGGTCGCCAATGTCGGGGTGTCTCCCTCTCTGGCCAGTCACCACCAAGTATTATTAGTGATGAACGTGACTTACTGTAGCCCCACGGGTCTTCACTCAATCCTCATGGTGCCACTGTTCACCAGGAGAGTCTCTCAGTCTATCTCCAGCTGGCCTCGTAGCCAAAGACGAGTGAGAACACGATCACTTCTCTTGATCATGTGCCCACCCCGACAGAGGGCTCTACCGCTCACTAAAGGTCGCCAACTGGTGTTTACCGTGTCCAGTAACACCTCAGTGGAATAGTATTATAGTAGTGATAGTAGTGGCCCAAGAGAACACTAATCAATTTGGTATCAGGTAAGTATTTGTTTAAATCACTCTCTCTTATATAGTCTCAAGAGCAACAAAGTAATGGAGGGATAACACAAACACGAAGGTGGTTTTGTAGTTTACTTAAAAGATTAAAGAATCATAACTCTGGATCAACAACAATGTAAAGGAACAAACGCAGCCTTCTCTTCCCCTCTTCACAATTCTGGAACCTCCAGGATGGCAATACTCCCTGACGCCGCACTTTCTCACGCTCCAAATGCAGTGTTATCGAACGTTTGGCAACTCGCGAGATGCCACGCCCACTCCCTCTGCTCACTATACTGACACTGCTTGCTTCTCACAATATTCACTGTGCTCACAGTATTTTGGCGTGAGACACCTATTATCTCTTCATGATCACAGTATCTCTCTACACTGGCATTAACATGATAAATCACTATACATATGAATACACTATTCAATAACTCCAGTATATATATATATAGATCACTTCATCAATATTTAATATAACAGCGAGGTAACATCAGGTACACAGCCTTACACAATTAATTGTACATTTATATATATATATCCTCTGGCACTAACCTATAATATAAATGACATGAATATAATGTCCTCATCACAGTAATCTCTTCAACAAAACCACAGATGCAATCACACACCATATATATATATATATATATATTATTCATATATATATATATATATTAATATATATATATATTATATATATATATCTATATATATATATATCGTGAGAGCTCTTTATTACCATCCCTCACAACTGTGTCTCACCAGAAACGTAGACATTGGTGAGCCCTGCTCACGACATAGAAGATACTCTGGCTAATAGCTAACTAAAGGGGAATGGGAGGGAAAACTGAATTACCTACTTCCACTATCAATGATGTGGACTCGTCCTCTGTTGAGTGTTGAATTGAAGCTCCTGGTCCCGGCTCTCGACTTGTTGTAGGGAACATCCCCCACACACACTGATGCTCTTCCCAGGAACTCGACCAACACCCAAAAACGCGTCTTCTCCATACTTCTTCTCTCTGCAGGATCCGCGCTCCTCCACAACCTCTTGAAAGGTTGGAGTCGGTCTCCTGGCCGTCGCCTCCTCCTCACAGCTATATCTGCAGTCCTTACTCACGGCTGCAGTCGTTCGTATTCCCAGATAGTTCGTTCTTCTCCTTCCTCACAGTGAATTGGCCCAGCCACTACATCATCACCCGACTGGTGAAACTGTACAGTCGTCCCAGACATCACTGCTCAGACTTCACTTCTTGCAAAGCACCTGTCACTGGAGCACTTGTTGCTCGTTTCTCATCAATTCCATCTTCTGTCTGACTCACGGTGTTCAGGAAGACCACCCAGGGTGCTCGCAGACCACTTGTGATGCGTAAATTCACCGGAGATGGGCGAAACTGTCAGACTGACAGGAGCCCCGGTCGCACGTCCGCCCTTCACGACGTGTTGTATCTAACTCCTTGGCGCCACTGGACGCTCCGTCTGGACCTCCCTGCACTCGTGACGTCATACTTGCCAGGGGCGTTTCTCATTGACTCCCTGTACTACGTCACCATTCTTGACCAATCTGGTGCCACTGACGTCATAACGTCTTCGAGGGAAACGTAGGGGCCGGCGCCATCTTGGCGTCCAAAAGGGCCTAAGCCACTGGCCAAACTCTCTTCTTTGGCTAATTTCTCGCCAACGCAAGAACACCTCATGCTCCCACATATGTCAAATTGTTCTCTGGAAGGTAGAGAACGTTCGGGTAAAGTGGATATGACTCTTACAGCTGGCGTGGGAGAAATATAAGGGGGGAACACCGTCAGAGTACTCACCTAATTGTACTCACCTAAGTGTGCTTGCGGGGTTGAGCTCTAGCTCTTTGGTCCCGCCTCTCAACCGTCAATCAACAGGTGTACAGGTTCCTGAGCCTATTGGGCTGAATCAAATCTACACTTGAAACTGTGTATGGAGTCTTCCTCCACCACATCTCTTCCAAATGCATTCCATTTGTCAACCACTCTGACACTAAAAGCTCTTTCTAATATCTCTGTGGCTCATTTGGGCACTCAGTTTCCACCTGGAAACGGTCGGCTGAGCGGACAGCACGCGGGACTTGTGATCCTGTGGCCTGGGTTCGATCCCACGCGCCGGCGAGAAACAATGGCAGAGTTTCTTTCACTTTTGCCCGTTTACCTAGCAGTAAAATAGGTACCTGGGTGTTAGTCAGCTGTCACGGCTGCTTCCTGGGGGTGGAGGCCTGGTCGAGGACCGGCCGCGGGGACACTAAAAAGCCTCGAAATCATCTCAAGATAACCTCAAGAAGATAACCTGTGTCCCCTAGTGTGTGTGCCCCTTGTGTTAAATAGCCTGTCTTTATCTACCCTATCAATTCCCTTCAGAATCTTGAATGTGGTGATCATGTCCCCCCCAAACTCTCTGTCTTCCAGCGAAGAGAGGTTAATTCCTGTAGTCCTCTCCTCGTTGCTCATACCTCTCAGCTCGGGTACTAGTCTGGTGGCAAACCTTTGAACCTTTTCCAGTTTAGTCTTATCCTTGACTAGATATGGATTCCATGCTGGGGCTGCATACTCCAGGATTGGCCTGACATTTGTGGTACACAAAGTTCTGAATGATTCCTTACGCAAGTTTCTGAATGCCGTTCTTATGTTGGCAGCCTGGCATATGCCGCTGATGTTATCCTCTTGATATGGGCTGCAGGAGACAGGTCTGGCGTGATATCAACCCCCAAGTCTTTTCTTTTTTTTTGACTCTTGAGGAATTTCATCTCCCAGATGATACCTTGTATCTTGCCTCCTGCTTTCTACACCTATCTTCATTACATACATTTGCTTGGGTTAAACTCTAACAACCATTTGTTCGACCATTCCTTCAGCTTGTCTAGGTCTTCTTGAAGCCTCAAGCAGTCCTTCTCTGTCTTAATCCTTCTCATAATTTTGGCATCGTCCTCAAACATTGAGAGAAATGAATCTATACCCTCCGGGAGATCATTTACATATATCAGAAACAAGATAGGAC
>WNGS01164594.1:0-14618 GCA_020271785.1 Procambarus virginalis | reverse complement strand
GCAGATAACATCCTTGTACATACTAAAACCCACCACGAAATGCAAACAATCTTAATTTGTCTACATACAGCTTGTGATCATACAGCTTGGTTCTCCAATCAACGCTGCTAAAAACCAAGATATTTAACAGACAAATTGGCAACCGCAAAAGTGGACCACGAAAACTTAAGATAAATAACATACCAATAGACTATGTCTCTTCTTTCAAATACCTTGGAGTCTATGTCCCTTGTACCTCAACTGCAGTCAATAAGTTACATCAACAATGTAGAGACAGACTCAAGGCTCTCAGAACTGTAGTGGGGTACAACCCTAAATACGGTGTTAATATTAGAATAGCAAAAATTACGTACTTAGCATATATAAGGTCTCTAAAAGACTATCATGCACAAGGTTTAGTCCTGCATAATGGCAAATGTATTGATAGACTGGAAGAAGTGCAAAATGAAACACTCAGAATTATACTTGGTTGTCCTATAACTACCAAAGTTCTCAATATGAGGAAATAAATAAATATACCTAGTGTTACTGCCACTATGGACCAGTAACGTGGTTCTTGATGTTGTAACTTCTTTTATAGTATCCTACCCCAAGTCGGTAGTAAGCTTTCAAGAACTGGCTGGTTAGTGCAATAAAAAATAAGGGGGGGGGATAAACAATACACGATTCCCTTCTATAATATATTCACCTTCACCATTAAAAATATATATTAGATTAAATAGATTATAACTACACCTATATACAAGAGTGTTGCTTTCACGCAGGACACAAATGCGTTTGCAGTGTTCATCAACTCCAGTGATTCCACCGTTCAGTACTTTGTCCACTCGTACTGACAAACACTGGTGAATTTACCTTTTACGTGGGTCAGTCCACCGACACAGTATCACGAGGTGCCTACACACCACTTTCGCTCTCCAGCTACTCACTGGCGGAGGACTTCAGCAACATACTGGCAGGAGTCTCAAACAACCACATACAGGGGTAGCAAACACCCCTGGCAGAAGCCTCTAGCAGCTTGCTAGCAGTGCTTCACAATAGGCACCTCACTGTCGTCTACAACTCTTCCAAGCCAAACCCGAGTGCGCCGATCTATACCAACACTGCATACATTAGCAGCTAACACACTGCTCAGATCGACGGCGGCTTACTTAGTCTTCTTCCAGGGCCAAGCTAAGATTACGTGGATTGTCCAAGATAAACTGCCCTCCTCAGTACTGTTACCTTCATGCATCACTTCTGTGGACATAAAACGTCATCAGTTAGATGGACGGTACACCGAGGAAACCATGAGGTAACACTCCTTCACCTGGGAGTTGACATTATGCTCGTTGCACAATCTAGGTGGCGCTGGTCTTGGTATGCCACTTGCCAGAGGTCGTCCACGTCGGTCTCACATTCTGATTAAGGCAGGAAACAGGAGCCATTGATTGCTGCCACGCCACCACCAAGAGATTGGCACTGGCCACGTAGCGTGAAATATCACTGGAAGTGAGGTGCCGACCCACAGATGGCGCCGAAATCGCCACTCCATAGCCCAAAGAAGGTGGCGATACCGTAACACGAACTGCTGGCGGCCGTGGAGTGAAGACGTCTTGCCGACCCTCCGTTGCTGTTGGGGTTGTTTGCCATTTTGGTTGCTAGGTGGTGTGGGCATCTCTGCCCCCCCCCCCCAGTTTGTGTTGCTGCTCGGCTGCGTGTTGACGTGGCAAGTTTGACATGGGAGGCCTTCTCGCCGTTGTGCGTGTGAATTCCGTGGGCTTGGAGTTCACTAGTCGGGCTGGATACTCCGACGTGGAGCTGGTTATGTGTGACATGCTTCGTGTCCCGGTGGAGGCTGTGTTTGGTATTGAGCTTGTTACTGCCCACCGGGTTGTTCTCAAGTTCGTGGGGGAGGAGGAGTACCGTGACTTCCTCCGTCGGTACGAGGGGCGTACGTTGTCGTTGCCGGGTGATGCCGGCTCTGTGGCGATCTCAGATCGTAGTGGTGCCCTGACTTATGTCAGCATCCATGGTGCGCCCCTGGAGTTTCCTGATGACCTCCTACGGCGTTACTTTGGGGGGTTTGGTACTGTTGTCAGCGTGCGGGTGAACACGCTCTCCTCGGGCCGGTATGCTGGAAGACGAACGAACATTCGCACGTTGGGAATGCGCCTGCGGTCGGATATACCTTCTTCTGTCCGGCTTATGGGATACTACGTCCGGGTGTATTATGCCCAGCAGCCTCGTACCTGTTTCCGGTGTGGCCTGTTGGGGCATCAGGCTGCAGGGTGCTCTGCTACCCCAGCTGCTCCTGTCAACTTGTTCCGAGAAGAGGATTTCCCGCCGCTCCCGCTGGAGGCTGCCTCTGGAGATGTTGTGGAGGTGTGCGTCCCGTTCGCTACTACAGCTCTCCCGGCGACGCCTGACATTCCTCCGGTTGTTGCCGGCCCTCCTCCGGGTATTGCGGTACCGTCGGTTGGTCTGCTTGATCCTGTCCCTGTCCTCACTGCTCCCGTGGGCCTTCCTGGTGCTCCCTGTGTGGCGTTGCCGTCTTCTCCCTCGTCTTCGGATGCTGCGCCTGGCCCTGTGTCCGTTTTCTCGGGTTCCGGATGTGCTAAGTGCTGGGGTGGCTGTGGAGCCTCCTGCGGTGTGTGTCCCGGTTCCCCCTGTGGTGGAGGCTGCTGCCGTTCTGTCTCGGGCGTCGGTTCGTCCGGATCGTGGTTCCCGTGTTTCTGGGTCCGCTTCCGGCTCTGACGATATCCGGCCGGTACCCAAACGTTCCCGGCGTTCGTCTTCTGCCTGGGCCGATGTTGGTGACTTCAGTGACTGTGAGTCTTCGGGTGTTGTCGGTGTCGATACGGATACGTCCATGTCTCCACAGCTAGTGGTGGCGGAGGTCCATGTGCCTGCCGGTGCTGGTGCCTGTGTCTCGGACGTGCCTTCTGTTCTTTCTTCGCCAGGGGTCTCTCTGCAGTGGGGGGTGGTGGCTTCCGCTGCCAGGGACGGTGTGGACTCTGGTGCTGGTCGTGGCCTGGTAGTGACGTTACGGAGGGATGCGCGCCGTCCGGATTCCCTGCTGTCGTCTGGTGGTGTGCCCGGGGCCACGGGTGCCCCTGTGGTGGTGCCCTGTGGCCCGTTCGCTCCTGTGAGGATGTGAGTTGGGGTCCTGGAGGACGTGTTGCCGGCGTCTGTGATGCCGCCGGGTCACTGGACGGAGATTGCCGAGTTGCAGCTGTCTGACGGGCCAGAGCACTTTGGTGGTGGGCAGGTTCCCTTCCTGTCGAGCCGTGTGGCGACTACTCGCTTCGTGGGTACTTCCATTTGGGCCCCCAGCTTGCGGGTGTTTGTTGCCCCGGTTCCGGATGTTATGGAGTCCCCAGTGGGTGGACGGGACCCTTGGCGGTGGGTGCTTTGGGAAGCATTCAATGTACGGTTCCCGCGGGCCCGGTTCCCGGGCAAGTATGTACCCTGATTTCCTGTGTATTTGCTCTGTGAAATGCTGTGTGCTCTCTGACTGCTTNTATTGTCCATGATATGATGTTGAGGTCGCTCAGTGATCCACTGGCTGGTCCTGCTGGTAAAAACAGTTCTTCCGGAAAGGGACTAACGTGGGAAGTGAGGATGTAGGTGGTGCTCTTTTCGAAGAATGGCTTCGTTAGTAAGGAGTTTTTCTAGCTCCTCTTCACATGAAAAGAAGAGCACGATATCTTCACCTTGCTGACTAATGTCAGCGGGTTTGAGGCCAGTAACGTCCTTCAGGACCTTTAAAGTATTGCTTCTCCCGATAGCATGACCGTCAAGTGGAGTCGCTCTGACCTTAAGACGCATTGTGACCACACTGATCCTTGAGATGTGTGGCGGGAGATGTCTCCCCCGTCGAGAGTGGGAGTCAACTTCAACACCGACTCCAGAACCGCCCATGATCCGGCCGACACAAACAGAGGTAATTCCTTCTCCAGCTCCCAACACTCCTACCATCACTATCTCAGCAGCCGCGCTAGCAGACGTGCTGTCTACAAACGATAACAGCACCACCAGCGCTCCTGAAATAGCTACAACCACCAATCAAGGACACCTAAGCCTACCCAAGGCTGCAAGGCGAAAGACAAAAACGCCCACTACGGAGGTTACGGACTCCTCAGACGAGGAAATCATAGTAAGAGCTTCACCACCTCATCACAAGTACGACACCTACACGGTTCAAGACTTCCTCATGGAGGCCACGTCACCAAACTCCAACGACAGCACTGCTCAGCCAAAGTCACAGGCAAAGAAAAAAACAGAAAACCTAGAGGTCTACTTTAATCCCACCAGCTCCATAACTGGTATAGCAAGCCTCCAGGCTGAAAACCATCATGAAGACCCCCATTCATCGCCAGATCTCTAGTATCAGCCACCGATACAGATAATGGCTCCAAAGAGCCTCCACTTACGGGCTCACCATAGCCCGTGCTACTGGAAATTATTGTTCTGAGTAGCGAATCTTAAACAACAACAGCTCACCATAGAGAGGCTAACCATAGCCCGTGCTACTTGCCCTGCTCCTGTGCCAGGTAAGTCCACTACGGGCTCACCATAGCCCGTGCTACTTGCCCGCTCCTGTGCCAGGTAAGTCCACTACGGGCTCACCATAGCCCGTGCTACTTGGGACTTATGTTCCGAGTAGCTGAATCTAATACAACAACAACAACAGCTCACCATAGCCCGCGCTACATGGACACTTCGTTCAGCTAAAGTAGCTAAATCTGAAACAACAACAACAGGTGCCACCTCACACACAAGTTACAGCCCCGCTCGTGTGCCCGTGAAGTCCACAACGGGCTCACCATTGCCCGTGATACTTGGAACGTTTTTTTTCTGAGTAGCTGAAACTAACACAACAACGTTCCACCTCTTGAGTGGCTTAATCAATCAATTGCTGGCAACTGTTGCTCAGTTATTCACTTTCCTTTGAGTGTGCGTTAAAGCATCTCTTGTTAACTTTGTTTACACTTTCCATGCCAATGGATACCACAGCAAATACATTAGCTGATTATTTTCGATGTCTCCCACCACTGATCTTGTCTGAGGCAATCACCCTTTCTTCAAATATTTCTCCGGCAAATATTTTAAAGTTTATTCGAGAGTCAGAAGCCACTCTTAGTGGCTTGCACAATAGCAAATCAAAGATGTTACACGAAACTAAATTAGAGCTTGGAATGCTGTGCGCATTAACTCTTTCTTTGTATACTAAAACGAGGTTGGTCAAGATGATAGGACAATGGGAAAATGTCCTTTGGGAAATTACAAAACTAGTAAATTATGCAGAGGTAAAAACCAACATGAATTTAAGTGCACTAGAGTCAACTGCCTTGAAGCCCTGGATGCTCACAATGCTCACCGACCCGGAAGTTTGCCCTAACCCACACCTGCGCCTGGAAATGATGTGCATAGTAAACCTTTGGCCAGCGACGTTCTTGCAGGATGCCACCTCGGGAATGCAAGCAGTTGCAGGACTGGTGAGAAATATGAAATATATGAATTCGGAGCTTTTCACGTTTTTCTGTCTTCTAAAGATGTTACAGAGCCTTAATAAATATGGACACCTTGACGTCGTCGCTGCTGCTGCCATAGACCAGGTAAGGAGTATTAATGTCGGACCAGAAGTATCCGTGTTCAACCAGCCATTGCAGCTCTTAAAGCCAAGGGCAAAGTCTACTCTCAAAGAATATAAACAAAATAAAAGCGAAAAACATGCTGACGATTTGTTCAATGACATTTTGGATATGTATAGATTGTTGGTGATTACACCACCGGCCATGGAGGTTAATGGACGTCCCGGCCTGGCTCAGGTCGCTGCAGCTTCCCTGGTTGAGGTTACAGAGTGTATTGTTACATTGTGCTCCATCGTACAAGATGGCCATAGAAACACTTATATGGAGTTCGTCTCTAACTTGGATGATATTTACAAAACAATATCAGTACAGGAACACTGTAGATTAGTTTGTCAGGTTCTGCGACTTAACCACGCACAGTACCTGTCTTCCCTTAACAAGAAGGCAGCAGTTTCCGGCTGTTCCTTCCATCACTTTCCACAACCATGTGAGGAGTCATGGGAGGAGGTCCCGGAGGAGTTCCTAGACAGCGTGACGCAGGCGGTGATGGAGGCGCCGGTACTGCTGCATTCCTCCAAGATGGTGATAGACGAGTCGACGTTGGTTCGCCTGCTGCTGGCGAAGTCCCCCTCCGACCCCTTCACGCGGCGGCCTCTGGACCCCGGCGCCCATAGTCGCCTTCCCGACCTCCAGACCCACATTCTTGCATGGAGGGCGGCCTCTGGACCCCGGCGCCCATAGTCGCCTTCCCGACCTCCAGGCCCACATTCTTGCATGGAGGGCGGCCTCTGGACCCCGGCTCCCTAGTCGCCTTCCCGACCTCCAGGCCCACATTCTTGCATGGAGGGTAAAACACCCAAGTTGTGGAATAATATAAATGACGGGAAAAGTCAACATCCTACTTTTTATTCTGACACATGATAAAGGTGAAGCCTCTGCAAGAAAGTTTCATATTATTATTGTTCATGTTTTGTAACTTAAATTTCAATAAGTTCTGTGTAATTTTCTTCTAATCAATAAAATCAACGAAAGCAAAAACTTATTTACAGCCTATTCTCACCTAATTATGCTATGTAATAGACATAAAAATATCTGTCATTTTCAAATTTATTGAGAGAGTGAAGTTCATCTCAAAGGATAGAGTAGCTTAGGCTATTTCTACCCTATTTTATATAAGGTCCCTTAAGGGGCTCACACAATTATTAATCATGTTTTACATTTCACATTCAAATGGAAATCACATGCCATAGTGTGAGATCTCATTGATTGTGCTGCCCCTGTCATGATAAATGTAGACTAAATACGTTGGAGAATGTACAAAATGAAGCCATGAGAATAATCCCAAGATTATTCTGATGGACCAAGAAATACTATTACTGAGATAATGATGATATGAATGAACTTACAGAGAATTGGGGATAGAATTTCAGAGATAAATAAAGCTTCGGCGATTAGACTAATGAAAGGCGAGGAACCTAATGAATTAATCCTCTCACTTCAAAAGGAGGGAAGAAATGAATAATGCCAACGGGAGACATCTCCTGTCCACGAGGCTAACCATAGCCCGTGCTTCTTGCCCCGCTCCTGTGCCAGGTAAGTTACGGGCTCACCATAGCCCGTGCTACTTGGAACTTGTTCTGAGTAGCTGAATCTATAACAACAACGAATAATGCCAGGACGGGGGAGACATCTCCCGCCAACACACCACAAGGATCAGTGTGGTCACAATGCGACCCAAACGTCTTAAAGTCAGAGCTACTCCACTTGACGGTCATGCTATCAGGAGAAGCAATACTTTAAAGGTCCTGAAGGACGTTACTGGCCCCGAACCCGCTGACATTAGTCAGGAAGGTGAAGATATCGTGCTCTTCTTTTCATGTGAAGAGGAGCTAGAAAAACTCCTCATTAACGATGCCATTCTTCGCAAAGAGCACCACCTACATCCTCACTTCCCACGTCAGTTCCTAGCCGGAAGAACTGTTTTTACCAGCAGGACCAGCCGGTGGATCGCTGAGCGACCTCAACATCATATCATGGTCAATATCGAGGACGAAATTCCAAACCTGTCGGTATTCAACCTAGAGTTCTGCAACACCGACAAAACATCAATGAAGATTACGTTCACCACCATAGCTGCGGCCACCCAGGCTGCCACACAAGGATTCTACTGCTTCGGCCTAAAAATACCACCCCACCAAATAAAAAAGGAACGATACCATGAGATCCTGCAGTGCCTTAAGTGCTACGAGCTCTCCCACCCGACCAACAAATGTCAGCACCCTGTCCAGAGGTACAGCCTGTGCGCACTGGACCATCACTACTCCATATGCAAGGCAACAGTCCATCGCTGCTTGCTCTGCGATGGCAATCACCCCGCAATTTCCTACCGCTGCCCCCGCAGACAGGAAAGCATCAAGGCCCAGGTTGAAGCCAAGAGAAACAACCCTTCTACCTCCTCGACCAGAGTTGTTGTTGTTGTTTAAGATTCACTACTCAGAACAATAACTTCCAGTAGCACTGGCTATGGTGAGCCCGTAAGTGGAGGCTCTTTGGAGCCATTATCTGTACCAGTAGCTGATACTAGAGAACTGGCGATGTATGGGGGTCTTCATGCTGGTTTTCAGCCTGGAGGGCTGGCTATACCAGTTATGGAGCTGGTGGGATTAGTGTCGACCTCTAGGTTTTCTGTTTTTTCTTTGCCTGCGACTTTGGCTGAGTAGTGCGTCACCAAACTCGTTGGAGTCTGGTGACGTGGCCTCCATGAGGAAGTCTTGAACCGTGTAGGTGTCGTATTTGTGATGCGGCGGTGGAGCTCCTACTATGATTTCCTCGTCCGAGAAGTCCGTAACCTCCGTAGTGGGTGTTTTTGTCTTTCGCCTCGCAGCCTTAGGTAGGCTTAGGTGTCGTTGATTGGTGGTTGTAGTTATTTCAGAAGCGCTGGTGGTGCTGTTATCGTTTGTAGACAGCACGTCTGCTAGCGCGGCTGCTGAGATAGTGATGGTAGGAGTGTTGGGAGCTGGAGAAGGAATTACCTCAGTTTGTGTCGCCCGGGTCATGGGCGGTTCTGGAGTCAGTGTTGAAGTTGACCGCACGGTCGTCCTGGTGGTAGTCTCCGGAGTGGTAGAGGAGGCAGTGAGATTTACGCTAGTGGCTATGATGGGGGCCAGGCCATTGTCTATGTATAATGCGTTCAGTTCACTAACAAAGCGCTGGTTGTCAGGTCCTGCAAGCCTTTCCGTTAGTTTAAGAAGACCAGGGATAATGCCTGCACGTGATGCAGGGGGCTAAGATAATTATTTCTTCTGATCCAATCCCAGTACGGCAGGCCTTGGTGGTTGGACTAGACAAAAACAATGGAAACTCTTGGGCTGCAAGAGCAGGAAAAGTCCTAAAAAGACTACGTTTAAAAAGCATGATTCTTGATAGAGAGGGTGATCATCCACACCCATAGCAGTTAGGTTATATAGACTACGTCTAGGTTACAGATGCAACTGGGAGATTGGTGAACCCCGACAGAGAGAGTGCATCTTCTGCCAAACTGTCACAGAAAAGCCATTACTTCACTATCTTCTGGAATGTGAAACAACCAACGACCTTAGAAGAGCTTTAAGAGTTCCTGAATTTTGCAGTGGCCACCCTGAAGCCATCAACACAGCCACTCTCCTGGTCAACAAAAGGTGTCCAGCAGCTGGACACCCTCATAAAGACTGTCAAGCAGTATCCTCCCCTGCGATAACAGTTAGATGATTAAATGCAACCTCAGAATACTGAAAAGAATTACTGAAAAAAAATTGTACCACTTACGGGCTATTCATGCTCGTGCCACCTCTTGGGTGGCTTAATCTTTATCAATCAATCAATCACTGAAGTTTATCTAATACCAACAGTTGATGGTCTGGTTAACATAGATTGTAAGTAAATAGGAGATTTAAAATAGACTAGGGATGACGTTATTGTACATACGGTTTCAGGTTCACTGAGCTAACGAAAAACACAGGCCCCATAGACCGTGCGTGGGAAAAATGTCTATAACTACGGTGCAACTTAGAAAACGGCCACAGACGGGACACAGGCCCCATAGACCGTGCGTGGGAAAAACCAAAACGCGCGGTCTATGGGGCCATTTCAACTACTTGCGTGTGTGTACTCACCTAGTTGTGTTTGCGGGGGTTGAGCTCTGACTCTTTGGTCCCGCCTCTCATCCGTCAATCAACAGGTGTACAGATTCCTGAGCCTATCGGGCTCTATCATATCTACACTTGAAACTGTGTATGGAGTCAGCCTCCACCGAATCACTTCCTAATGCATTCCATTTGTCAACCACTCTGATGCAAAAAAAGTTCTTTCTAATATCTCTGTGGCTCATTTGGGCATCTGTGTCCCCTTGTGCGTGTGTCCCTTGTGTTAAATAGCCTGTCTTTATCTACCCTATCAATTCCCCTTCAGAATCTTGAATGTGGTGATCATGTCTCCCCTAACTCTTCTGTCTTCTAGCGAAGTGAGGTTTAATTCCCGTAGTCTCTCCTCGTAGCTCATACCTCTCAGCTCGGGCACTAGTCTGGTGGCAAACCTTTGAACCCTTTCCAGTTTAGTCTTATCCTTGACTAGATATGGACTCCATGCTGGGGCTGCATACTCCAGGATTGGCCTGACATATGTGGTATACAAAGTTCTGAATGATTCTTTACACAAGTTTCTGAATGCCGTTCGTATGTTGGCCAGCCTGGCACATGCCGCTGATGTTATCCTCTTGATATGGGCTGCAGGAGACAGGTCTGGCGTGATATCAACCCCCAAGTCTTTTTCTTTCTCTGACTCCTGAAGAATTTCCTCTCCCAGATGATACCTTGTATCTGGCCTCCTGCTCCCTACACCTGTCTTCATTACATTACATTTGGTTGGGTTAAACTCTAACAACCATTTGTTCGACCATTCCTTCAGCTTGTCTAGGTCTTCTTGAAGCCTCAAACAGTCCTCTCTGTTTTAATCCTTCTCATAATTTTGGAATCGTCCGCAAACATTGAGAGAAATGAATCGATACCCTCCGGGAGATCATTTACATATATCAGAAACAAGATAGGACCGAGTACAGAGCCCTGTGGGACTCCACTGGTGACTTCACGCCAATCGGAGGTCTCACCCCTCACCGTAACTCTCTGCTTCCTATTGCTTAGGTACTCCCTTATCCACTGGAGCACCTTACCAGCTACCCCTGCCTGTCTCTCCAGCTTATGTACCAGCCTCTTATGCGGTACTGTGTCAAAGGCTTTCCGACAATCCAAGAAAATGCAGTTCGCCCAGCCCTCTCTTTCTTGCTTAATCTTTGTCACCTGATCGTAGAATTCTATCAAGCCTGTAAGGCAAGATTTACCCTCCCTGAACCCATGTTGGCGATTTGTCACGAAGTCCCTTCTCTCCAGATGTGTTACCAGGTTTTTTCTCACGATCTTCTCCATCACCTTGCATGGTATACAAGTCAAGGACACTGGCCTGTAGTTCAGTGCCTCTTGTCTGTCGCCCTTTTTGTATATTGGGACCACATTCGCCGTCTTCCATATTTCTGGTAGGTCTCCCGTCTCCAGTGACCTATTATACACTATGGAGAGTGGCAAGCAAAGTGCCTCTGCACACTCTTTCAGTACCCATGGCGAGATCCCGTCTGGACCAACAGCCTTTCTAACATCCAGATCCAGCAGGTGTCTCTTGTCCTTCTCTCTCGTAATTTCGAACTCTTCCAAGGCCGCCTGGTTTACTTCCTTTTCTCCTAGCACAGTGACCTCACCTTGTTCTGTTCCAGGAGGCCAAGACCTCCTGGAACCTCTTGTTGAGTTCATCACACACCTCTTTGTCATTCTCTGTATACCTGTCCTCGCCTGTTCTAAGTTTCCCTACCTGTTCTTTCACTGTTTTTTTTCCTTCTGATGTGACTGTGGAGTAGCTTTGGTTCGGTCTTGGCTTTGTTTGCTATATCCTTTTCATAACATTTCACCTGCTTCTTTTCTCACTTTGTCATACTCATTCTTGGTTCTCTGGTATCTCTCTCTGCTTTCTTTTGTTCTGTTATTCCGGAAGTTCCTCCACGCCCTGTTGTTCAGTTTCTTTGCTTCCATACATGCCCTATTATACCATGGATTCTTCTTTTGCTTCTCGGATTTTTCCTTTTGGGCGGAATGTATCTGCTTACTGCCTCCTGACACTTTTGGGTGACATAGTCCATCATATTTTGTACAAACTTAGCTCTGAGGTCTGTGTCCCAAGGTATTTCCCTTAGGAAGCTTCTCATCTCCTCATAATTTCCCTTTTGGTATTGCCAACCTTTTGTTTTCTAGTTCTTTTTTTGGGGAGATAATTCCTAGTTCTACCAGGTACTCAAAGTTCAATACACTGTGATCACTCATTCCCAAAGGTGCTTCCATCTTGACTTCCCTTATATCTCACTCATTTAGGGTAAATATCAGATCAAGCATTGTGTGTGTGTGTGTGTGTGTGTGTGTGTGTGTGTGTGTGTGTGTGTGTGTGTGTGTGTGTGTGTGTGTGTGTGTGTGTGTGTGTGTTTACCTAATTGTACTTACCTAGTTGTGCTTGCGGGGGTTGAGCTCTGGTTCTTTGGTCCCGCCTCTCAATTGTCAGTCAACTGGTGTACAGATTCCTGATCCTGTTGGGCTCTATCATACCTATATTTAAAACTGTGTATGGAGTCAGCCTCCACCACAACACTACTTAATGCATTCCAATTGTTAACTACTCTGACAGTGAAAAAATTCTTTCTTATGTCTCTGTGGCTCATCTGGGTACTAAGTTTCCACCTGTGTCCCCTTGTTCGTGTTCTACCCGTGCTAAAGAGTTTGTCTTTGTCCACCATGTCAATTCCACTGAGAATTTTGTAGGTGGCTATCATGTCTCCCCCTTACTCTTCTGTTTTCCAGGGATGTGAGGTTCAACTCCCTTGGCCTTTCCTCGTAGCTCATACCCTTCAGTTCCGGGAGCAGTCTGGTGGCATACCTCTGAATCTTCTCTAACTTCGTCTTGTGTTTAACTAGGTATGGACTTCAGGCTGGAGCTGCATACTCCAGGATTGGTCTTACATAAGTGGTATACAGGGTTCTGAACGATTCCTTACACACGTTTCAAAAGGCAGTTCTTATATTGGCCAGTCTAGCATATGCCGCTGATGATATCCTTTTGATGTGGGCCTCTGGGGGCAGGTTCGGTGTGATATCAACCCCAGATCTTTCTCTCTATTTGACTCCTGCAGGATTTCACCTCCCAGATGGTACCTTGTGTTCAGCCTCCTGCTCCCTTCGCCTAATTTCATTATTTTACACTTTTCTGAATTGAACTTTAGTAGCCATTTTCTAGACCATTCCACCAGTTTGTCCAGGTCATCCTGTAGTCTCTATCTTCATCTCTCTAAGTCACTATTCCATAAACTAAGAGGCTTGAGTTAGTAGGAAAGGTTTCGTGAAGTGCACCTCACGTCGCTGGAAGACAGAAGAGCTTGGAGAGACGTGATCACTACCTACAAAATTATTATTTTATTGTTTGCTAACTGTGCGAGTGCATGATATACTTCATAGCTTCTTCTTCTTCCTCTCACTAGCTAATTTTAGTTTAGTTATCTTGTATACCATCTTATCTCTATGCAAACATGATTTGGGATAACAAGTTCTCAGTTCTATCTTTATATTTTCTCCCAGGAGGTAGTGTTATTTACATTATCAAATGTTTATCATACTTCACTTTTATTTCTTTTCAGTTATTTGCACCAAAACATATTTTCTCTACCGCTCAGAAACTATATCAGTATAGTTTTGTTTATCATCTCATTATTTCACACCAACTATTATTCACGCTATCATTTTTATGTAAATACTTATTGATAACCAGTGAGTATAAACAGCTCGTCTTGATATTTGTATTTAACAAGTAAGCTTACTAACTCATCTCTGATTTATGCGTCTTCCATTAAGCAATAGTTTTTCTAACTGCGAGTAGTTACTACAGGCTAGTTAAATATCACAACCTAGATTAACAGAGTTTGATATTTTTTTTTGTTACGACTCCCGCCTATTCGAGCATCAGAGTTGTTCTCTAAGCTATCTTCGAGCATAAAACAAACTTTCTAAGACATGAACAGCTCCACAAGGGCCGTGACGAGGGTTCGAACCTACGTCCGAGAGGATCCCAGACGCTGCCTTAATCGACTGAGCTACGACATGGTTAAAAGAATTGCAACCAGGAAATCATCCCGACCTACCGCGGGTCCTGCAGGCTCTCCGAGACACAAACCAGGGATTTTGCGTCATGTCTCTTATGGATTTGTTCATTTGATGCATCACGCTATTGTGATTTCTGTGTTTCTAAGACATCTTCGAGCATCTCAATCAACTCTTTAACATTTACCAAGACAATCGCTTCCAAGCAATATTTTAAACAGTTCCAATACATCAACACAACTACTGTTTGGGATCAGAGCTCACAACTTAGTGTTTTTTTGCAGAAAGACTTAGTTTTGTTTTCTTTCGGCCAACCATAATTTTTAGAATTATATTTTTTTATTAACATGAGCTTGATCACACCATATACCTCCTGACTTCTTCCTCTCACTAGTCAATCTCAGTTTAGTTATCATGTCTACCATATCATGTCTATGCAGTCATGCTGGGTATAACACGTTCTCAAATCCATCTTATATGCACCAAGATTGTAACCTTTTGTTGAATTGTCTGAATGTCTATTGCAAATTGTCAGTATACCTAGTCATAAAAGTATTTGTGTGTACGTCTGATATCATTCTACTTGTGTAAAGGAAGAAATGTATATGTTTATCTCTCAGAATGTTCGGTAATATGTTTATTGTTTGTGATGTGTGTCTATGTATGTATTAACACGTTGTACTGAACGGGGTGAGATTAGCTGAGCTACCTCATCCCTTTGTGTGTATTTTACCTCAATAAACTTATTTCAATTTCAATAATAATTTCAATATTTTATTTTCCCACCAAGAGGTGAAAATATTAAATTAATGAATGAAGATATAAC
>WNGS01164593.1:46511-56809 GCA_020271785.1 Procambarus virginalis | reverse complement strand
ACGAACAACTCAAGCAGTAAAATTTGTGCTATAATTTTAAATATGCGAATAGTTAAAAAAGTATTTATTATGTTTCCTTTAGCTTTACATTCGTATCCAAATCCATATTTACATATGTTATTCTATTACGATCATTTGTATTTATGATGATATAAATATTAATATCTTGTTCTTCATCTTACACTCATTTGGTTGCCTGGTCGTGATTTCTATACAGCTTTGATGGGTAACCTCAATATTCACAAATTTTTATGTCAATTCCACAAGACATTCTGGATTGATATTTTGAATACCTTATTAATATCCCCTTTGTGTACCGTATTCTTAGGCCACTGTCACAGTCGTCAGTAAGTGGGGATCACTTAGCTACTGGGCACCATTCATTTCCTCCCCGGTCACACCCCCCACACTTCCCCCGTCCAATCCCAAATCCTTATCCTGCAATTTGGATGCAGTGCCTGGGTATGGTTATGTTGTGGCTGAGGGTGTGGAGGCTGGTGTTGATGTTGTTCAGGGCCTTGTTGAGGTTGGTGATGCAGTGTCTGGTTATGGTTATGTTGTGGCTGCGGGTGTGGAGGCTGGTGTTGATGTTGTTCAGGGCCTTGTTGAGGTTGGTGATGCAGTGTCTGGTTATGGTTATGTTGTGGCTGAGGGTGTGGAGGCTGGTGTTGATGTTGTTCAGGGCCTTGTTAAGGTTGGTGATGCAGTGTCTGGTTGTGGTTATGTTGTGGCTGAGAGTGTGGAGGCTTTTGTTGATGCTGTGGCTGAAGGTGTGGAGGCCGGTGTTGATGTTGCTCAGGGCCTTGTTGAGGTTGGTGATGCAGTGTCTGGTTATGGCTATGTTGTGGCTGAGGGTGTGGAGGTCGGTGTTGATGCTGTGGCTGAGGGCGTGGAGGCCGGTGTTGATGTTGTTCAGGGCCTTGTTGAGGTTGGTGATGCAGTGCCTGGTTATGGTTATGTTGTGGCTGAGGGTATGGAGGCCGGTGTTCTTGTTGTTCAGGGCCTTGTTGAGGATGGTGATGTAGTGTCTGGTTATGGTTATGTTGTGGCTGAGGTTGTGGAGGCTGGTGTTGATGTTGTTCAGGGCCTTGTTGAGGTTGGTGATGCAGTTCCTGGTATGGTTATGTTGTGGCTGAGGGTATGGAGGCCGATGTTGATGTTGTTCAGGGCCTTGTTGAGGTTGGTGATGCAGTGCCTGGTTATGGTTATGTTGTGACTGAGGTTGTGGAGGCTGGTGTTAATGTTGTTCAGGACCTTGTTGAGGTTGGTGATGCAGTGCCTGGTTATGGTTATAACAATAAGCACTATAATAAACAGCATGAAAGTGGAAGATCCGTACAAAGTCTTTTTGCGTGATATCCAAATTTCTGTAAATATAATGGATATCAACAAGAGCAAGGCTGATTTTGCAAGAGAAATTGTCAACATGCCCATGCACTCAGTCCGGAGTCCAGACTCATGGAATTCAATATTTATAATGAAATATTATTCTAAACTACATTCTAAACTAAAAATTGAGTTTAGAAGCATGATGATGTTCCAATATATCCTAATTCTTGGATTATAGAGTTTAGAACTTTGATGTTGCAACATATATTACGTGGGTCATAGAGTTTAAAAGCATGATGATGTTGCAACATATCATCATAGTTCGTCATATAGTTTACAAAATTGATGGAGTTGCAACATATCCTAATACTTGTTCATAGAATTTAGAAGCATAATGATGTTGAAACATTCTAATACTTGGTCATAAAGTTTAAAAGCATGATGATATTGCAATATATTCTAATGCTTGGGTCATAGAGCTTTGAAGCATGATGATTGATGATGTTGCAACATATCCTATTACTTAGGACACAGAGTTAAAAAGAATGATGATATTGCAACATATCCTAATACTTGGTCATAGAGTTGAGAAGCATGAAGACATTGCATTATATCACACTGCTTGGGTCATGGAGCTTGGAAGCATGATGATTGATGATGTTGCAACATATCCAAACACTTGGGTCTTTGAATTTAGATGCATGATGATTTATTTATTTATTTATTTATTATATACAAGAAGGTTCATTGGGTTTGTGAGAATACATTGAATAGGACGGTATTACAATCTTGTAAAGCCACTAGTACGCGCAGCGTTTCGGGCAGGTCCTTAATCTAACAGATAATTTTAAGTAGGTAAGTTCTATCAGAATGATAAATGATAACAAATACATTGCAAGAGAAAAATGAGATGAGAGAGCTTTGTAAGTATATTAAAGCACATTGTTATATTAAAGCTCTTTGGTGTGCGTCTCAAATAGCCTCATACAACCAAGTCCAGCTCCTGGCCTGCACGTGTGGCTTAGCCTCTAGGCCTGGCGGAACTGCTTCTACCAACAGGAGATGGGGCGAAGGCGGGTCTCTGGAGCCTTAAAACCAGTTGCTTCGGGCAGATGGGACTCGTTAGCCTGGAAAGGCAGCCCATCTAGGGGAAGGAAAACCCCGAATTCAAACCTCTGCTGTCTTGTGGCTAAACCCACTCATGGGAAAGACTTCGGGAGTCAACCCTGAGGAAAAATCCGGAGTCGGAGTCCCTAAGGCAGTTTGCAGCTGTTTACAGCTACATTCTGGCAACTCCTGCGACGACACTGGTGCTAAGCGTATCGGCGCCTGCCCTTCCTTGGATCACATCGGTGGCGTGGAGAGGGTGGATCTGTTGCATGGGCAACAGCTGATCCTCCATAATACTGCCCCCAGTGGGCAGTAATTATGGAGGATCAGCTGTTGCCCATGCAACAGATCCACCCTCTCCACGCCACCGATGTGATCCAAGGGAAGGGCAGGCGCCGATACGCTTAGCACCAGTGTCGTCGCAGGAGTTGCCAGAATGTAGCTGTAAACAGCTGCAAACTGCCTTAGGGACTCCGACTCCGGATTTTTCCTCAGGGTTGACTCCCGAAGTCTTTCCCATGAGTGGGTTTAGCCACAAGACAGCAGAGGTTGAATTCGGGGTTTTCCTTCCCCTAGATGGGCTGCTTTCCAGGCTAACGAGTCCCATCTGCCCGAAGCAACTGGTTTTAAGGCTCCAGAGACCCGCCTTCGCCCCATCTCCTGTTGGTAGAAGCAGTTCCGCCAGGCCTAGAGGCTAAGCCACACGTGCAGGCCAGGAGCTGGACTTGGTTGTATGAGGCTATTTGAGACGCACACCAAAGAGCTTTAATATAACAATGTGCTTTAATATACTTACAAAGCTCTCTCATCTCATTTTTCTCTTGCAATGTATTTGTTATCATTTATCAATTCTGATAGAACTTACCTACTTAAAATTATCTGTTAGATTAAGGACCTGCCCGAAACGCTGCGCGTACTAGTGGCTTTACAAGATTGTAATACCGTCCTATTCAATGTATTCTCACAAACCCAATGAACCTTCTTGTATATAATAAATAAATAAATAAATAAATCATCATGCATCTAAATTCAAAGACCCAAGTGTTTGGATATGTTGCAACATCATCAATCATCATGCTTCCAAGCTCCATGACCCAAGCAGTGTGATATAATGCAATGTCTTCATGCTTCTCAACTCTATGACCAAGTATTAGGATATGTTGCAATATCATCATTCTTTTTAACTCTGTGTCCTAAGTAATAGGATATGTTGCAACATCATCAATCATCATGCTTCAAAGCTCTATGACCCAAGCATTAGAATATATTGCAATATCATCATGCTTTTAAACTTTATGACCAAGTATTAGAATATGTTTCAACATCATTATGCTTCTAAATTCTATGAACAAGTATTAGGATATGTTGCAACTCCATCAATTTTGTAAACTATATGACGAACTATGATGATATGTTGCAACATCATCATGCTTTTAAACTCTATGACCCACGTAATATATGTTGCAACATCAAAGTTCTAAACTCTATAATCCAAGAATTAGGATATATTGGAACATCATCATGCTTCTAAACTCAATTTTTAGTTTAGAATGTAGTTTAGAATAATATTTCATTATAAATATTGAATTCCATGAGTCTGGACTCCGGACTGAGTGCATGGGCATGTTGACAATTTCTCTTGCAAAATCAGCCTTGCTCTTGTTGATATCCATTATATTTACAGAAATTGGATATCACGCAAAAAGACTTTGTACGGATCTTCCACTTTCATGCTGTTTATTATAGTGCTTATTGTTATAACCATAACCAGGCACTGCATCACCAACCTCAACAAGGTCCTGAACAACATTAACACCAGCCTCCACAACCTCAGTCACAACATAACCATAACCAGGCACTGCATCACCAACCTCAACAAGGCCCTGAACAACATCAACATCGGCCTCCATACCCTCAGCCACAACATAACCATAACCAGGAACTGCATCACCAACCTCAACAAGGCCCTGAACAACATCAACACCAGCCTCCACAACCTCAGCCACAACATAACCATAACCAGACACTACATCACCATCCTCAACAAGGCCCTGAACAACAAGAACACCGGCCTCCATACCCTCAGCCACAACATAACCATAACCAGGCACTGCATCACCAACCTCAACAAGGCCCTGAACAACATCAACACCGGCCTCCACGCCCTCAGCCACAGCATCAACACCGACCTCCACACCCTCAGCCACAACATAGCCATAACCAGACACTGCATCACCAACCTCAACAAGGCCCTGAGCAACATCAACACCGGCCTCCACACCTTCAGCCACAGCATCAACAAAGCCTCCACACTCTCAGCCACAACATAACCACAACCAGACACTGCATCACCAACCTAACAAGGCCCTGAACAACATCAACACCAGCCTCCACACCCTCAGCCACAACATAACCATAACCAGACACTGCATCACCAACCTCAACAAGGCCCTGAACAACATCAACACCAGCCTCCACACCCGCAGCCACAACATAACCATAACCAGACACTGCATCACCAACCTCAACAAGGCCCTGAACAACATCAACACCAGCCTCCACACCCTCAGCCACAACATAACCATACCCAGGCACTGCATCCAAATTGCAGGATAAGGATTTGGGATTGGACGGGGAAGTGTGGGGGGTGTGACCGGGGAGGAAATGAATGGTGCCCAGTAGCTAAGTGATCCCCACTTACTGACGACTGTGACAGTGGCCTAAGAATACGGTACACAAAGGGGATATTAATAAGGTATTCAAAATATCAATCCAGAATGTCTTGTGGAATTGACATAAAAATTTGTGAATATTGAGGTTACCCATCAAAGCTGTATAGAAAATCACGACCAGGCAACCAAATGAGTGTAAGATGAAGAACAAGATATTAATATTTATATCATCATAAATACAAATGATCGTAATAGAATAACATATGTAAATATGGATTTGGATACGAATGTAAAGCTAAAGGAAACATAATAAATACTTTTTTAACTATTCGCATATTTAAAAATTATAGCACAAATTTTACTGCTTGAGTTGTTCGTAAACGAATATTATTTATATAATATAAAAAGAGGTTACATATATATACTCTTAAACAATAAAATATTTTATTTTTTTTATTGTAATTATACTTTTAACTTTAGTTGTAGGGATCACGTAGATAGTGTGTCCTACAGTGGACATTAGTGTTTTGGGGGAAGATTTACCTCTTGTGTACCGTGTTCCATGGTCAATATGTGTCACAAAAACATTACCACAGCTGTGTCTTGTTGTTGGTGTTTGGTCACGCTGGTGTTTCTTGTTGTTGGTGTTTTGGTCACGCTGGTGTTCTTGTTGTTGGTGTTTTGGTCACGCTGGTGTTTCTTGTTGTTGGTGTTTTGGTCACGCTGGTGTTTCTTGTTGTTGGTGTTTTGGTCACGCTGGTGTTTCTTGTTGTTGGTGTTTTGGTCACGTGGTGTTTCTTGTTGTTGGTGTTTTGATCAAGCAGGTGTTTCATTTTGTTGGTGATTTGGTCACGCTGGTGTTTCTTGTTGGTGATTTGGTAAGGTGACCACAGAGCACTAAGCCTAGAACAAATAGATGGCCACAGAGCAGAAAGCCTTGAGCCAAAAGGTGGCCACAGAGCACTAAGCTTAGAGCCAGCAGATGGCCACAGAGCTTTAAGCCTAGAGCAAAAGGAGGCCACAGAGCAGTAAGCCTAGAACCAACAGGTGGCCACAGATCACTAAACATAGAGCCAACAGGTGGCCACATAGCACTAAGAATAGAACCAACAGGTGGCCACATAGCACTAAGCTTAGAGCCAACAGGTGGCCACAGAGCAGTAAGCCTAGAACCAACAGGTGGCCACAGATCACTAAACATAGAGCCAACAGGTGGCCACATAGCACTAAGAATAGAACCAACAGGTGGCCACATAGCACTAAGCTTAGAGTCAACAGGTGGCCACAGAGCAGTAAGCATAGAGCCAACAGATGGCCACAGAGCACTAATCCTAGAGCCAGCAGGTGGCCACAGAGCATTAAGCCTAGAGCCAAAATGGCCACAGCGCACCAAGCCGCCAAGTGTTAACAGTGTACTTAACCTAGTGCTAACAGGCAGCCACAACAGGAGAGAACAACTTAAAATACAGTGGAACATCACATTAATATTATATTATTACTCAGATTCTCATAGTACGGAGACTCAGTGTAATAAAGGCACCTTAACATCGACTTATGTAAATGGTGATTTAATTATACCAACAGGTGGCTACATAGCTAAAAGTAAATAGCCAGCAGGTTGCCATAGAGCATTAATTCTGCTTTGTTACAGTCTCACAGAGCTGTCTCCGTGGTGTAGTGGTAGGATGCTCACCTGGCGATCCGCGATCACTTTGTCCTGGGTTCGTATCCTGGCCGGGGAGGATTTACTGGGCGCAAATCCTTAACTGTAGCCTTTGTTTAACTCAACAATATAATGGGTAATTGGTTGTAAAAACGACTCTTCGGGAGGGTCGTATTCCAGGGAACATAGGATTAACGACTTGCCCGAAACACTACGCGAACAAGAATGTAACAACTCTTGTATATATCAATAAAAAATATATCAATATTCTAGAGCCAGGTGGCCTAAAGCCAGCAGGAGGGGACAGTGTACTTAACTTAAGAGTTAACAGGTAGCCACAACGGAAGAGAACAGCGTAGATATACAGTGCCACATTACACTAATATTATTAATTAATCAGCTGCTCATACGACGGGGACTCAGTGTAATAATGGCACCTTAACAATAACTTATGTAAATGCAGATTTAATATTTTCCCAACAACACTGACAGCTCTTGTTTGGTGGGGAGAACATGCAAAAGTTTGTAGAGAAAATGGAAGAGACGGAGAGGGAAGGGAAAGGAGAAGATGAAGAATAATGATTTTAGCTGCTACAGATAAGTGCTTTCAGCGAAGTATTCTCATTATATTTACCTGAAACTTTGTTTCGTGAGAATGTATACATTTTTACAGCGATGTATAAATTTATACAATGTAACAGTTTTTGGAACTGGGTAATTTTTTTTAACTGTTTATGCCTCCAAAATCTACAAAATAGTTATTATTTTAAGAAACTTGCGTTAGATCTAGACTTAGAGAGCTTAGGGAAGATGTCTAGGGCAAAGATCAAAGGCACAATTTAAAGCTTTAAGGTAATAATATTATTTTTTCCCTATATTGGAGGTATAACAAATTTGAAAACAACATAAACTCAGCTACTCTTCCTAACGCTTCCCAACGTCAAGAAACTGTCGTACTACAGTGCCATTATCTTAACCTACCAGAGGACCCAAAACAGAAAACGGGACATTAGGTCACTTTTGCGAGTCGCTTCCATTTTCTAGTACGACTACTTTTGGTGTTAGGTAGACTATACGTCAAAATGCGACGTTCTATTAGGAGGATGGCTTCACACGCTACCGGGGGAAATGGCTGTAATGTTACAGTGTATTATATAATGAGGTTGGTGTCAGGCTCTGTATTTCAATGAATTATTTCCGTTAAATACGATGGTGCAAAGTAGAACAACTTCACAGTACTCAGTGACACATTTAGGGTCACGTGACCAAGTACTGACAGTGAGAGGAGACCAGTGATGTCATGCACTAAGCAGGACCCAGTGACGTTGTAACACTGTAAAGGTGTTTGGGTTAGCTATATTTAATACATACACATAGTTCAGTGAGTCACAGACAAGGATTTTGAGGGGCGTCAGCTTGTCTGGCCTGGATCTCACTCCTCTAGTGTTAATGACCACCTAGTGACCTGAGGTCAGATTATGCGGATCTCACCTGGCTCCCGCTAATCTTATAATTGAGCCTGGTAGCCTTCAAACATGCCAACGTTTAAGGAGTGGCTGGTAGAGTGCCCCAGGCTATCTAACTTGTGGGCGGAGTTAGCTACCAGGTTTCCCATTATATACTCGGGGAGCTATCGAATCCAGAGGACAGAAGAAGAAGCAGAGCAATAGACAGAAGAACAGCCAGCAGCGGCCAGCCGTCCACACAGGCGGTCAGCGGCGGGCGGGACAGTCTCTGTCAACTACAGACCCCCCCCCCCCCCCCCTCTATCCAGCTATAAGCTCAGACACTTGGTGAGCCGAACATTAAGGTGACTTGGTCGTGGTTACAGGTGTTGTGTGATTTAAAGGGGCAGACAGTTGTAGGGTTCTCGAATTCTTGGATGGTGACTCACTTTGAAAATAAATATTTGACATCAAATTGGAGTGCTTAAATATGATACTTACCATATGAAATATAGTTGAACTTATACTTTTAACTGGTCTTTAACTTTGTTCCCTAGAGTTTTGAATGAGTACATGATACAGAGGGAGCATACCTCTTGATAACATCTTTGAGTATATTATGTTGATACAGACAAGTTCCATTCTTGTCTTGTATGTAAATGATCTAGAATGGATGGTGGCAGCATTTAGCAATTTCTACTTCTTCTACTAGCATTTTCTATTTCTCACTTCTTTTCTAATTTCCAGCAAACTTCCTCTTCTACTATCTACTCCTCTACTTCTACTATCTACTTTCCTACTTCTACTATCTACCCTTCTACCTCTTCTACTTCCTACTCACTCTACTCACTTCCTACTTACTCATTATCTATCCATATTCCCCTTACCCCCCGTTACAATGATGGCAGCGGCGGTGTTGAACAATGCTAATGTAGCAGATGTTAATTTAACATTGTTCAGTCACACGTGTCCTTTTGCCGCTCAGGCGCTATCAGGGAGATATGGACAGGTGGTAATATTCGCGAGTTAGCGAGTTTTCAGGTTAGGAGATAGTAATTTCTGGCGATTTTGTGAGTTTTGTGGAATTCAGGGAATGTTCACCAGAACTTGCGGTGTGTAGTGATTTATGTTAGTGATAATATTTGGTGATTGGAATTTAGCGGTTGGCGGTAGTGGAGGTCAGCTGAGTGTGACAGGTGACCCGCATGTCCACGGGGACACCCAGCCTCCGCTGGTCCCCAGGTCAGTTGGGGAGTGGCAGGTGTATTTCTTAAGTAGTTTTAAGTGGTGGTTCTGCTCAGATTATTGCGATCACTGTTTTACTCCATTTGAACGCAATAACCCGAGGTGCACTGGTATTGTACAGCATACTAGGGTAGACATACTTAGTATGTCAGTAGATTCACGTCTAGGGACGCCTGGCGTTTGTAGTCTGGTCACAGGGTTGGGCAAAGTTTGAGTGTGGACCCGCAGAGAAGCGAGGGAAACACTCTGGGTCACGTAGGTGGTGTAGGATTAAGGGTGGGAGTAAAGGTTAAGTAAAGTACTTAAGATTAAGAACGGTACAGTTAAGTTAGGCTAGGGTTGGTCTCTATTAGTATTGATATTTTTTGTGGAGATTCGTTTAGTGACAATTTAAAAGTAGTGACGATCTTGTATTCTCTTCTCTACTTTACTCTGGTACTGTTTATGTTCCACCAAGTCAAAATCATTCAGTATTAATTGGATTATTATTAAAATTTAAGTAGTCGTTGCCAGGAGGAGAGCGGTATGACTGGACTGTGCGAACCCTATACAAACTACAGGGTCACACAACATTTGGTGGTAAACGATATTGTCGCCTTTATGTTCATTCACAGGGTGGAGCCAGTGGAGAGGCGCGCATCTACAGAAGAGGGAGACGGCTTGCTTTGTACCACACTCAGGGGCTTATCACCACCACGATGACCTGCCCCTTACCTGGAGGTCATTGCTCCACCACCACCATCACCCCGGGGGACCACAAAGATGCAGCCCTCTCGGTCGGTTTAAAATGGTCTACCCAGTGGACCACCAGGACGGACGGACCCAGTGGACCCC
>WNGS01164593.1:22890-45511 GCA_020271785.1 Procambarus virginalis | reverse complement strand
GAGGAATCACTCAACAGAGCAACATGCTTGCAGAGGGGCGGCCAGTTAAGTAAACGATCCTGTCTTGCAATTACGCTCCATGCAATGATGCTGACACCAGCAGGGACACTAGGCATCGTGGTCTCACTCAGCTTGGTCTTATCTTCTCCTCTTCTTTCTTCTTTCTTCCTCTTGGGTCTTTGACAGCGACCTGGGGTCCGTTGGGGTCCGTCCGTCCTGGGTCCATCCTGGGTAGACCAATGTTGGTGTGACAGACTAGAGTCGTTGTTGCTCCTCTTCTATCTTTACTGGGTCGTCTGGGGTTGTCTGTATAACGACCTGGGGACCACTGGGGGTCCGTCCGTCCTGGGTCCACTGGGGTCCGTCCGTACTGGGGGTCCACTGGGGTCCGTCCGTCCTGGGGTCCACTGGGTAGACCATTTTAACCGACCGAGGGCTGCATCTTTGTGGTCCCCCGGGGTGATGGTGGTGGTGGAGCAATGACCTCCAGGTAAGGGGCAGGTCATCGTGGTGGTGATAAGCCCCTGAGTGTGGTACAAAGCAGCCGTCTCCCTCTTCTGTAGATGCGCGCCTCTCCACTGGCTCCACCCTGTGAATGAACATAAAGGCGACAATATCGTGTACCACCAAATGTTGTGTGACCCTGTAGTTTGTATAGGGTTCGCACAGTCCAGTCATACCGCTCTCCTCCTGGCAACGACTACACTTAAATTTTAATAATAATCCAATTAATACTGAATGATTTTGACTTGGTGGAACATAAACAGTAACAGAGTAAAGTTAGAGAAGAGATAACAAGATCGTCACTACTTTTAAATTGTCACTAAACGAATCTCCACAAAAAATATCAATACTAATAGAGACCAACCCCTAGCCTAACTTAACTGTACCGTTCTTAATCTTAAGTACTTAATTAACCGTTACTCCCACCCTTATCCTACAGCCACCTACGTGACCCAGAGTGTTTCCCTCGCTTCTCTGCGGGTCCACAACTCAAACTTTTGCCACACCCTGTGACCAGACTACAAACGCCAGGCGTCCCTAGACGTGAATCTACTGACATACTAAGTATGTCTACCCTAGTATGCTGTACAATACCAGTGCACCTCGGGTTATTGCGTTCAAATGGAGTAAAAACAGTTGATCGCAATAATCTGAGCAGAACCACCACTTAAAACTACTTAAGAAATACACCTGCCACTCCCCAACTGACCTGGGGACCAGCGGAGGCTGGGTGTCCCCGTGGGACATGCGGGTCACCTGTCACACTCAGCTGACCTCCACTACCGCCAACCGCTAAATTCACAAATCACCAAATATTATCACTAACATAAATCACTACACACGCAAGTTCTGGTGAACATTCCCTGAACTCCACAAAACTCACAAAATCGCCAGAAAATCACTATCTCCTAACCTGAAAAACTCGCTAACTCGCGAATATTAACCACCTGTCAATATCTCCCTGATAGCGCCTGAGCGGCAAAAGGACACGTGGGACTGAACAATGTTAAATTAACATCTGCTACATTAGCATTGTTCAACACCGCTGCCATCATTGTAACGGGGGGTAAGGGGAATATGGATAGAATAATGAGTAAGTAGGAAGTGAGTAGAGTGAGTAGGAGAAGTAGAAGAGGTAGAAGGGTAGATAGTAGAAGTAGGAAAGTAGATAGTAGAAGTAGAGGAGTAGATAGTAGAAGAGGAAGTTTGCTGGAAATTAGAAAAGAAGTGAGAAATAGAAAATGCTAGTAGAAGAAGTAGAAATTGCTAAATGCTGCCACCATCCATTCTAGATCATTTACATACAAGACAAGGAATGGAACTTGTCTGTATCAACATAATATACTCAAAGATGTTATCAAGAGGTATGCTCCCTCTGTATCATGTACTCATTCAAAACTCTAGGGAACAAAGTTAAAGACCAGTTAAAAGTATAAGTTCAACTATATTTCATATGGTAAGTATCATAATTTAAGCACTCCAATTTGATGTCAAATATTTATTTTCAAAGTGAGTCACCATCCAAGAATTCGAGAACCCTACAACTGTCTGCCCCTTTAAATCACACAACACCTGTAACCACGACCAAGTCACCTTAATGTTCGACTCACCAAGTGTCTGAGCTTATAGCTGGATAGAGGGGGGGGGGGGTCTGTAGTTGACAGAGACTGTCCCGCCCCGCCGCTGACCGCCTGTGTGGACGGCTGGCCGCTGCTGGCTGTTCTTCTGTCTATTGCTCTGCTTCTTCTTCTGTCCTCTGGATTCGATAGCTCCCCGAGTATATATGGGAAACCTGGTAGCTAACTCCGCCCACAAGTTAGATAGCCTGGGGCACTCTACCAGCCACTCCTTAAACGTTGGCATGTTTGAAGGCTACCAGGCTCAATTATAAGATTAGCGGGAGCCAGGTGAGATCCGCATAATCTGACCTCAGGTCACTAGGTGGTCATTAACACTAGAGGAGTGAGATCCAGGCCAGACAAGCTGACGCCCCTCAAAATCCTTGTCTGTGACTCACTGAACTATGTGTATGTATTAAATATAGCTAACCCAAACACCTTTACAGTGTTACAACGTCACTGGGGTCCTGCTTAGTGCATGACATCACTGGTCTCCTCTCACTGTCAGTACTTGGTCACGTGACCCTAAATGTGTCACTGAGTACTGTGAAGTTGTTCTACTTTGCACCATCGTATTTAACGGAAATAATTCATTAAAATACAGAGCCTGACACCAACCTCATTATATAATACCCTGTAACATTACAGCCATTTCTCCCGGGTAGCGTGTCAAGCCATCCTCCTAATAGAACGTCGCATTTTGACGTATAGTCTACCTAACACCAAAAGTAGTCGTACTAGAAAATGGAAGCGACTCGCAAAAGTGACCTAATGTCCCGTTTTCTGTTTTGGGTCCTCTGGTAGGTTAAGATAATGGCACTGTAGTACGACAGTTTCTTGACGTTGGGAAGCGTTAGGAAGAGTAGCTGAGTTTATGTTGTTTTCAAATTTGTTATACCTCCAATATAGGGAAAAAAATAATATTATTACCTTAAAGCTTTAAATTGTGCCTTTGATCTTTGCCCTAGACATCTTCCCTAAGCTCTCTAAGTCTAGATCTAACGCAAGTTTCTTAAAATAATAACTATTTTGTAGATTTTGGAGGCATAAACAGTTAAAAAAAATTACCCAGTTCCAAAAACTGTTACATTGTATAAATTTATACATCGCTGTAAAAATGTATACATTCTCACGAAACAAAGTTTCAGGTAAATATAATGAGAATACTTCGCTGAAAGCACTTATCTGTAGCAGCTAAAATCATTATTTCTTCATCTTCTCCTTTCCCTTCCCTCTCCGTCTCTTCCATTTTCTCTACAAACTTTTGCATGTTCTCCCCACCAAACAAGAGCTGTCAGTGTTGTTGGGAAAATATTAAATCTGCATTTACATAAGTTATTGTTAAGGTGCCATTATTACACTGAGTCCCCGTCGTATGAGCAGCTGATTAATTAATAATATTAGTGTAATGTGGCACTGTATATCTACGCTGTTCTCTTCCGTTGTGGCTACCTGTTAACTCTTAAGTTAAGTACACTGTCCCCTCCTGCTGGCTTTAGGCCACCTGGCTCTAGAATATTGATATATTTTTTTATTGATATATACAAGAGTTGTTACATTCTTGTTCAGCCACTAGTACGCGTAGTGTTTCGGGCAAGTCGTTAATCCTATGTTCCCTGGAATACGACCCTCCCGAAGAGTCGTTTTTACAACCAATTACCCATTATATTGTTGAGTTAAACAAAGGCTACAGTTAAGGAATTGCGCCCAGTAAATCCTCCCCGGCCAGGATACGAACCCAGGACAAAGTGATCGCGGATCGCCAGGTGAGCATCCTACCACTACACCACGGAGACAGCTCTGTGAGACTGTAACAAAGCAGAATTAATGCTCTATGGCAACCTGCTGGCTATTTACTTTTAGCTATGTAGCCACCTGTTGGTATAATTAAATCACCATTTACATAAGTCGATGTTAAGGTGCCTTTATTACACTGAGTCTCCGTACTATGAGAATCTGAGTAATAATATAATATTAATGTGATGTTCCACTGTATTTTAAGTTGTTCTCTCCTGTTGTGGCTGCCTGTTAGCACTAGGTTAAGTACACTGTTAACACTTGGCGGCTTGGTGCGCTGTGGCCATTTTGGCTCTAGGCTTAATGCTCTGTGGCCACCTGCTGGCTCTAGGATTAGTGCTCTGTGGCCATCTGTTGGCTCTATGCTTACTGCTCTGTGGCCACATGTTGACTCTAAGCTTAGTGCTATGTGGCCACCTGTTGGTTCTATTCTTAGTGCTATGTGGCCACCTGTTGGCTCTATGTTTAGTGATCTGTGGCCACCTGTTGGTTCTAGGCTTACTGCTCTGTGGCCTCCTTTTGGCTCTAGGCTTAAAGCTCTGTGGCCATCTGCTGGCTCTAAGCTTAGTGTTATGTGGCCACCTTTTGGCTCAAGGCTTTCTGCTCTGTGGCCATCTATTGGTTCTAGGCTTAGTGCTCTGTGGTCACCTTACCAAATCACCAACAACAAGAAACACCAGCGTGACCAAATCACCAACAAAATGAAACACCTGCGTGACCAAAACACCAACAACAAGAAACACCAGCGTGACCAAAACACCAACAACAAGAAACACCAGCGTGACCAAAACACCAACAACAAGAAACACCAGCGTGACCAAAACACCAACAACAAGAAACACCAGCGTGACCAAACACCAACAACAAGACACAGCTGTGGTAATGTTTTTGTGACATATATTGACCATGGAACACGGTACACAAGAGGTAAATCTTCCCCCCAAAACACTAATGTCCACTGTAGGACACACTATCTACGTGATCCCTACAGACTAAAGTTAAAAGCATATAAATTACAATAAAAAAAATTAAAATATTTTATTGTTTAAGAGTATATATATGTAACCTCTTTTTATATTATATAAATAATATTCGTTTACGAACAACTCAAGCAGTAAAATTTTGTGCTATAATTTTTAAATATGCGAATAGTTAAAAAAGTATATATAATTATTTCCTTTAGCTTTACATTCGTATTAAAATCCATATTTACATATGTTATTCTATTACGATCATTTGTATTTATGATGATATAAATATTAATATCTTGTTCTTCATCTTACACTCATTTGGTTGCCTGGTCGTGATTTTCTATACAGCTTTGATGGGTAACCTCAATATTCACAAATTTTTATGTCAATTCCACAAGACATTCTGGATTGATATTTTGAATACCTTATTAATATCCCCTTTGTGTACCGTATTCTTAGGCCACTGTCACAGTCGTCAGTAAGTGGGGATCACTTAGCTACTGGGCACCATTCATTTCCTCCCCGGTCACAACCCCACACTTCCGCCGTCCAATCCCAAATCCTTATCCTGCAATTTGGATGCAGTGCCTGGGTATGGTTATGTTGTGGCTGAGGGTGTGGAGGCTGGTGTTGATGTTGTTCAGGGCCTTGTTGAGGTTGGTGATGCAGTGTCTGGTTATGGTTATGTTGTGGCTGAGGGTGTGGAGGCTGGTGTTGATGTTGTTCAGGGCCTTGTTGAGGTTGGTGATGCAGTGTCTGGTTATGGTTATGTTGTGGCTGAGAGTGTGGAGGCTTTTGTTGATGCTGTGGCTGAAGGTGTGGAGGCCGGTGTTGATGTTGCTCAGGGCCTTGTTGAGGTTGGTGATGCAGTGTCTGGTTATGGCTATGTTGTGGCTGAGGGTGTGGAGGTCGGTGTTGATGCTGTGGCTGAGGGCGTGGAGGCCGGTGTTAATGTTGTTCAGGGCCTTGTTGAGGTTGGTGATGCAGTGCCTGGTTATGGTTATGTTGTGGCTGAGGGTATGGAGGCCGGTGTTGTTGTTGTTCAGGGCCTTGTTGAGGATGGTGATGTAGTGTCTGGTTATGGTTATGTTGTGGCTGAGGTTGTGGAGGCTGGTGTTGATGTTGTTCAGGGCCTTGTTGAGGTTGGTGATGCAGTTCCTGGTTATGGTTATGTTGTGGCTGAGGGTATGGAAGCCGATGTTGATGTTGTTCATGGCCTTGTTGAGGTTGGTGATGCAGTGCCTGGTTATGGTTATGTTGTGACTGAGGTTGTGGAGGCTGGTGTTGATGTTGTTCAGGACCTTGTTGAGGTTGGTGATGCAGTGCCTGGTTATGGTTATAACAATAAGCACTATAATAAACAGCATGAAAGTGGAAGATCCGTACAAAGTCTTTTTGCGTGATATCCAAATTTCTGTAAATATAATGGATATCAACAAGAGCAAGGCTGATTTTGCAAGAGAAATTGTCAACATGCCCATGCACTCAGTCCGGAGTCCAGACTCATGGAATTCAATATTTATAATGAAATATTATTCTAAACTACATTCTAAACTAAAAATTGAGTTTAGAAGCATGATGATGTTCCAATATATCCTAATTCTTGGATTATAGAGTTTAGAACTTTGATGTTGCAACATATATTACGTGGGTCATAGAGTTTAAAAGCATGATGATGTTGCAACATGTCATCATACTTCGTCATATAGTTTACAAAATTGATGGAGTTGCAACATATCCTAATACTTGTTCATAGAATTTAGAAGCATAATGATGTTGAAACATATTCTAATACTTGGTCATAAAGTTTAAAAGCATGATGATATTGCAATATATTCTAATGCTTGGGTCATAGAGCTTTGAAGCATGATGATTGATGATGTTGCAACATATCCTATTACTTAGGACATAGAGTTAAAAAGAATGATGATATTGCAACATATCCTAATACTTGGTCATAGAGTTGAGAAGCATGAAGACATTGCATTATATCACACTGCTTGGGTCATGGAGCTTGAAGCATGATGATTGATGATGTTGCAACATATCCAAACACTTGGGTCTTTGAATTTAGATGCATGATGATTTATTTATTTATTTATTTATTTATATACAAGAAGGTACATTGGGTTTGTGAGAATACATTGAATAGGACAGTATTACAATCTTGTAAAGCCACTAGTACGCGCAGCATTTCGTGCAGGTCCTTAATCTAACAGATAATTTTAAGTAGGTAAGTTCTATCAGAATTGATAAATGATAACAAATACATTGCAAGAGAAAAATGAGATGAGAGAGCTTTGTAAGTATATTAAAGCACATTGTTATATTAAAGCTCTTTGGTGTGCGTCTCAAATAGCCTCTGACAACCAAGTCCAGCTCCTGGCCTGCACGTGTGGCTTAGCCTCTAGGCCTGGCGGAACTGCTTCTACCAACAGGAGAAGGGGCGAAGGCGGGTCTCTGGCGCCTTAAAACCAGTTGCTTCGGGCAGATGGGACTCGTTAGCCTGGAAAGGCAGCCCATCTAGGGGAAGGAAAACCCCGAATTCAAACCTCTGCTGTCTTGTGGCTAAACCCACTCATGGGAAAGACTTCGGGAGTCAACCCTGAGGAAAAATCCGGAGTCGGAGTCCCTAAGGCAGTTTGCAGCTGTTTACAGCTACATTCTGGCAACTCCTGCGACGACACTGGTGCCAAGCGTATCGGCGCCTGCCCTTCCCTTGGATCACATCGGTGGCGTGGAGAGGGTGGATCTGTTGCATGGGCAACAGCTGATCCTCCATAATTACTGCCCAGGCCTGTGCCCTGGAGAGGACACTCCAGCATCGCCTTGGCGATGGCTCAACACGGGAAGTAACTCCCACCGTCGGTGGGAGAAATCATCCGATTTCATAGGACAGCTACCGCCCGCCTCAAGCTGGGCAGCCCCCAGCCAATAAGGTGCTGTCCCGCCACGGTCCGCCTGCTCCACTGGGTGCGTGGGGCTTAGGCCACAATCCAATAAGCGGATCGTCAACTCATGCACCAGGCAAAAGAAAACAAACACAGAGCCACCCAGCTCTCAAACTGGGCACATGGAATGTAAGGACCATGACACCGGGTCTCTCGGAAGATCTACTGGAAGTGAACGACGCCCGCAAGACAGCTGTGATCAACAATGAACTACTCCAGATGGACATAGTCGCCCTGCAGGAGACACGTCTGCCGGCAACTGGCAGCATACGGGAGAAGGACTTTACTTTCTACTGGCAGGGCAAACCACCAGAAGAGGTAAGGGAGCATGGCGATGGTTTTGCCATCAGGAACAGGTTGTTAGGGTCCATAGTACCGCCTATGGAGGGGTCTTCAAGGATCATCAAACTTCAGCTTCATACAGCAGTAGGAATGTTCAGCCTCATCAATGCCTATGCACCAACATTGACCTCCTCTATCGAAGCGAAGGACAAGTTCTATGATGACCTCGGCCTAGCTCTCAGAGACATACCTCACCAAGAGCCAGTCTTCCTCCTGGGAGACTTTAATGCAAGAGTTGGTTCTGACCACAGCTCTTGGCCTTCCTGCCTGGGCCAGTTTGGATTTGGGAAGATGAATGAGAGTGGGCAGCGCCTCCTGGAGTTCTGCTGCCGTCATGATCTCTGCATCACCAATTCCTTCTTCGACACCAAGCCCCAGCATAAGGTTTCCTGGAGACATCCCAGGTCTAAGCATTGGCACCAACTCGACCTGGTGCTTACGGGGCGTAACAATCTGAGAAATGTCAAACTGACCCGCAGCTTCCAGAGCGCAGATTGCGACACCGACCACTCTCTCGTCGTTTGCAGAGTAAAGTTCCAGCCCCGGAAAATCCACAGAGCAAAGAAGGAGGGAAGACCACGCATTAACGTAAACAAGACCCGTGACCTTCACAAGGTGGAGGAATTCACTGCAGCGCTGGTAAATGCCCTTCCTGTACCACCCTGCGATAGCGCAAGTGAGAGGTGGTTACATCTCAGGGGCACTATTTTCAACACTGCCATGTCCACCTTCGGTAAGAGACAGAACAAGTCAGCAGACTGGTTCGAGGCCAGTGCAGAGGAACTGTTACCCCTCATAGAGGAAAAGAGACGAGCTCTCTCATCCTACAAGAACCTGCCCTCAAGAAGGAACCTACAGGCCCTCCGTATTGCCCGCAGTAGAGTTCAACAAACTGCGAGGCGTTGTGCTAACGATTACTGGCTTCGACTCTGTTCCAGCATCCAGACTGCAGCCACTGTCGGCAACATAAGAGGCATGTACGAAGGAATCAAACAGGCAACAGGCCCTACACAAAACCGGACGGCTCCTCTAAAGTCTGCCACTGGAGAGATCATTAAAGACCGTGATCAACAGATGAATCGCTGGGTGGAACATTACTCCGAACTCTACTCCAGAGAGAACTTGGTCAGCGTAGAGGCTTTGGATGCAATTGAATGCCTGCCCATCATGGAAGAACTTGATCTTGAACCAACTGTGGAAGAAGTTGAGAAAGCACTGGATTCACTTTCCTCAGGGAAGGCCCCAGGAGACGACGGGATTCCGCCTGAAGTTCTCAAGTGCGCTCGTGGAACACTTAAATTTGAGCTTCATGAACTTCTGTGCCAATGCTGGAGGGAGGGCTCGGTGCCACAAGACATGAGAGATGCAAACATCATCACTCTCTACAAAAATAAAGGTGACAGAAGCGATGTAAACAACTATCGCGGCATCTCCCTCCTCAGCGTCGTTGGCAAACTATTCGCTAGGGTCGTTTTGGTCAGGCTTCAGATTCTTGCCGAAAGAGTGTACCCTGAGTCACAGTGTGGTTTCCGAGCAGAGAGGTCGACCACTGACATGGTGTTCTCCCTGAGACAGCTTCAAGAAAAGTGCAGGGAGCAGAGAAAAGCCTTGTACATTGCCTTCATTGACCTTACAAAGGCCTTCGACCTCGTGAGTAGGGACGGACTCTTCAAGATCTTGGCCAAAATTGGCTGTCCACCCATCCTACTCAGCATGATACAATCGTTCCACAAGGACATGAAGGGGACAGTTGTGTACGACGGCTCAACTTCTGAACCATTCAACATTAACAGTGGTGTTAAACAGGGGTGTGTTCTTGCTCCAACCCTGTTCGGCATCTTCTTCGCGATCCTCGTCAAGCATGCTTTTGGAACAACGACAGAAGGCATCTATCTCCGTACAAGATCTGATGGAAAGCTGTATAATCTATCCAGACTCCGAGCAAAGACAAAAGTACAGATGCGAATCCTCAGGGAGTTCCTCTTCGCCGACGACGCAGCGATCACCACACACACAGCAGAAGGCCTGCAGCAGCTACTCAACCGCTTTGCCGCAGCCTGTTCTGCATTCGGCCTGACAATCAGCCTGAAGAAGACACAGGTGATGGGACAAGATGTCAATGAGCTACCCTGTATAAATATAGCAGACTATGCGCTGGAGGCAGTTCACGAGTTTGTGTACCTGGGCTCCACAATCTCAGACACCCTTTCCCTGGACACTGAGCTCAACAGGCGTATCGGGAAGGCCGCAACAACACTGGCCAGGCTCACAAAGCGCGTTTGGGAAAATGCCAAACTGACAGTGCACACCAAGGCACAAGTCTACATGGCATGTGTGGTGAGTACACTTCTCTACGGCTCGGAATCCTGGACCCTGCGCTCTCGCCAGGAGAGACGGCTTAATACCTTTCACATGCGGAACCTGAGACGCATCCTTGACATCACGTGGAAAGACCACGTCACCAACAACACTGTACTCGAGAGAACAGGAGTCCCTTCAATGTTCACTCTCCTGAAACAGAGACGCATGCGATGGCTGGGACATGTCACACGCATGGTCGATGGCCGCATACCGAAGGACCTCTTGTATGGAGAACTGGCATCAGGAAGGAGACCTACCGGAAGACCTCAGCTGCGTTTCAAAGATGCCTGCAAACGCGACCTCAAGCAGATGAACATCGACATCAACACTTGGGAGGCAGCAGCTGCGGACAGATCTGCCTGGAGATATAAAGTGCAGAAGGGACTCCAGCAATTCGAGGATGAACTGAAGAGGCAGGCGGAGGATAATAGACTTCAGAGGAGGTCTCGACCACTGTCAGACGCACCCGCTTCGGCGTTTATCTGCGCTCGCTGCAGTCGAGACTGTCATTCTCGGGTTGGCCTTCACAGCCACAGCAGGCGCTGCATCCAACTAGACTACAACAACTAGACACCCAGGGCACAACTCCATAACCCCACGGGATTTACGGATGCCTACTACTACTACTACTACTACTATATTAAAGCTCTGATTGATTACATTGACAGCTTGATTGGTAATTTAAAAGATTAATAGACACCATACAGCAGATTGCCAGCACATATAAGACAGCAATGATCACTATGGTAAAGATGTTCAGATTGGGTACATAAAGATTGGGAGACTGGGTAGCAATAGATACAGATAAACAAGATTAATAAACACCATACAACAGATTAGCAGCACATATAGGAAGACAGCAATGACCACAATGGTAAAGATGTTCAAATTGGGAACATAAAGGTTGGGAGATTGGGTAGCAATAGATACAATGCAATTTTAAGGCAAAAGGTGAAAAACTATGAAGATGAAATTAGGTACTTTTTAGTATTGATTTTGAATGATGTAAAAGTTGGACAGCTTTTCAATTCAATAGGGAGTGAGTTCCATAAACTGGGTCCCTTTATTTGCATAGAGTGTTTACACAGATTAAGTTTAACTCTGGGGATATCAAAGAGATATTTATTTCTGGTGTGGTGATAATGGGTCCTATTACATCTGTCCAGGAAGAGTTTCAGAGCAGGATTTGTATTTAAGAACAGGGTTTTGTAAATGTAGTTGACACAAGAGAATTTATGGAGTGAGATTATGTTTAGCATGTTTAGGGAGTTAAACAAGGGGGCTGAGTGTTGTCTGAAAGCAGAATTTGATATTATTCTGATAGCAGATTTTTGCTGGGTGATGATGGACATGAGATGGTTTGCAGTGGTAGAACCCCATGCACAGATACCATAGTTGAGATAGGGATAGATTAGTGCATAATATAGAGAGATGAGAGCAGAGTTAGGTACATAATATCTGATTTTGGAGAGTATACCAACTGTTTTAGACACTTTCTTAGTTATGTGTTGTATGTGGGTACTGAAGTTGAGTCTCTTGTCTAGGAATAGGCCAAGAAATTTTCCATCATTTTTATTGCTAATGTTTACATTGTCTATCTGAAGCTGAACTGCATTTGTAGATTTGCATCCAAATAAGATGTAGTAGGTCTTTTCTATGTTAAGTGTTAGTTTGTTGGTTGACATCCATAAGTGGACTTTTTTTTAGTTCATTATTAACAACATTATTTAGTGTATGTGGGTTGGGGTTAGAGTAGATGAGGGTAGTATCATCAGCAAACAAAATAGGTTTTTAGAATGTTAGAGACATTAGGCAGATCATTGATGTATATAAGAAATAGAAGAGGTCCCAAGATACTGCCCTGTGGCACTCCAACGGTTATTGGTAGAGTGGGAGAGTTATATTATTGATGGCTACACATTGGTGTCTATCACTAAGATAGGATTGGATATAGTCCAGTGCATGGCCTCGGATTCCATAATGATGGAGTTTACATAAGAGGTAATTGTGATTAACAGTATCAAAGGCCTTTCTCAGGTCAATGAAGAGTCCAATCGGAAACTCATTTTTGTCAAGGGCTGAGTAAATTATATCAAGGAGACTAATAATTGCATCGTTGGTACTCTTTTGGGAGCGGAAGCCAAACTGACAGGGGCTAAGAATGTCGAATTTTACGAGATAGGAGTAGAGCTGTTTGTAGATAATTTTTTCAAATATTTTTGATAGAATGGGTAGGTTCGATATAGGTCTATAGTTGTTTATGTCTGCCGGATTACCTCCTTTATGAACTGGCGTTACTCTTGCTTTTTTAAGGATATCAGGGAAGGTATGACACTCAAGGGATTTGTTGAACAGCAGAGCTATAGGTGGCGCAAGAGCATGGGAGGCGCTCTTGTATACAATGGATGGGATTTCACTGACGTTCCCAGCTTTGGTTTTTAGTGAGTGTATGATGGACACAACATCTGTCGGGCTGACTGGTGAAAGGAGAAGAGAGTTTGGATAGCTGCCTGAGAGATATGTGTTGATATGTGTCTGAGTCTGTGGGATTTTACTTGCAAGGTTAGCACCAATCGATGAAAAGAAGCTATTAAATTCATTCGCCATTTCTAAATCAGATGACGGTGTAAGGCCATCCTTAGAGAGTGTTATCTGGTTATGGGAGTGTTGTTTAGTTCCTAGGATATTAGAGATGGTATTCCATGTGCTTTTCATGTTGCCTTTTGCTTCTTTGAATCTAGTCTCATAATATGAAAGTTTAGCTTTTCTTATGATACTGGTAAGCACAGATGAGTACCTTTTAACTACTTCCTTTGTAACTAGGCCACTCCTAAAATTCTTTTCATATTCATGTTTTTTGTTGATTGATTTAATTATGCCACTTGTGAGCCACGGGTTATTTTTTCTTTTATCAGTTACTTGTTTGGTAAGGAGGGGACAGTGAGTGTTGTAGAGGCTTAGAGTTTTGGAGAGAAAGAGGTTAGTTAATGAGTTTATATCCTGTATATTATTAAATTCCGATTCCCAGTTAACATTGTGAAGTGCATTAGAGAGATTGCCTAAAGCTGATTCACTGTGTAGCCTGAATGAGAGTTTCTTGGTTTCTGGTGGTGTTGTGTCCATGTTTGCTATGAGGAAGGTAGGATAGTGGTCAGTTGTTCTGTCATAAATTACCCCAGATGTAAGGGGAGCTGTTATATTAGTCCATAGGTGATCCAGGGTGGTGGCAGATGTTTGAGTGACTCGGGTGGGCTTGGTGATTGTGGGGATTAGCATACAGGAGTGCATGCTGTTACGGAAATAGTCAACTTGAGGGTTGTTTTGAAGACCCAGGTCAATATTGAAATCACCTCCCAGAATGATGTGATTTTTGTTGAGATTGTTATTTATGATAAGATTCCTTACGTTGTCTGAAAATGAAGCTATGTTGGTATTAGGAAATCTATAGATGGCACCGATAGTCAGGGAGGATTAAGGGATTTACTGGAGAACTTGGCAAAAGTATATTCACAATAGTCGTCTCTATCACTAATAACACTATTGCAAATGAAGGTATCTTTGTAATATATTGCTGTGCCACCTCCTTTTTTGTTAGGCCTGCAGTTATGAATGGCTTTATAACCAGCTAAATTGTAGAGTTGGGTATAGTCATTACTTAGCCAAGTTTCCGTTAAAATGATGAATGATAATTTAGTACCTAGTGCTGTGAGTAGAGCATTTATATCATCAAAATGTTTACCAAGTGACCTGACATTTTGGTTGAAGACTGATAAGCAGGTGCTATTTAGGAGTTTGTTTTTTGCAAGATTTGCTGTGTAATACCTGCAATAATGATGATCAATGTGCTGATTTGTGTGGATATGGGACAGAAGATTTCGATCAGGATCAATATCAGTAAGCATATAGATAAAATAATGTCACGATAATATAAGATAAGCAATTACAGGAACAGTTAAATACTAAATCTGCTGTAAATAGAAAGTAATTATAGCAAAACACAACAATACAGTAATATAACAATACAATAAAAGCTTACAAAGTGCTAAGTCTACTAAAATTAGAGAATAATTATAGCAGAACACAACAATAAATGCAAGTAAGTTTAGTAGTGCATATAATATATATTAATAGTATATAAATGCAAGTAAATGAATGCAAGTAATTATAGTAAAACACAACAATAAATGCAAGTAAACAAGAGAATTGAAACAAATAGAAGTAGAATAAAGGTCACTAGATAGCCATGGAGGATACACAAGTTTGGTGGAGAGAACAAAAAAGAAAAGTAGAGACTGTCAAAATGAATATATAAAAAAATTTGACAAATGATAGTTGTAAGTAAAATAATCTTAAAGATAATAAATTTTATTTAGCTTAGTTTTTAACCTATAATTAGTATGAACTTAATTAAGAGAATAAAATGAGATCAATAATTAATTTCAATAAATGATATAAATCATTACAATTAAATTTAAAATTTAAAAAGAATAGGGTAAGATTAGATTTAAGAGTAAAATTTTACAATGATACTGAGGTAGATGCTTACATAAGTGCATGGAGACTTGACGGATTATTTAGGAAATTATATGAATGAGAGAACATTAGGTAAATGGTAAGGCAGAGACAGCACCTTGGACAAAGTTAGATTAAGTTAGGTTAGGCTCAGGCACTGAAAGAGTTATTTTAAGTACTGGTATTGGTCGGGTTCAGGTTTTCAGATATACCACAATCACTAAAGAAGGCCAGTAGTTGTTGGTCACACTTTATTTCATATCTTTTTCCTGCACTTTCCTTCTTTGCAATAATCATTCCATTCCTAGTGTAGCACTGCTTGATAAGACCAGGGTTCTGTTTGCGAATTTGACGCAGCCTGAAGAGGAGGGATCCACGCTGCTTTGTAAGACACTCATTTATATAGAGGTTGGTTTTTTGCTTAGCAGCTGATTTTATGAGGTCAAACTTAACAGAGGGATTTACAAGTTTGATGAGCTTCTCCTACTGCTACGNAATATAAAAAAATTGACAAATGATAGTTGTAAGTAAAATAATCTTAAAGATAATAAATTTTATTTAGCTTAGTTTTTAACCTATAATTAGTATGAACTTAATTAAGAGAATAAAATGAGATCAATAATTAATTTCAATAAATGATTTAAATCATTACAATTAAATTTAAAATTTAAAAAGATTAGGGTAAGATTAGATTTAAGAGTAAAATTTTACAATGATACTGAGGTAGATGCTTACATAAGTGCATGGAGACTTGACGGATTATTTAGGAAATTATATGAATGAGAGAACATTAGGTAAATGGTAAGGCAGAGACAGCACCTTGGACAAAGTTAGATTAAGTTAGGTTAGGCTCAGGCACTGAAAGAGTTATTTTAAGTACTGGCATTGGTCGGGTTCAGTCCCTCCCATTGTAACACGGGAGGGGCTCTCTACCGTCCCTCCCATTGTAACACGGGAGGGGCTCTCTACCGTCTCCTTTCCCCCCTTTTACTCTCTGTACCCGTATTCTTACTTTAGTTCTTTACAACGGACCCCAAAACGTTCACCTCTAGCCGACCTCTAAATTAAGCACCATAGAACACATTCACAATATACAAGCTGAAAACAACATAGCACAGACCATATACACTGACGGATCACTCAATACAGCTACAGGGAGGGCAGGAAGTGCTGTTATTGCTCATCAGCCTGATGGCAGCACAGTTCAAAGGAATATCCGAATTAGTAACTGGGCGTCCACAATGCAAGCCGAGTTGGTAGCAATACTGGTAGCACTCGAAATTATTGACAACACTGAAGTAGACAGCTTAATTATTTCCGACTCCCTTTCCTCACTACGAGCAATAAACAGTTTGCAATCAAGTAATAACGTGCATGTCTTCGAAGCTAGACGTAGACATATAAAAATACTTAGCAAGAGGGTAAATATAAAAATGTTGTGGATTCCTTCTCACATTGGTATGCTGGAACATGACAAAGTTGACGCCCTTGCTAAGGCTGAAGTAAATAGAGACAGTATTGAACGGAATCTTGAGTTATCAATAGGTCCCTAATTAAAAGTGTCATTAGACGAGAACTCTTGGATGAATTTGAAGAAAGTAGAACTGTGCAAACTGGAACTAGCAGGTCCATTGTTCATCACAATGAAATGTGTGAAGTAAAACATGTGTATGGGGCAAGTAACAAAGTCAGTAGACTAACAGATGTTGTCACAGCTCGTATAAGACTTGGCTTCAAGTATCTCTGGCAGTTCGGCTTGTATAGGGATCTAGATGAAGTAAAGTGTAAAGTGTGTGGACAAAGACAGGGACACACACTCGAACACCATATCTTGGATTGTAGTAAAATTGAGCCATTTAGAGATAAATCTAAGCTCACTCTGTATGATATGGCAACCTATTTTATTACCATGGATAAATTACCTGAAATCCTTGCACTGTATCCACATTTTGCTTCCAGTAGATGAACGACATATGAGATTCAGAAACATGTATGGTATTGTGAGGACTAATAATAAACAGAAACTCCCCTATGACTCTCCCCATTGGTCAAACTATTATGTATTAGCGATAAGACCTATCATTAATGTATGATGACTTACTGTAAATATGTAGCTCTTGTAATAGCACTTACTCTGTAACTAGCGGACATTGTAACTATAAGGTGTGAAGGATAGATGAAATTGTTTATGTAATAATCTAAGATCAGGTCTGATAAAGACCTTTTGTGCCCTCTGTAATGCTTTTGCGCTACCGCTCACAAGATGAGTATGGGGTGCACAATAAACTAGCCGCCTTCGGCGGCAACAAATAAAAAAATCAAGTAGTGAGACAAAAAAGGAATTACTTTTCAGAAATGATTGGGCAATGTTGTTCCGATTCAGCTCCCAGGGGCGGAATCTTGAAAAATGATTTTAAGGTGTTAGGTTAGGGCACGAGTCACTCGGTATGGCCTGAAGACTAAATGAATGGTGGGTGATAGTCCATTCCCACAAGCCCCCTTCCTGGGACAGTCCATAGCCTCATGTGACCATGTGAAATTTCCCTATCCCCTAGATAGGAGACCCCTATCTACGAATGATCCAGAAGGTGAATATTCAATAGATTAAATTAGAAAAATACACAGGAGAATGGAATATAGTAGTTAGTTTTTATTTTTTAGTATTTTAATGACGAAAGTATCTGTGCGCGTGTGTTTATGTAAATAAATATATCTGTTTTAACTCCTCCTGATGTGTGTATCTGAAATAAAGTGTTCCCCCATTGTTGATATTGATTTCAATAAGAGGGTGTAGCGAGTAATCCTTATACTCGCTCCATTATCTCATTATCTTAAATGCATTACTAATCACACAAGCTACAATCCTTTCCCCAATTACAGGTAATACTCTTCTCACCTTGTTGGAGAGAGCTGAGGTGTAATCACCATATAACCCAGCTATGTGACAACAGCAAACCAGTACAATCTCCAGTCAAGAATGTAGTACTCGGCTTGGGCAGTTCTAGTCGACCCAAGACGCTACAGCTTCGACACAGAGCAGACAGCAGACTACGACCGCATCCAGCTACAACGCTATCGCTCCCCGAGTTCACACACTCGCAATTCCCAATCGAGCCGCCACGCTCTGCCGCATAGAGCTCCACAGCTCCGGCCTCACTCAGCTCTGCTCCAGGCTTCGTCTCAACGTCTACGACACTGCTGTATCCAGGACTACTAAATAAATATGAAACTCACTAAACACTGTGTATCTAATCAACCCAACAACGTAACATAAACGTACGTTACAAGGGTACAAAAAAAACTGATAAAAAGAACACGCCTAAAGTTATATTTGTATTTGTCGTCCCAAATAAATTCTTCATTTTCTCTAGATACTCTTCCAGAGAAAACAGAGCTTCACGGCCCTCCATCCCCGTTTTCAACAAGGAAAAACTAAGATAATTGACAGAAAAAATATACACAACTATTTTTTTAATAATTGGGGCCATTTTCAAAAGATTAGCGCGTCTTAAGACAAATATATACTTAGCGTGCGGACTTTAACTTAGCGTCGTTAAAAGTATATGCTAGGCGCTCAGGTGGCTTAAAATGATCAAAGTCCATATGATGTCTGGTAAAGGCCACTAAGAAAGAAAGCGCACCTATCAGGAATAACCCAACTATCCTGGCTAGCAACAGGATTAGTGCATTTTATCCATATGTAACCATATGGATAAACTTAAACGAGCTGCCGTCCCTTGCTCTGACTTCAAGCGCTTTGCTGATAACCCATGGCTCAAGTTATTAACCCAAATTAAAAAACTTAGCTTAAAAACTAAGCTAATTAAAATTTATTATCTTTAAGATTATTTTACTTTACAATTATCATTTGTCAATTTTTTTATATATTCATCTTGACAGTCTCTACTGATTTTTTGCTCTCTCAACCAAACTTGTGTATCCTCCATGGCTATCTAGTGTCCTTTATTCTACTTCTAATTGTTTATATTCTTTTGTTTACTTGCATTTATTGTTGTGTTTTGCTATAATTATTCTCTAATTTTAGTACACTTAGTACTTTGTAAGCTTTTATTGTATTGTTATATTATTGTATTGTTGTGTTTTGCTATAATTACTTTCTATTTACAGCAGATTTAGTATTTAACTGTTCCTGTAATTGCTTATCTTATTGTATCGTGACATTATTTTATCTATATGCTTACTGATATTGATCCTGATCGAAATCTTCTGTCCCATATCCACACAAATCAGCACATTGATCATCATTATTGCAGGTATTACACAGCAAATCTGCAAAAAACAAACTCCTAAATAGCACCTGCTTATCAGTTTACAACAAAATGTTAGGTCACTTGGTAAACATTTTGATGATATAAATGCTCTACTTACAGCACTAGGTACTGTGGTGTCTGTGTGTAGCTGAGATAGTCTTGGTAGTAAGGTTGATGTAAAGTCATCCTGGTTACTGACTTTAATAATAATAAACGATTACATGATAGAGTAGCTCCCAAGCTTGGCAGGCGTCCTGTGCGCTCTTGTTTACCTCCTCTAGTGGCGTCCAGCCGCCGCACATAGAAAACGGATGGTACCATTTTCTGTGAACATGACATCCCTCCTTTTCTTTAAAAGAATGAATACAGGATGTCTACCATGCTTGTAGCACAAAGCAAAGTTATTGACACAAAGTAAGTTATTAACATATCAAGAGATATTGCATACATTTAACATTAATTAAACACACAAAGAATTTAAACAATCTTTACCACAAAGGATTTCAATGTTAAAAATACATATGCAATGTTAAACAAACATGAAAGAAACTGTAATACAAAGTTACAAAATATTGAATGAGAGATCTGCATTATTCAAACAATATTAAATTTAGTTCAGCATAACAAGTAAATACTTTGCATTACATAGGAACACAATTAATCATCATATCGTGTAGGGCGTTTAACATGACGTTTGGACGAGAGTCCTTAAATACAAAAATATCCCTCGATGAATTGTTTATCGAGTTATAACTCATTTTTTCTTTTTCTTTTGCACGACTTTGCACTTCATCATTTTCTACACTAGTTGGAATCACTTTGAAATAAGCCATATTACGTGTTATACTATGATCTCTATTACTCGCTGTTACCATAGTTCCTTTTACACTAATCACTTTATATGGTTTTGTATCATACGGCATATCTAGCTTTCCCTCTTTTTCTTTTTAACGAGAACAGTATCTCCAACCTTTATGAATTGTTCCTTTGCACGTTGATCATGAGCAATTTTCATTTTGCCCTTGGCTAGTGCATCCTTCTGAGCGAGACGTTTATCCGTTACCTTGGCTGGCATGACAGGTAGTGCGATTCTCATAGGACGTCCAAATAAAAGTTCGCCAGGCGACTTGCCCAGTGTTCCATGCGGTGTTGCACGGTAGTTCCTGAGAAAAGCATACATAGCTTGTTTCCAGGATCGTCCTTCGGCATGAGCACAGCGTACAGCTTTCATGAGAGGTTGCATGAATCTCTCTACTTCTCCATTTGCTTGAGGATGTAGTGGCATCACACGGCGGTGTTTGAATCCAATATGCTCAGCAAAGTTGACAAAGTCTTGTCCATTAAATGGCGGTCCATTGTCCGTCTTGACAACTTCAGGAATGCCAAAGTTTGAAAAGATCTTGTCGAGTTTCGGGATGACAGCCTTTGCAGATGTGGAAGTGATGATTTCTACTTCTGGATAACGTGAGTGATCATCAATGACTACCATCAAGTACTCTCCAGTTGGTAGCGGTCCACAGAAGTCCATCGATACTTCCATCCATGGTGCAGCAGGTAGTGGTGAAGGTTGTAGAGGTGTTGGTCTTGAAGTATCCACTGCAGCTTGGCAAGGGACACAGGCATCATGCATGTCCTTAGCTTGACGATCAATGCCAGGAAACCACACCTTTTCTCGTAGCAGCTGTTTGGTCCTTACAAGACCTTGGTGTCCTTGATGTGCAAGCTTCAGAGCACGTTGCTGGAGAACAGCTGGAATGACGATACGAGTACCTCGCAGCACGGTGTCGCGTTGTTGCGTAACACTTAATTCTGTCTGGATGCGTTCAAGTGCTTTGAATGCATCTTGGTCAACTCCTGAGGGTGGGATGCGTGGAAACTTTTTCTTAGTCAATGCATCCACTGTTGCTTGCAGAGTTGGGTCCTCTAGGGTTGCAGTACGGATTTCATCAAGAGTGAGAGCCTTAGGGACTGCATCACAGGTTACAGAGTGTACATATTCCTCGGCAACTTGCTGATGCTTGGTGATGGTGAAACTGTTGGCAGGATGTCGACTGATGTAATCAGCGGGATTGCCTGCACCTGGCTTGTATTTCACCGTAAAGTTGTATGGTTGCAGACGAAGAGCCCATCTCTCAATGCGAGCTGGTGGTTGGACTTTGGATTATTGAAGATGGTCTCCAACGGTTTGTGGTCAGTGACTATCGTGGTAAAGGGTGCACCAAGCAGATACACATTGAAGTGTTCACAGCCCCATACAAGAGCAAGAGCTTCCTTCTCTGTCTGACTGTATCGTTGCTCAACATCTGTGAGAGAACGGCTGGCGTAGGCAATTACTACTCTTGAATCTGGTTGACCAGGTTTGTGTTGGGCTAACACAGCACCTAAACCAACAGGACTAGCATCCACCGTTAACTCAGTGTCCATTGATGGATCAAAGTATGCAGCAGTCGCATTTTCTACTAGTGCATCTTTCACAGCATCAAATGCATTTTGCTCGACATCGCTCCAGTACCATGATGCATTTTCTTCAGGAGCTCACGTAGAGGCTTCGTAATGGTAGCAAAATCTGGAATGAAGCGAGAACAGTAGTTTGCCATTCCCAGAAAACTATGTACTTCAGTGGATGTTGAAGGAGGTGCAGCATTCTTGATATCTGCAACTTTCTTAGGATCTGGAGATAGACCTTTGTCACTAAGTACATGTCCAAAGAATTCAATTTTATGTTATTGAACTCACACTTTGCTCGGCTTAGCGTCAAATTCTTTTCTCGTAAGCGTTGCAATGTTGCACGAAGAGCTTTGTCGTGTTCAGCTTGGGTACGGCCATAAACAATGATGTCATCAGACATGTTGTCAGCATTAGGTATATCTTGCAATACCTGGCTGATGATGTGCTGGAATACTTCAGCAGCACTGTTAATACCAAAACTCAGGCGCTTGTACCTATACAGACCTCGATGTGTCGTAAACGTTGTGATGAATCGACTCTCATCATCAAGTTCAAGCTGATGATAGCCCTTGTTTAAATCTAACTTGCTGAATACAGTTGCACCATTCAAGCGGTAATCATATCATCTACAGTGGGTGTAGGATGGCGTTCACGCATTATTGCCTTGTTGGGAACACGCATGTCTACACAAATGCGTATCTCATCTGGATTCTTCGGCTTGGTGTGAGTGACAATTGGGCTTACCCATGGTGTTGGGCCTGTTACCGGTTCAATGATATCTAGTTCTATCAGCCTATCCAGTTCGGCATCGACTTTCTTGCGAGTATGGAATGGTTGTCGGGAGC
>WNGS01164592.1:30538-57327 GCA_020271785.1 Procambarus virginalis | reverse complement strand
GCCAGCCAGTCTGCCTGCCAGCCAGTCTGCCTGCCATGCCTGCCCTGCCTGCCTAGCCGTCTGCCTGCCTGCCTGCCTGCCTGCCTGCCTGCCTGCTATCTGTGCCTGCCTGCCAGCCAGCCAGCCTGCCTAGCCTGCCTGCCTGCCTGCCGCCTGCCTGCCTGCCGCCTGCCTGCCTGCCTCGCCTGCCAGCCAGCCGACTGCCAGCCAGCCAGCCAGCCAGCCATGCCTGACAGCCACGCCAGCCTCTCCTGCTTGCCTGCGCCAATCCGCCAGCCTGCCTGCTGCCTTCGCCTCCTCCACGTAAATCTCCGGATCCCCGCAGAACTACTTCCTTCCTGCCTACCTCCCCCTCCCCCCCTTTCTCACTAATTCTCCCTCTCTCCCTCTATTTCTCCCCTCTCTCTCATACTGCCTTTCCATCTAAGCTCCCCATCCACCCACCAGTCAGCATTCACTGACGCAATGCGTGCATTTGAAGCCGACATGGTGCACAGATGTTTCTGATTGTGAGTATATGTAAACAAAAATTACATGAATGAACTCTCCAGCCTCGTGAAAAGGCAGGCAGGCAGGCAGGCCGGCAGGCTGGCAGGCAGACTGCCTTTCCCTCCCTCCCTAATTGTCCCATTCTCCCTCCTAGCATCTCTCCTACCTTCCCCTTCCCTCCTTTCTCACTAATTCTCCCCCTCCCCCACTATTTCTCCTCTCTCACTAATTCTCCCCCTCTCTGTGGTGGAGTGGTGAGGGAGGCAGTAAGGAAGGATTGCTGACCAGGCGATGGTTGCCAAAATTATCGCCCATATTGTATTACAAATTTTCATCTTAGTTGTAAAAATTATGCCAAAATGTTAATTTTCATATATTAATATACATAATTAATCATTAACATGTTATATGATTTACTATTTATTAATTAAACAATATAGTTTTATTTATGAATTATGCACAGTGGGCATCTGTGAGAAGTGCTGACAGACATGTCCGCCTCTACACAGCCTTCACCCCGTTAGTAGTTATCCCTCCTCCATAGCCTGCTGTTCTCATGTTATGAGGAAGGCAGTGAGGGAGAGAGGGCAGGCTTTGAGGGTGAGAGGCACTGAGGGAGAGGCAGTGAAGCATTGAGGGGGAGAGGCAGTGAAGCATTGAGGGGGAGAGGCAGTGAGGCATTGAGGGGGAGAGGCAGTGAGGCATTGAGGGGGAGAGGCAGTGAGGCATTGAGGGGGAGAGGCAGTGAGGCATTGAGGGGGAGAGGCAGTGAGGCATTGAGGGGGAGAGGCAGAGTGAGGCATTGAGGGGGAGAGGCAGTGAGGCATTGAGGGGGAGAGGCAGTGAGGCATTGAGGGGGAGAGGCAGTGAGACATTGAGGAGAGGCAGTGAGGCATTGAGGGGGAGAGGCAGTGAGGCTTTTTTTTTTTTGCAGGGATATTCCTGCGCGGGGCCCTAAGCCTCTGGCTGGCCCACTAAATGTTGCTTGTTTCTAGTTGGCATTGAGGGGGAGAGGCAGTGAGGGGGGGAAAAGGCAGTGAGGGGAAGAGGCAGTGAGGGGGAAGAGGCAGTGAGGGGGGGGGGTGAGAGAGGCAGGAGGGTGGAGAGGCAGTGAAAGATAGAAGCAGTGAGGGAGGAAGGGTGGGGGTGAGTGAACGCAATTACACAATGAACTTTATTTCATTTGTGCATTTATGCTATGAATCTGTCAATTTTTTCGCTTAGAATTTTTTGTTAAATTAAAAAATCTTTGTCCATTTTCTTCCATTCTCGTTTACAAACTTACACGATAACCGATGGGTCTCGTCCCCAAGGGGTCGGAAACCAAGTGGTGCTCTGTACCTCTCTCAACCAGTTTAAGATGAAACTAAGTACTGTCTCCACTCGATCATCCGGACTATATGGGAAGGACCCCCAGCCGGATTATCACGTTTTTTGGATAATGGTACTTTTTCACCTACGAGTCCAAAAGTGACCATTTCCAACAATTTTATACTACAAACAACAACAATTTGAATTGCCTTGCCACATATAATTATTAGATATTCAACTAGAAACCTCAACTTACCTTGTTGGTGTTCGTCTTCTTGATTGATACCACTCATCTTGAAGTTAAGAATTGTTAACAATTTACGTAACCTATACTAACACAATACTAAAATAACACTTAAAATTACTGTACAGTTCATTAAGCAAAGTTAGTTTTGACTGCCAGCTGCTGAAGCCTCACTGGTTGAAGGCGCTTGGCTTGCCTGTGAGGCCTCACTTGTTAAAGGCGCTTGCATGCCCTCACTTGTTGAAGGCGCTTGGCTTGCCTGTGGCGCCTCACTTGTTGAAGGCGCTTGGCTTGCCTGTGACGCCTCACTTGTTGAAGGCACTTGGCTTGCCTGTGGCGCCTCACTTGTTGAAGGCGCTTGGCTTGCCTTTGACGCCTCACTTGTTGAAGGCGCTTGGTGTGCCTGTGGCGCCTCACTTGTTGAAGGCGCTTGGCTTGCCTGTGGCGCCTCACTTGTTGAAGGCGCTTGGCTTGCCTGTGGCGCCTCACTTGTTGAAGGCGCTTGGCTTGCCTGTGGCGCCTCACTTGTTGAAGGCGCTTGGCTTGCCTGTGACGCCTCACTTGTTGAAGGCGCTTGGCTTGCCTGTGACGCCTCACTTGTTGAAGGCGCTTGGCTTGCCTGTGGCGCCTCACTTGTTGAAAGCGCTTGGCTTGCCTGTGGCGCCTCACTTGTTGAAGGCATATGGCTGCCTGTGACGCCTCACTGGTTGATCAACACGTAACTTGTCTTTAATTGCCAGGACAACCTTCTTCCTCTTAACACCTCCAGAACGATTGATGCTGCTTCCAGACATAGTCTTTGCCAAAAATGTTTAAAGTTACTATGAAAATAAAAGTTATTTAAAAATATATTTCACTAATGGCGCAGCACTGTGACGCCTCACTCCTTGAGGTGTATAACAGTAACTTGTCTTTAATTGTTAGGACAACTTTCTTCCTCTTAACACCTACAGAACAATTGATGCTGCTACCAGACATAGTCTTGGCCAAAAATGTTTAAAGTTACTATGAAAATAAAAAAGCTATTTAAAAAAATATTTCACTAATGGTGCAGCACTGTGTATAACACGAGGGACGGACGCACATGGGTTGACCAGTGTTGGACGGATCCACTTGGCGTGGGGCAGCTATAGCACCTTACGTAGGCTGCCAGGAGAATATTTTTTAAGGAAACTTCTGCCTGTGCACATTGCTTTTAGAAAACTTATTTATTTGTTATTACAAAATTACTAGTACTTATTTCATTTGTTTTTGGCAATGATTAATTGTTCTAAAATTAATGGTAATTCCTGTACCCAGGTGGTCCCTCCCACCCTCCCAACACCACCCATCCACCTCACCCCCTCCTCCACCATGCATCTAGAGCCACAGACGGGATTAATACGGTATGGCCGAATGTTCATCCGGCCAAACCAGCTTTAATCCGGTTCCTGTGGCCATTTTGGCCGGATATTGTGATAACTTTATTCGATCACGATTTTGGCTGTATAAGGGCGTTTTTCGGATGTTCGAATCCCGGATAATCGCGGGGTTACAGTACTACCTAATTATCTCCATGTAACCTACCTTACTTCTAAATGTCAACCCATGTCTTACTGGTTGATACCTGGTTGATGGGGTTCTGGGAGTTCTTCTACTCCCCAAGCCCGGCCCGAGGCCAGGCTTGACTTGTGAGAGTTTGGTCCACTAGGCTGTTGCTTGGAGCGGCCCGCAGGCCCACATACCCACCACAGCCCGGCTGGTCCGGAACTCCTTGGAGGAATAAATCTAGTTTCCTCTTGAAGATGTCCACGGTTGTTCCGGCAATATTTCTTATGCTTGCTGGGAGGACGTTGAACAACCGCGGACCTCTGATGTTTATACAGTGTTCTCTGATTGTGCCTATGGCACCCCTGCTCTTCACTGGTTCTATTCTGCATTTTCTTCCATATCGTTCACTCCAGTACGTTGTTATTTTACTGTGTAGATTTGGGACCTGGCCCTCCAGTATCTTCCAGGTGTATATTATTTGATATCTCTCTCGTCTTCTTTCTAGTGAGTACATTTGGAGAGCTTTGAGACGATCCCAATAATTTAGGTGCTTTATCGCGTCTATGCGTGCCGTATATGTTCTCTGTATTCCCTCTATTTCAGCAATCTCTCCTGCTCTAAAGGGGGAAGTGAGTACTGAACAGTACTCAAGACGGGACAGCACAAGTGACTTGAAGAGTACAAGCATTGTGATGGGATCCCTGGATTTGAAAGTTCTCGTAATCCATCCTATCATTTTTCTGGCTGTCGCAATATTTGCTTGGTTATGCTCCCTAAACGTTAGGTCGTCAGACATCATTATTCCCAAATCCTTTACATGTTGTTTTCCTACTATGGGCACATTTGATTGTGTTTTGTACCCTGTATTATGTTTAAGGTCCTCATTTTTACCGTACCTGAGTACCTGGAATTTGTCACTGTTAAACATCATATTATTTTCTGATGCCCAGTCGAAAACTTTATTAATATCAGCTTGAAGTTTTTCAATGTCTTCAGCCGAGGTAATTTTCATACTGATTTTTGTGTCGTCTGCAAAGGATGATACGAAGCTGTGACTTGTATTTTTGTCTATATCTGATATGAGAATAAGGAAAAGCAGCGGTGCAAGGACTGTACCCTGAGGTACAGAGCTTTTAACTGCACTTGGACTAGATTTTATATGGTTGACCGTTACTCGCTGAGTCCTGTTTGACAGAAAACTGAGTATCCAGCGTCCTACTTTACCGGTTATTCCCATTGACTTCATTTTGTGTGCTATCACGCCATGGTCACATTTATCGAATGCCTTTGCGAAGTCCGTGTATATCACATCAGCATTCTGTTTTTCTTCTAATGCCTCAGTGACTTTATCGTAGTGCTCAAGTAGCTGTGAGAGGCACGATCTTCCCGCTCGAAATCCATGTTGGCCTGGGTTGTGAAGGTCATTGGTCTCCATGAAATTGGTGACCTGACTCCTAATCACTCTCTCAAATACTTTTATTATGTGCGATGTTAGTGCAACTGGTCTATAATTCTTTGCCAATGCTTTGCTCCCTCCCTTGTGTAGAGGGGCTATGTCTGCTACTTTAAGTGCATCTGGTATCTCCCCCGTGTCCAAGCTCTTCCTCCACACTATACTGAGTGCCTGTGCTACCGGCACTTTGCATTTCTTTATAAATATTGAATTCCATGAGTCTGGACCTGGGGCCGAGTGCATGGGCATGTTTTCAATTTCTCTTTCAAAATTTAGTGCGCTCGTGTTGATATCAGTTATATTTACAGGGGTTTGGATATCCCGCATAAAGAAATTGTCTGGATCTTCTACTTTCATGTTGTTTATTGGAGTGCTAAACATGTCCTCATACTGCTTTTTTAGGATTTCACTAATTTCTTTGTCATCCTCCGTGTATGAACCTTCACTTGTACGAATAGGTCCAATACTGGCAGTAGTTTTTGCTTTTGATTTCGCATATGTGAAGAAGTATTTTGGATTTTTCTTTATTTCCTGAATTGCTTTCTGTTCTAACTGCCTTTCTTCAGTTTCATATGAGTGTTTCAATTTCCGCTCGATTTCTTCAATCTCCCTATTTAAATTATTCCTTCTTTGACGGGAAATTCGTGTCTGCATAAGCAGTTCCGTTATTCTTTTCCTGCGTTTATAGTGTCTTCTGCGTTCTCTTTCTACGTTGGATCTCTTTCTGGCTTTCCTCAAAGGAACATGTTTCAGACAGACTTGATACGCTTCCGAAGTCAGTTTTTCTATTCCTTCTGTAGGACTTTTATTACTTAAAACAGTTTCCCATGGAATGTTTTTAAGTTCCCTGTTTATTATCTCCCAGTCTATCCTTTTATTATTAAAATTGAATTTACTGAATAGCCCCTCTCGCTTTATCAACGTTTTAGGTCTATTCTGAGTATTGATGGTAGTTTGCACTTCAATGAGCTTGTGATCTGAATATGTGGTATCTGATATCGTAATGTCTCTGATAATGTCTTCATTGTTCGTAAAGACCAGATCTAGAATATTTTCATTTCTCGTTGGCTCCGATATCTGCTGAGTAAGTGAAAATTTGTCACAGAATCTAAGTAGTTCTCTAATCTGTGGTTGGTTAGGTCCTGATAGATTCCCTGGTATAATATTATTGTTTGCTATTCTCCACCTGAGACTAGGCAAGTTGAAGTCACCTAAGAAGATAATATCAGGTATTGGGTTCTCCAAATTATCAAGGCTATTCTCTATTTTGTTTATCTGTTCTGTGAATTCCTCAGCCGTTGCATCTGGCGGTTTGTATATTAGAATAATCACTAAATTTATTTTCTCTATTTTTAATCCCAGTACCTCTATCACCTCATTTGTAACGTTTAGGAGCTCCGAGCACACAAGGTCTTCCCTAATATACAGACCCACTCCTCCATGTGTCCTAATTTTCCTATCACACCTGTATAGGTTATATCCTGGAATCCAGATCTCACTGTCCAAGAATTCCCCTGCATGGGTTTCTGTGAAAGCTCCAAATACTGCATTTGACTCCGTGAGGAGGCCATTTATGAACTGTACTTTATTGTTGGTTCTTGTTTTCAGTCCTTGTATGTTGGCAAAGATGAATGAGGTTACTCTATTAGTGATAGTTTGACTGGGAGACTTTTTCGGCAAGCCCATTATGCGTGGACATATTGAGTTTGTTCTGACCAGTGCTGATTGTTGTAGGGCAGTTGCCTGTTGTAGTTGTGGTTCCCTTTCGGTGTGTAGTTGTATCTGTAATTCTGGTATGCAAGTGGGTCTGGCATCCAGTTCCATACATTCTCCATGCTCCTCCTTTTGAATTCTCTTTCGGTCTGGTATAAAAAATTTATCGAATTTCCTCCAAATTCATTATCCTGCTTGCCACTCTTTATGTAGCGTTCCGTGCCTTTCACGTGAAAGTATGGGCAGCTGAGGTCATAGCATTTTCTGTCCTCCAGTGAGGTTTGGCACATCTCAGGATGGAAAAACCTACATATTGATCCAAATCGACACTCACCTTTCCTAAGCATATTTAAACATTTTTTGGGATGTTGATAACTGCATTCTAATCCTTTCTTATTACCAGCATATCTATGTCTGCATATGCCCTTTGCATAAAATTTGCATAAGTCTGTCCTTCTGTTCTGACTTTCTCTATCGGGAACCGTTGTAGTGTCTGTACCTACCGAGCTGTCAGTGCTGTCTGTTACACTTTCTAGTTTACTGTCATCCACATCCGGGCCTACTGAGTCAGAGTTTACAACTTCCTGAGTTTCAGCCTCAGTTTCGTCCCTGACTATAGCCTCCGCCCCTGGTATATTACAATTGTTGTTCCTTTCCCACTCCTCCTGGATGGCTGGTAGGCTTCCAATGAACGATGTTTTCCATTCATACGTCATGTTATCTAGAAGGTTTTTTAGGATATTCCAAGCTGGCTGGTCATGTTTACACACCCAGAGCAAGTGGCCAGCTCTCAGTGCCGCAGTGTTACTCACTCCTGCACAAACCGAATGAAATCTATTCTTACAGATATAACATTCAATTCCCGTTGCCTTCGACTTTAAGGAGATGTTACAGTGGCCACAAATTTGTTTATTTACTCCCATTTTGCCTTGTTTTGTTGTATATATCTATATATTTATAATATTATATGTATACCGTATGTTTGTAATAGTATATATGTTTATTTGTTCTACAGTATGGTCAGTACTTATCACACGGTCGAGGGTGAGGGAGGGTCCCAGAGGCTGTACCGTTGACACTTGTTGTTACTATTTTTTTAAACAATGCCGTTTGTTGACCAACTTGTATATTGGCTATTTTCTACCATGTTCCCCCTTTTTTTTATCTTTTATTTTATTTTTTTCTTTCAATGCAATTTACACTTTAAGCTCAATTACTATTAAGTTTTAGTCTAAGTGTTTTTTCCCCACCTCACCTTGCCCGAAACGCTATGCGTACTAGTGGCTATAGGTATTGTATGTACTACCTCTATAAATCAAACAATGTTTGTACTGTAACTCTGCATCTATGTATGTACTTTTCCTAAATAAATTATTATTATTATTATTATTATTATTATTAGATATTATGTACCTCGCCCTGCTCTGGTGATGCTCTATTACTCTCTCATCTATCCTTATCTCAACTACGGTATTTGTGCCTGGGGTTCTACTATCCAAAATCATTTACATCCTCTAATTAAGCTACATCCTCTAATACAAAGCTTCTATTAAAACAATATCTAACTCTGGCATCAGACAGCACTCGGTACCCTTACTCAAATCTCTGAATATGTTAGATATTAACTCATGTGTATTCTATATATTTAAAACTCTGGATTGTAATGTCAATCCTGACCTTGAAAGCTTCTTAGAAAGTTGTAACAGAACCCATGGGCACCACACCAGAAACAAATACCTATTTGATATTCCAAGAGTACGACTTAGTCAAACTAAAAATGCTCTACATATCAAAGGGACCCAGAATTTGGAATGACCTTCCCAATCATGTCAAAGGTTGTACCTCTCTCAACCAGTTTAAGATGAAAACTAAGTACTACCTAATTAACTCCATGTAACCTACCTTACCCCTAAATGTCAACCCATGTCTTACTATTTTTAAATGCTGTTTGTTGACCAACCAACAACAATGCTGTTTGTTGACCAATAATGGCTATTTTCTACCATGTTCCCTCTTTTTTTATCTTATTTTTCTTTATTTATTTATTTTTCCAACACAATTTATACTTTGAGCTCAATTACTATTAAGTTTTAGTCTAAGTGCTTTTCCCCCACCTCACCTTGCCCGAAACGCTATGCGTACTAGTGGCTTTAGGTATTGTATGTACTAGCTCTTATCTATAAATCCAACATTATGTTTGTAAAACATCTATGTATGTACTTTCCTGAATAAGATTTACTTTACTGTACTTTACTATATGAGCCCCAATGGAAGTGGGAGCCGGTGGCTGAGCGGACAGAACACTGGCGCGCGTGATCCTGTGGTCCCGGGTTTGATCCCGGGCGCCGGCGAGAAAACAATGGCCAGTTTCTTTCACCCTGATGCCCCTGTTACCTAGCAGTAAATAGGTACCTGAGAGTTAGTCAGCTGTCATGGGCTGCTTCCTTGGGGTGGAGGCCTGGTCGCGGACCGGGCCGAGGGGACACTAAGCCCCGAAATCATCTCAAGATAACCCATAATTTTGAGCATAGCAATGTTTCACACATTGAAATATATAAATACTACAAATTACACACTTTTGAATAATATTACAGCAAAAAAAAAAACAGAGAAGACATGAATGTGAAACATCAAAATAATTGTGAAACATTATATTTGTGGCAACTGCCGTTCCACAAGGTGGCGGGGCCGAGTTACCTTGAGCACTCCCCCATCCCCCATAACTTTCTCAACTTCCCAGCTTCATTGCAGCTAAAGTATGTTGCATACAATATTTTTTTAGTTTCCAGTGATCAGGAACTGCATTTTAACAAGATAAAATAATTTTTTGAAAGAATTTATTTGGGCCCACCATAGGGGTGTTGTATTTTAATGCAGAGCAGTGCAGTGGTTAACAAATCTATGTGAAATAAGCATTGTTCTGATATGAATATTGCAGGTTTCAAGCTCCACAAACGATGAAAACGGCAACATTTATACAACAACAAATACCTAGTTTTACTTTAACACTATCGCTCACCCAACATGCGCGTGGTCAACTTAGAGGTCATTCACCCAACATGCAGGCGAGCATGCGGGCAAGCGTGCGGTGACGCCTAAATGTGTATACTCGTTTCAGCTTTCTCACCTTAATTCTCGTGCTACGTCGTTCGTTTTGATATCATTGTGTTCACAATTAAATTCCCTACAGGTGTGTATAAACAATGTCCAAAAGCCTGGCGTGACTCCCAACGGCAAAGCTTAAAGTCGGCAAAAGTTACCCATGAACGCACAAAATCAGTAAATTGTGCATACAGTGCTTCCTCAGTCTAACGAACCCCGCTCTATCGAATTCCCGGAAGAGCCGAACAAATTGAATTCGGTACCAAATGTTCAGTGGAACATACAAATGTTCGATTAAGTGAGGAATGTTCGTCTAAGCGGTCACCGAGGCCAAGTGTCGGAGCTGGCTGTCATCAACTATGATTCGCCAGTGTAATAAGTTACATAGTGTTTTATTATCCTTACCAATTGCTTCTAGGGAGAAATGGTGATACAAATGGTGATAAAATGGTGTCAGGGGGGCATTAGTGAGACAGTTGTTGTGAGGAGGCAAGTGGTGTCAGTAGTTAGGGTTATTGTTAGGGGGCAGGAGGTGAAGTTACGTATACTCATGGGAGGTAGGTTGTCAGCCAGGCAGCTGACCAGTTGAAATGGTGATAAAATGGTGTCAGGGGGGGCATTGCATTGGTGAGAGTTGTTGGTGTCAGGAGGCAAGTGGTGTCAGTAGAGGCTGGTTGTCAGTGGTAGAAGTTGTCAAGGGAAGCTGGAGTAATAGTGGTGTCAGTAGAGGCTGGTTGTCAGTGGTAGAAGTTGTCAAGGGAAGCTGGAGTAATAGTGGTGTCAGTAGAGGCTGGTTGTCAGTGGTAGAAGTTGTCAAGGGAAGCTGGAGTAATAGTGGTGTCAGTAGAGGCTGGTTGTCAGTGGTAGAAGTTGTCAAGGGAAGCTGGAGTAATAGTGGTGTCAGTAGAGGCTGGTTGTCAGTGGTAGAAGTTGTCAAGGGAAACTGGAGTAATCGTGGTGTCAGTAGAGGCAACATGTGACTGGCGGCTCCATGCTCCCCCTCCAGCCCCCCCCCCCCTTCCTTCCTGCACCTGACCACCAGAGACCAGCCACTAACTCTCCTCTCCTCTCGTCATCAGATGCCACGAGTCAATTTAATGATAATTATTGCATTATCTACAATGGAAATAGCCTTTTTATTAGAAAAATGTCATATTGGAGCAATAATAATGGTGAAAATTGTGATATACAGTGGTACCTCGGAACACGAGTGTCCCTGTATGCGACTTTTTCGGAATACGAGCAGGATTTCCTCAGAAAATATGTCTCTGAAGGCGAGGGTTACCTCGGAAAGCGAGTTTGTTGATACGCATTCAGGGCGACCTAGCACGTGGTGGTTCGGCAATCGTCGCCCCTCCGCCCCTCAGTTTACCATTGTCTCGCGCCCAGTGACTATCCCACATTAATTCTTCACCCGGATTTTCAGTGTTTTGTTGGATTTTTGGTCATTTGACTATACAATTTGTTATTATATATCTCACCATGGGTCCCAAGAAAGCCAGTGGTAAGGATTAAGGCCAGAAAGCCCATGTGAGGATGACAATAGAGGAGAAACAAGAGATCATTCGGAAGCATGAGAATGGTACATGTGTTGTTGAACTTTGTAGGCAGTGCAACACATCACATAATATGCACTATACTTAAGAAGAAAAATGAGATTATGAGTGCTAAAGTGGCAAAAGGAGTAAGAACAATAACGAAACAAAGACCACAAATACTTGAAGAAGTGGAAAAGTTGTTATTAATTTGGATACACGACAAGGAATTAAGGGGTGATAGTGTTTCGGAGGCCATCATTTGTGAGAAAGCCAGGGTATTGCACGAAGACCTTCTAAAGAAAACCCCTGCAACGAGTGATGCAGATACGAAAGAGTTTAAGGCAAGCAGGGCTGGTTTGAAAAATTTAGAAGGAGAAGTGGTATCCATAGTGTTAAAAGGCATGGGGAGGCAGCCAGCTCAGACAAACCAGCCGCTGGACGATTTATTGAGGAATTTAAAGAGTTTGCAGAGGCTGAGGGATACCTACCGCAACAAGTGTTTAATTGTGACGAAACAGGACTGTTTTGGAAAAGAATGCCTAAGAGGACATACATTACCATGGAGGAAAAATCCTTGCCCGGACACAAACCTATGAAAGATAGGTTTACGCTTGTGCTGTGTTCAAATGCGAGTGGCGATTTGAAAATTAAACCCTTGCTAGTGTATCATTCTGAAAATCCAAGGGTTTTAAACAGTATAAAGTGCAGAAAACCCATTTGTGTGTGATGTGGAAGGCTAATAAAAAAAGCATGGGTGACTAGGCTTATTTTTTCGGAGTGGGTGAATGAAGTGCTGTGCCCTGCCATAGAAAAATATCTGCAGGAGAAACATTTGCCACTCAAAGCCGTGCTTCTCCTCGACAATGCTCCTGCTCATCCTCCAGGCTTGGAAGATGATTTGTTGCCCAGATACGATAAATTCCTCACAGTTAAATTCCTTCCTCCTAACACCACTCCTCTAATTCAGCCTATGGACCAGAAAATCATAGCGAATTTTGAGAAACTTTATGAAAGGGCACTCTTCCGGAAATGTTTTGAAGTGACTGAAGCCACAAACCTCACCCTCAAAGAGTTCTGGAAACACCATTTCAACATTTGTAGTGCTTTAAAACTCGTTGACAAAGCCTGACAAGAAGTGACTCAAAGAACCCTGATCTCTGGCTGGAGAAAATTGTGGCCTGAATGTGTGAGAGAACTAGACTTTGAGGGGTTTGAGCTTGTAAATGATGCACCTATTGTTGAGGAAATTGTTACTCTAGGCCAGCAAATGGGCTTGAAATTGGATAGTGATGATGTGGAGGAGTTGGTAGAAGAACAACGAAGAACTGACCACCGAAGAACTCCAAGCCCTTCAACAGGAACAGCAAGACAACGCAGCTGATGATTGTACAGTGGAGGAGGATGAGGCAGTAGCGAATGTCCCTTCTGCAGTAATTAAAAAGGTGTGAAATTGTTGAAAAGACTCACCCAGAGAAAGCTGTAGTAGGCCGTTGCCTTAATCTTTTCAATGACAATGTGATGCCTTACTACAGAGACAGCTTACGAAGAAGGGAAAAGCAAGCTTCCATGGACAGATTTGTGGTGAGAAAATCGAGCAGTGAGCCTCAACCAAGACCTAGTGGCACTCGGATAAAACGTGCCAGGGAGAGCACACCAGAAAGGTCTTCACTGCCTGATGTGATAATGGAAGGGGACTCCACTTCCAAACAGTAACTCCTCTCCTCCTGCCCCCTCCTCACCATCTTCCATACACCTACAGCATTCAACAGCAAGGTAAGTAATAACTTGAACATAGTTTTGTAGGTTTAAGATGAATTAGGTATAAAAATTTAGTTTGATGTGGGGTTTTTGGGGTAGTCAGGAACGATTAATTCATTTCCCATTATTTCTTATGAGGAAATTAGCTTCGGAATACTAGTTTTCAGAATACGAGTTTTCGGAATACGAGCCGTCTCCAGGAACGAATTAAACTCTTAAACTGAGGTACCCCTGTATACAGTAAATATTTTAAACAGTTTCAACACATTTCCTTTTCACAGAATTTTTAATACAATTGGGGTGTAGATAACAGCTGGCATTGTGTGGCCGGCCGGTCGCTCCTTGAGCCATTGGGGGGTGGGAGGGGGGGTTTGTTTCCTGGATCCCTCCCTCCCTCCCTCTAACAGCCTACGTACTGTACTGTAATAAATTAGGTATTAACACAGTACTGTACTGCATAAAATGAATAAAACTTCAAAACAGACAATATTTTATTAGCTATAACAACAATATTATTTGAAAACAACTATTTAGATTAAATTTTGAGTAGGCCAATAAAACAAGCACAGGTCGTGTGAATGTTAGGCCTTGGTGAGGTGGCTGGCATCATTTCAGGTGGTGTCAGGAGGGGGGGGCAGGGGGAGACAGGTTGTATGAGGTGGTGGAAGAATGGAGGGGAAATGGTTGAAGGGTGATAAAATGGAGTCAGGGGAGGCAGGTGGTGTCAGTGGAGGCAGGTGGGGTCATTGGTGGAAGATGTCAGGGGAGGCAGGTGGTGGAAGGAGAGGCAAGTGGTGGAAGGTGTCAGCGGTCCGTAGAATTACCCAAATGTACCCAAATCCTCCTTGCATTACGTAAGTAATGAAGAAATATGGTATATTTACTTACTGTAATGTTGGAGCTGCACATAGAACATGATCAAACCTATTTTTACTCTGAAATAATGTAATTTCATATCGAAATTCGAAGTAAATATGTAGCAGGTGACGCCATAGGAAGTCGACGGTCCAAGAGACAAAATTGTGGAGCGACTTATCCAAGATATATGGTCGCCTGGAGAGTGTTTGCTGCCATATCAGACTCCTGTACTCAGTGACCCAGTCGTCACACTTCTTTGCACAAATTGTTGCAAATTTAATTAATGATATTAACAAGTAGAATAGGTATTTGTAATACTGTAATATCTTTCATAAATAGCCACAAAACATTTAATATTTATTTTAAAAAGTGTGTCTAGAAGTTAAATCAACTCCACAGGACAATAATTTTGTTATATAGATACTATCGTTATTCGCTTGTATGTGTTCGCTACTTAAATTACCCATGTCCTTTTCGTTCATAGAACACCGAACCCAACACGCTCTCTGATATATTACTTAATAGAGATTCACAAATAAAACTTATATTTGTATATGTTATCAGAAAGGCAGAGATCAAATAATTCCTGTGGCTCCATCACAGAGATTATATCTTATTAGTCAGGAAAGATATTCATATTTTAAACAAGGTTTCTTGGCCGACACACTCTCTCTATCGATGGGAACTGACCTTTTGAAGATCAATGTTAATTTACTCTAGATACTGTAATAAACAAAGTTTTCTATGTCATAACATGACAGAAATATAAACTGTATGTTAATACTTTAGCATAAATATAATTAAAGTGAAAGTGAAGATATATGCCTTTTTACAGTTACGTGATGGCTATCACGGAGTGTGAAGGCCTGCAAACAAGTGAATCAATTGTGTAATTCATTTGCATATGTGCAAAGTAACGTCAGAGGTCTATATGTCAGCATATACACAGATGTAGACGATAATGTGACTACATTTCAAGGAAAATATATCTTAAATGAAAGCCAAGATATGGTTAAATATATAGCCAATACCACACCATCGCCGGTGTCCGGACACATGAAAACTTCCAATGCATCAGTGTCCTGCCAGGCGGGCAATACAGGCTTCACAATTCAGAAAAAAAATTGTAATTCAGGGATGCGTTGATAAATGCAAAATGTCTTATATTTTAAATACAGATATAAACTTTGTTTTCAGTTTTCAAACGTTTATTGCAACAATATCTCAAGTATAAGAACCAAAATATATTTTGGATTTAACAATTTCCTATAGTTGCAATGCTACCTTAATTGTATATGAACATCATCATCATATACAGACAGAAATTAACTTATAAAATGGTGAGGTAAAGATAGACGTATGCTAATTATGACACAGGATCGCTCTTAAGAACTTAATTATAAACCATAATATTATAATTATAATAATTCATTGTGTTGGGGACAGGAAGCCACAGTATATTCATACACGATAGGCTTTTATCAAGGTCATCCTTAAGGTCGAATTACTGACCGCGCCTAGGATACAACCCCACAACAAGCTGACTAACTTTTGAGTACATACTTACTGCTAGGTGAACAGTCACATTACGTGAATCCATACTCATCCTGTTACCAGTAGTTTGTGCATCCCATACTCATTCTGTGACCGGTAATTTATTGTGCAACCCATACTCATCCTGTTACCAGTTGTTTGTGCACCCCATACCCATCCTATGACCTGTAAATTATTGTGACCTCTAGTTTATTGTGCACCTCATACTCATCCTGCGAGTCATAGAACATTGTGCAACCCTTTCTCATCGTGTGAATCTTTGTTTACTTTGCTCTCCATACTCATCCTCTGCGCAATAGTTTCTTGTGCAACCCATACCTATCATGTCACTGGAAACGGGAGACCTTCTGGAAAGCTGGAAGACAGCTAATGTAGTCCCAATTTACAAAAAGGGTGACAGGCAAGAGGCACTGAACTACAGGCCAGTTTCCCTAACTTGTATACCATGCAAGGTGATGGAGAAGATCGTGAGGAAAGGGCTCGTAGAGCATGTGGAGGGAAACAGCTTTGTAACACACCACCAGCATGGGTTCAGAGATGGTAAATCGTGCCTCACTGGCCTAATAGAATTCTATGCCCAAGCAACACAAATTAGGCAGGAAAGAGAAGGGTGGCCAGACTGCATTTTCTTGGACTGTCAGAAAGCCTTTGACACAGTACCTCACAAAAGGCTGTTACAAAAGTTGGAGCAACAGGCAGGAGTAAAAGGTAAGGTGCTCCAGTGGATAAGGGAGTATCTAAGCAATAGGAAACAGCGAGTAACAGTGAAGGGGGAGGCATCAGAGTAGCGAGATGTCACCAGCGGGGTTCCACAGGGCTCTGTACTCAGACCCATCCTGTTTCTAGTATATGTAAACGGACCTTCCAGAGGGTATAGACTCATTCCTCTCAATGTTTGCTGGTGATGCAAAAATTATGAGAAGAATCAAAACAGATGGAGATAGACAGAGACTACAGGATGACCTGGACTAACTGGAGGAATGATCTAGAAAATGGCTGCTAAAGTTCAACTCAGGAAAGTGTAAAGTAATGAAATTAGGTGAATGGAGCAGAAGGCTGAACACAAGGTACCATCTGGGAGGTGAAATCCTGCAAGAGTCAAATAGAGAGAAAGATCTGGGGGTCGATATCACACCAAACCTGTCCCCAGAGGCCCGCATCAAAAGGATATCATCAGCGGCATATGCTAGACTGGCCAATATAAGAACTGCCTTTAGAAACTTGTGTAAGGAATTGTTCAGGACCCTGTACACCACTTATGTAAGACCAATCCTGGTGTATGCAGCTCCAGCCTGGAGTCCATACCTAGTTAAACACAAGACGAAGTTAGAGAAGATTCAGAGGTATGCCACCAGACTGGTCCTGGAACCGAGAGGAATGAGCTACGAGGAAAGGCTAAGGGAGCTGAACCTCACAACCCTGAAAAACAGAAGTGAGGGGAGACATGATAACCACCTACAAAATTCTCAGAGTAATTGACAGGGTGGACAAAGACAAACTCTTTAGCACGGGTGGAACACGAACAAGGGGACACAGGTTGAAACTTAGTACCCAGATGAGCCACAGAGACGTTAGAAAAAAATTTCAGTGTCAGAGTAGTTAACAAATGTAATGCATAAAGTAGTGTTGTGGTGGAAGCTGACTCCATACACAGTTTCAAATGTAGATATGATAGAGCCCAATAGGCTCAGGAATCTGAACACCAGTTGATTGACAGTTGAGAGGTGAGACCAAAGAGCCAAAGCTCAACCCCCGCAAACACAACTAGGTGAGTACAACATGTGAGTGGTAGTTCATTGTGTACTATATACTCATCCTGTGAGTATAGGGTACACAATAAGTTCATTTGTACTCTATACTCATCATCAAGCAGCGTATTTTACCAGCATTGTAATATAAATTAAGAATAAAGGCTTAACTGGATTACGGACCCATAATCAAAATAAGAGCCATCACTAATTATCATGACAAACGGCCAAGGCTCCACTTCCGCCTTCGACAAGCTGCCGCCGGAGGTGCGTGGTTTATTGCACACACCCCGCACCCCCAGCCCTGGGAAAGGGGCATTGGAATGTGGACATGTGAACCATTACCCCCTCCCTCTTACTCCTGTTAACAATAATACTAATAATAATAAAAAATAAAAAACTTATAAGATTAAAAGGGGGCATGACCTTGGTTTTGGAAAAGTTGTTCAATGTCAACCAATATTTTTTGACTAGTTGTATATGAAAAGGGCTGCAATTGTTCCAAGTTTCAGCACTGCAGCATAAATAGAAAGGGAGATATATATATATATACTGTATATATATATATATATATATATTTTTTTTTTCAAAATTTTTTATACATTTTCAAGTGTGAATAAAAAAACACACCTTTCAGATATAATCATTCTTTGACACTTTTCTGACATATTAGCATATAATAAAGGTTCATAACTTATGGAGTTTCCAAAACATCTTTAGTTTTCCTAATACAAATATTCAAAGTTCCCCCCCAAAATTATGCAAATATGTCATGTTTATTGCTATTATATAATCAATAAATGAACTTAGGATAAAACGATAAGTTGGGGGTTTAGAGACATACACATTACATATAAGGTGTAAGTTTCATGTAAATTGAATAAAAAATAAAAGTTATTCAAACATTTATGTTATTTTAAAACATTTTAAATACAATGGGGCCTCGACTTACGATGCTAATCCATACCTTACCTTGAGATACCTTGAGGTGCTTCCGGGGCTTATCGTCCCCGCGGCCCGGTCATCGACCAGGCCTCCTGGTTGCTGGACTGATCAACCAGGCTGTTGGACGCGGCTGCTCGCAGCCTGACATATGAGTCACAGCCTGGTTGATCGGGTATCCTTTGGAGGTGCTTATCCAGTTCTCTCTTGAACACTGTGAGGGGTTTGCCAGTTATGTCCCTTATGTGTAGTGGAAGCGTGTTGAACAGTCTTGGGCCTCTGATGTTGATAGAGTTCTCTCTCAGAGTACCAGTTGCACTCCATTCCAGTTAACTCCATTCCCAGAGACGGAGCGTAAGTCAAAATATCATAAGTCGAAGTGATTTTTCCCATAAGAAACAAAGGGAATTGAATTAATCCGTTCCCCACCCTCCAAAATATTAACGTACAAATACATTTTATACTGAATACAATGTTTTTTTCTAACTACAATACAGTACCAAAGTTTCTCTTACCTTTATGGAGGGCTCTTGATGGCGTATGGAACATGGTGATGAGGGGGAGAGGAGGAGAGTTGTTACTGTTTGGAAGGGGGGAGTCCCCTTCCATTATCACATCAGGCAGTGATGTTTTCTCTGGGGTACCCCCCTCTCCTACGTTTTGCCTGAATACCACTAGGACCTGGTTGTGGTTCAGTGCTTGTTTGTCTCGCTACAAATTTGTCAAGAGACATTTGTTTTTCCCTTTGTTTTAACATTTGTCTGTAATGATGCATCACAATGTCATTGAATAGGTTAAGGTAACGACCTACTGCAGCTTGATTTGGGCGAGTTGTTTCTGCAAAGGTTTGCAATTCTTCCCATGCTGCACACATTTTCTTAATTGTTGAGGAAGAGACATTCTGTACTTTTGTTTCTGCTCTATGGTCATCCTTACATGGGATCTCATATGTTGAGCCTTACCACTGACTTTCCTGGGACTCATGGTGTGATATATAATAATTACTTTAATGTTCAAAATGCAAAAAATCACCACAAAAGCGGAATTTCTTATAGGCGCGATCGTCACTAAGCGGGTAGCTGTAGTAAACCAAGGTAGGTCGGCCGCGTGGCCGGGAACCACGCACTCGGTTGACCCAAATGTGTACCAACAAATATCGGAAGTCGATGACACCATCGGATGTCGAGTCGCATTTTTCGATGAAATTTACATCGTAACTCGAAATTATCGTAAGTATGTCAACCTCAGCCACAGATTGCAGTACCTTAGACTATTATTTTCTTATATACAGTGGCACCTCGACATACGATTGCCCTAATCGTATGTCGATGTGCCACTGTATATAAGAAAATAATAAAGTCTAAGGTGCTGCCATCTGTGGCTGAGGTTGACATCAACCAGTTTTCTCCAAAATTGGCATCTTTACAGATAGGCTTATGTGCAGTCAGGTGTATAAGTTTCATACAAATCGTCCGATAAAAAAAAAAAAAAATTAACTTAAATTTTTTTCTAATAAACTAATTTTAAAAATTTTTTAATATAAGCTATTGAGATAGCCGAGAGTCATAGATATGATTTCAGTTGACACTTGTGTTTGATAATCGTTTTTGACCATTTTGGAATAATTTTGACACCTACTTCAATATTTTTTTCTCCCTTCCTATTTATGCTACGATGCTGAGACTTGGGCCAGATGAAACTCTTTTCATGTACAACTCGTCAAAAACGTTTGATTGAAATCGAACCAGTTTTCATTTGTTGCATTTTTGGGGAAATCTGGAACTCGTGCCCCCTTTTAATAAAGTGCATACAAAAATAAAATATTACTGTAATACCCTTGTGCTTGAATGAAGGTGAAAGAAAGCCTCAATAAATGTGTAAGCGTATTAAAAAACAAATTTTTGGATCTAACCTTCATTCCTTCTCAATGTGCTGTATATCATGAAATGATTATACATTGTTCTGTTGTGAGCATTGTATACAGTGCCTCAGTATATACATCCCCACAACAGTTAACTAGCTCCAGGTACCTAATTACTGCTAGGTGAATAGCAGTTCATCTAGCAGTGAACACCTGCCAGCTCACCTAGTAATGAACACCACCTGCACATCGCACCGCACCACTTGCCAGTGTATACAGTGCCTCAGTATATACATCCCCACAACAGTTAACTAGCTCCCAGGTACCTAATTACTGCTAGGTGAATAGCAGTTCATCTAGCAGTGAACACCACCTGCACATGCACATCGCACCGCACCACTTGCCAGTGTATACAGTGCCTCAGTATATACATCCCCACAACAGTTAACTAGCTCCCAGGTACCTAATTACTGCTAGGTGAATAGCAGTTCATCTAGCAGTGAACACCTGCCAGCTCACCTAGTAATGAACACCACCTGCACATCGCACCGCACCACTTGCCAGCAGGTGCAGAAGTACGATGGAGAGAGGAAAGTATACAATATTTCAAGTATAATAACAGATATATTTTTAGGATTTAACGTTTTCCTACAAGTTTCAATAATAACTTTATTTGATGTTGCTACATAGCCTTCCCGGCTTGGTGTCTTCTTTGATAATTACTTCTTTAACCCTCAAACCGCGCATATCATATATAAATGATATCAGTGACAAAACCGAAACCGCGCTCATCATTTATATATGATTTCGTGTCTAGCGCTATAATTTAAACTCCCCGCCTGGGATAGGGGCAGCTATAGTACAGCCACGACCAATAGTTGCCAGATGCCACCAAGAAAAAAAATCCAGCCCAACATTCTTGGGTGTAGGAGCGTCAGTAGTGAGCAAGCCACCAAGGGTGGCGCACGCAGCACGAGCTCACAGCACCGCTGTTCAGCTTGTGACCACAGCATCGCCTACAAATGCCAAAATATAAACGATACTGCTATTATTTAGCAGTGATAGTATTACTGAAGCCCCCTGACTGTGATAAAACTGACCAGGATTCTGATAACAGCGTAATTGTGGTGATATTTAGCGCTGTGCTCCATGGAGGGAGGAGTAAGGTTGTGGAGGGAGGGTTGTGGCGTCATTTTCTGACTGTGTGTAGCCACCATTTATTGACTGCACTCACCATACCAGCTTAGTGGTTCGCTATGGTGAACACAAATGTAGATTCTTATATATAACATGTGTATAGTATGAGATAACAGCGAGAGGAGTAGGTTGGGAGCCGCCATTTTGGTGAGGGCGGTGGCGTCGTCTGCACGACTTGGCATGTTGTTTACTGATGGCTACAATGGTCTTTGGGCACCATACCAGCTTATTTGTACATGTATGGTGAATAAAACAGGTAGATACTTATATATAATGTGTGTATATAGCGTAATAACACCACAACCAATATTGTTTGAGGAGAAATATTAGTGCGTCTGGCCTTGAGGGCGGCCGCCGATCAGCCGACTGTGGAGTAGCTACGTCTTTGTGCCTTTACTCACCATACAAGCTTAGATGTACAGTTATGGTGAACAAAACATGTAAATATGTACTGTAACCCCGCGATTATCCGGGATTCGAACATCCGAAAAACGCCTTTATACGGCCAAAATCGCAATCGGATAAAGTTATCACAATATCCGGCCAAAATAGCCACAGGAACCGGATTAACGAGAGTTTGGACGGATAAAATTTTGGGGCCCGGTTAATGTCCTGCCGAAATTACACTATCCGGTCAGTTGCCCGGATGATCGAGTCTTTTTCCGTATATGAAAACATGAGGCGGGCCATACGGTATTAATCCCGTCTGCCCGTGACTCGAGGCGCATGGTGTAGGAGGGGGTGGGGTGGGTGGGTGGTGTCGGCAGAGAGGGGAGCGTTGGGAGGGACCACCTGGGGGGGATAAGGGGGGGGGGATGGGGAGCGGCCTATACACTACAGTACAGTAATTACTATCAATTTTAGTACAATTCATCATAGCCAAAATCAAAAGAAATACTAGTAATTATGTAATAAAAAATTCCATACAAGTTTCCTAAAAACAATTTGCACAGGCTGAAGTTTCCTTCAAAAATATTTATTTTTTTTCCTCCTGGCAGCCTACGTAACGTGCCTCCTCCCTGCCCCGACTGGACCCGTCCAGGCCTGGTCAACCCATGTGCTCTCTACCCTCGTGTTACTCCACAGTGCCGCGCCATTAGTGAAATATTTTTTAAATAACTTTTTTATTTTCATAGTAACTTTGAACATTTTTGGCCAAGACTATGTCTGCTAGCAGCATGAATCGTTCTGGAGGTGGTAAGAGGAAGAAGGTTGTCCTAACACTTAAGGACAAGCTACGTGTTATACAACTTTGTGAACATGGCCGGTCGACCTCAAGTGTTGCCAAGGAATTTAATATAGGCACTAGTACTGTTTCTGATATAAGGAAACAAAAAGAGAAACTTATGCAATTCATTTCAACCTGTGAAAGTGAAGGTGCGAGCACTAGCAGAGGTTGTGTTAGAAAAACTATGAAAACTTCGACGCATGTGCAGTTGGATGAGGCTGTGTACAAGTGGTTTGCTCAGCACCGCACAGCTGGCGTGACAATTCGCGGCCCAGAAATACAAAATGCTGCAAGCAGGTTTGCTGCAAGCCTTGGAATAAAGAATTTTGAAGCGAGTGAAGGGTGGGTTGCAAGGTTCAAGGGCAGGCACAATATTGTGAAGAGGAAAATTGTCGGTGAAAAATTGAGTGCAGATGAAAGCAGTGTAGAACCATTTAAACATAAATTACGAGAATATATTGTGGCAAATAATATATATTCGCATCAAATTTATAATGCAGATGAAACTGGGTTGTATTGGAGGAGTTTACCAGAAAAAACTCTTGCAATGAGGAGTGAGGGTTGTGTGCCAGGGCGTAAGGTTTGCAAGGACAGGCTCTCAGCCATGATGTGTGCGAATGCCGACGGCACAGACAGAATCACGTGTGCAATTGTTGGCAAATCTAAGAAACCAAGAGCCTTGCAACATTGCTTGGACAGACTGCCAGTGAAATATTATAACTCAAAAAATGCATGGTTTACACAGGAGATCTTTCTTTCCTGGTTTCATGACGTGTTCTGCAGGGAAGTTCGTGCCTATCAAATTAAGAAACTCAAAATAAAGCCAAGCGAAGTTCGGGCTTTACTGTTGCTTGATAATGCGCCTGCCCACCCCAGAATTGACACGTTAACCTCACATGATGGCAAGATAACGTGTATGGCACTACCTCCTAACACAACCTCTCTCATTCAGCCTATGGATCAGGGAGTTATCTGTGCCACAAAGAGGTTGTACACAAAAAAGATGCTAAACGAAGTTTTGGTGGTTTTGCCTCTTCCAGAAGATATTGAACTCGGTGTGGATAACAGGGCTAAAAAAAACCTTCAGAATTTGAAGAACTATACAATCAAGGAAGCCATCTATAACTGGGCCAAGGTGTGGAGTGAATTAAAGGAATCGACTTTGAAAAATTCCTGGAAAAAACTCCTCACGTCTACGATTAGAAATGAGGAGGATGCAGAAATGGATTTTGAAGGATTTACAGATGAAATCCATGGAATGTTTAGAAATGCCGGTGAAAACTTAGAAAGACAGGATGTGGTTGATTGGCTTGAACAAGATGCCAATGACCCAGGATATGGTGTGATGAGTGAAGACGAGATTCTCCAGTCTGTTACTGGTGAGGCCGACGAAGAGGATGAAGAAGACAGTGAAGAACCAACACCAATGACCACGAAATACAGTGAACTCATGTCTTCTGTTGACTTGTTAATTAATTTTTCATCAAATTGTGCTCATCCAGAAGTTGGAAACATGTATCAGTACCTGAGGCGAACAAAAGAGCTGATCATACAACTGGCCAGTGAACACAGAAGGCAAGCAACACTTGATTCTTATATGGTACGAAAAAAATCAAACCAAGTGCCTTCAACAAGTGAGGCGGCACACGCAACCCAAGCGCCTTCAACAAGTGAGGCGGCACACGCAACCCAAGCGCCTTCAACAAGTGAGGCGGCTCACGCAACCCAAGCACCTTCAACAAGTGAGGCGGCACACGCAACCCAAGTGCCTTCAACTAGTGAGGCTTCCTCAGCTGACAGTGAAAACTAACTTGCCTAATGAACTGTACAGTAATTTTAAGTGTTAATTTTAGTGTTGTGTTACTATAAGTTACGTAAATTGTCAAGAGTTTTTAACTTCAAGATGTGTGTCATCAATCAAGAAGACGAACAACAACAAGGTAAGTTGAGGTTTCTAGTTGAATATTTAATAATTATATGTGGAATGGGAATTCAAATTATGTTGTTTGCAGTATAAAAATAGTTGGAAATGGTTAGTTTTGGACTCGTAGGTGAAAAAGTACCATTATCCGAAAAACGTGATAATCCGGCTGAGGGTCCTTCCCATATAGTCCGGATGATCGAGTGGAGACAGTATATATAACGTCTGTGTATAGTGAATAAATGCAAAAACAGTATTTTGGGAGGTGAATGAGGTGGTGTTGAGGGAGGGCGTGGCAGTGAGTGGCTGGCTGGTGTGTGGCGGCCACTCCTCGTTGCTTTTTGACTCACAAGACCAACTTAGTAGTTCGTTATGGTGAACAAAACATGCAGATACTTACATATAACCTGTGTATATAGTGTAAGAACAGCAAAACTATTTGTTTATTGTTTTATGAACATAATAATTGAATCACTTATATGCACACCATAATTTTGAGTACAGCGATGGTTCACACATTTTATAATATAAATATACTACAATTCACTGTATGGAATAATATTACTGCAAAAAAACTAAGAAAAAATCAATCAGAGACATTGAAATAAATAGGTAATAATATATTTGTGGCAACGACCGTCTGACAGCTCGGACGGAGTAGACCTCGTCTGGCGAAGGCTCTGCCAATGCCCCTTTTTTGCCACACTTCCCTACCCTATTGTGGCTAAAATATGCCACCTACGATTTTTTTGTTATTTTTTCCGTGATCAGGGAACAAAAATGAACACTTCTATAAGACGAAAGAATTTTTTTGAATTTTTTTTTTGTTGCGCCTGTGGGTGTGAATTCCATTTGGGCCCCTAGTGGTTTGAGGGTTAAAAAGCTCCTTTAAAATAGTGTGTCTCCTTAAAGTCATACTGTATTTTGGACACAAAATGAGTAAAATCCTTTCCGATTGGAGTTGATGTGTACATGGGTGATACAGATAATGGTGATCGACACAAAGTCAAAGATGTGGATGTCATAGTGCTTTGAGTACTGTCTATGGATATGTGACCCAGTGAAGGCAAGGACATTAATGGAACAAAATGGTTAAGTGTCCATGTTTTATCCCTTTGCTTGAGATTGCCGCTCCACATAATATAAATGGGAGCCTGCTTCACTTCACACCGAGGCATAAATTTTGTATTGAGAATAGGTATACAGCTGTCAAGGAAGTCGTTGACACACGGATATACAGATAATATTTCTCTGTTTAAAACATTACTTGCTGCATACATTGTCATAACTGATGAATCTTTTCCAGGCAAGGCAGAATGGAGACAAACTTCCTTGAAATTTGGAGAAACTAGGTTTAAATCCGTGTTATCATGTTGTGCTATATACCAGTCCCATTGGTCTATTATCTCAATAGTTGTTCTTGCTCTAATTTCTCCTGATCTCGTCTCGTCCCCACACACAGCAAGTGAGATGGCACTGAATATACAATTGCCATCTCCTTTAACACTGACTGGCATACGGCTGTTGATCGTTATTACTCCACAAATTTTAAGGATTTCTGCAGCCGTCTTGTCCTCCGAAAATTCAACATTTGCAGGAACCTTAATGTAAACCTGACCAAATGTAAACTGCCAACAAAATTATTTGCACACCCTCCGTCACTATGTGATGGAGTGCGAAAAGATACGTAAATTCAGAGACAATTCTTTAACAAACGTTCAAGAAATTTGTAAATGATTTGTTCAAAATGGACACATGATTGCTAAATTGTCCTGTTTTTTTAGGAACTGTGGGCAGGGGGTCTGTGGAAACACTGTCCCCACTCTGAACACCGCAACGTTTGTGCTTATATGAATATACGCCACATACACATATTTTATACCACACATTTATTTTGTATCTTTAGTTCTTTATTGTTCACTTACATACTCAAAGAACCAGCAACATCTACATTCGAGGAATGATTCCAGAAGCAGTTAACCACTGCGATTTCTTGTTTGTGTAATCCTTCTTTATGCTGTAGGTAAAGCAGTTAATGGAGCTACTGTCTCCTGCTCCTGGGGTTGGTGGTTCGAGACTCCAGGTGAATGTGGAGAAGGTCAGTAGATCGACCTTGGAGGTGGACCTCGATATACGCCTAACGAATAGACATGCACAAGCTGCCTGTCCTCAGTGTATATTTTTACATTCTCGCTCATTCTCGCTCATTCTCTCTCATTCTCTCTCATTCTCTCTCATTCTCTCTCATTCTCTCTCATTCTCGCTCATTCTCGCTCATTCTCGCTCATTCTCGCTCATTCTCTCTCATTCTCGCTCATTCTCTCTCATTCTCTCTCTCTCTC
>WNGS01164591.1:0-11250 GCA_020271785.1 Procambarus virginalis | reverse complement strand
ATCAATGACTCATCTGAGTCTCAAGCTTCCATTCATGCCCCCTTTATCTATGGTATTCCCGCCCGTCCTCGTGTTGTGGCAGTACTGGTAGTGACCACGAGGACCACAGTATATATATATATATATATATATATATATATATATATATATATATATATTATATATATATATATATATATATGCAAACAAGCCTGAATGGTCCCCAGGACTAGATACAACTGAAAACTCACTCATATATACTGAAAACTCTATATATATATATAATATATATATATATATATAGATATATATATATATATATGATAATATATATGTATATGTATGTGACATTGTAAACATGTCACTCACCCAAATGCATATATTATATATATATATATATATATATATATATATATATATATATATATATATATATTATATATATACCCACGCACAACGGAATTAGAAAAACCTAACCTAAACTCCCTAGGCCTAATACATGATATCTGAGGCCTAATATAGTATATATGTGTGCTATACTAGCCTAGGAATATTTGTGTTTAAGTTTCATTCATTTTAAAAAGCATGCCTACTAGTCAGTACACTAATCTAAAAGCTAAGTACGTCCGAATTATGACTATTGACGATCGTCACAATAGGTACTATCTAAACAGGTGGATGGGTTGTGGTATTCAGTATGAACATTTCATGTATTTCCATTTTGTCAATCCACCCTCAGTATTTTGTACTTCCCTGTCATGTTCCCTCACCCACACCCCATTTTTTTTTAGCGTCGTTTAGGTTCGGATCTTTCAGTCTCTCTTCATATTCCCATCCCTCGCAGTTCTGGCACGAGCCTCGTCGCAACCTCTGAACCTTTTCCAGTTTCCTTATGTGTTTCTTCAGGTGGGGGGAGAGGGAGGGGGAGGGTGTGGTATTGTACACCTGACACTGTAGTACACTGTACACCTGACACTGTAGTACACTGTACACCTGACACTGTGGTACACTGTACACCTGTCACTGTAGTACACTGTACACCTGACACTGGTACACTGTACACCTGACACTGTGGTACACTGTACACCTGACACTGTAGTACATTGTACACCTGACACTGGTACACTGTACACCTGACACTGTAGTACACTGTACACCTGACACTGGTACACTGTACACCTGACACTGTGGTACACTGTACACCTGACACTGTAGTACACTGTACACCTGACACTGGTACACTGTACACCTGACACTGTGGTACACTGTACACCTGTCACTGTAGTACACTGTACACCTGACACTGGTACACTGTACACCTACGACACTGTGGTACACTGTACACCTGACACTGTAGTACACTGTACACCTGACACTGTAGTACACTGTACACCTGACACTGGTACACTATACACCTGTCACTGTGGTACACTGTACACCTGTCACTGTAGTACACTGTACACCTGACACTGTAGTACACTGTACACCTGACACTGTAGTACACTGTACACCTGTCACTGTAGTACACTACACCTGACACTGTAGTACACTGGTACACTGTACACCTGACACTGTGTTACACTGTACACCTGACACTGGTACACTGTACACCTGACACTGAGGTACACTGTACACCTGACATCTTAGATGCTGGAGATCAAGAGGTGTTGATTGGAGGAGCGACGCGTCAGGCCGCTTTCTGATTGGCTCTTCAACACTGGGTTAAGTTTCCTGAATGGCTGTTCGTCACGTGTTGAAGCGTCCTCATTGGCTCGTCAAGACTCCCAAAAGCCGTTTGATTGACGTGTGACGTAAATACGTTTTTCATTAAAATTGAAGTTCCGTGCACGACAAATTTGTGGGGGAAACTAAATTTTACGAAAATTGTTTTAGGTGAAAAATATTAATATGAATTTTATGGTTTAAAGTTTGAGAAATTGGAGTTTAGTCAGAAGGTAATTAAACTTCACCTGAGAGGTGAGTGAATTAATAGGTGAGGTGTCGGGTGAGGTGTCGGGTGAGGTGGCAGGCGAGAGGTCAGGGGTTCCTTACGCTGAGGTGACCTTATTCCTGTTGCCAACAGTGCCATGCTCTGCCACCCTCGAGTCTCCTGACGGGTGAGAGTGTGGACAACAGTCTCAGGACGGTGTGAGAGGTGTGGACACCAGTCTCAGGACGGGTGAGAGGTGTGGACAACAGTCTCAGGACGGGTGAGAGGTGTGGACACCAGTCTAGGGACGGGTGAGAGGTGTGGACAACAGTCTAGGGACGGGTGAGAGGTGTGGACACCAGTCTAGGGACGGGTGAGAGGTGTGGACACCAGTCTATGGACGGGTGAGAGGTGTGGACACCAGTCTAGGGACGGGTGAGAGGTGTGGACACCAGTCTAGGGACGGGTGAGAGGTGTGGACACCAGTCTAGGGACGGGTGAGAGGTGTGGACAACAGTCTAGGGACGGGTGAGAGGTGTGGACACCAGTCTAGGGACGGGTGAGAGCTGTGGACACCAGTCTAGGGACGAGTGAGAGGTGTGGACAACAGTCTAGGGACGGGTGAGAGCTGTGGACACCAGTCTAGGGACGAGTGAGGTGTGGACAACAGTCTAGGGACGGGTGAGAGCTGTGGACACCAGTCTAGGGACGAGTGAGAGGTGTGGACAACAGTCTAGGAACGGGTGAGAGGTGTGGACAACAGTCTAGGGACGGGTGAGAGGTGTGGACAACAGTCTAGGGACGGGTGAGAGGTGTGGACAACAGTCTAGGGACGGGTGAGAGGTGTGGACAACAGTCTAGGGACGGGTGAGAGGTGTGGACACCAGTCTAGGGACGGGTGAGAGGTGTGGACAACAGTCTAGACGGTGAGAGGTGTGGACAACAGTCTAGGGACGGGTGAGAGGTGTGGACAACAGTCTAGGGACGGGTGAGAGGTGTGGACACCAAGACATAATATTACCGTGAGTGTAGGCGCTCAGACTCCTTGTAGGGGCGCCTCTTCTACTCTGCAAAGTTTCCTATATAATTCATCATTTTGGGGGCCATCAAAGACATTTTGTGAACCTGAGAATCTTCATCACTGTACTCCATCACAGTACTGTGACGGTCAGGCTGGAGACTGTGCTAGTCTCCATCACAGTACATTTAAATTCAAATGTTTATTCAGGTAAAGTACATACTGTACTGTACATACAAGGGGTGATACAAATATTGCTGAATTTATAGATAGAGCTAGTACATACAATGCCTAAAGCCACTATTACGCAAAGCGTTTCGGGCAGGAAAACACTAAAGACTAAAACTTAATACTAATTGAGATTAAAGTATAAAATGTGTTGAGAAAATATAAAAATAAAAAGGGGGGAATATGGCAGAAAAACAGCAAAAATACAATTTGGTCGACAAACAGCATTGTTTAAAAATACAGACATGGGTTGACATTATAGGGGTAAGGTAGGTTACAGGGCGTTAATTAGGTTGTGCTTAGTTTTTATCTTAAACTGGTTGAGAGAGGTACAGTCTTTAACATGGTTGGGAAGGTCATTCCACATTCTGGGTGCCTTGATTTGTTGAGCATTTCTAGTTTGATTAAGTCGTACTCTTGGAATATCAAAAAGGTATTTGTTTCTGGTGTGGTGCTCATGGGTTCTGTTACACCTTCAATGAAGCTTTTGAGGTCAGGATTGGCATTACAGTTCAGTGTTTATATATGTATAACACACATGAGAGAATGTGTAGTGACTTAATATCTAACATATTCAGAGATTTGAGTAAGGGTACAGTACTGTGACGGTCAGGCTGGAGACTGTGACTGGGTATAGTGAAGAGTCCACCTCCTCACTATACCCCCTACCAACGTAGTATTGCAGCTGTAAAACTGTTCTTTAAATTTACAAAGGAATCTTTATCCTTAGTTGTAATAGAGCAGTAAGCTTATTTCCAAGTCCTCGCTTCTCACCTTAAACATTTGCCTTATACCTTCTCTCAGCAGGCCTCTGTATACCTTCTCTGAGCAGGCCTCTGTATACCTTCTCTGAGCAGACCTCTGTATACCTTATCTCAGCAGGCCTCTGTATACCTTCTCTCAGCAGGCCTCTGTATACCTTCTCTCAGCAGACCTCTGTATACCTTCTCTCAGCAGGCCTCTGTATACCTTCTCTGAGCAGACCTCTGTATACCTTATCTCAGCAGACCTCTGTATACCTTCTATCAGCAGACCTCTGTATACCTTCTATCAGCAGGCCTCTGTATACCTCTCTCATCAGGCCTCTGTATACCTTCTCTCAGCAGACCTCTGTATACCTTCTCTCAGCAGACCTCTGTATACCTTCTCTCAGCAGACCTCTGTATACCTTCTCTCAGCAGACCTCTGTATACCTTCTCTCAGCAGACCTCTGTATACCTTCTCTCAGCAGGCCTCTGTATACCTTCTCTCAGCAGGCCTCTGTATACCTTCTCTCAGCAGACCTCTGTATACCTTCACTCAGCAGACCTCTGTATACCTTCTCTCAGCAGACCTCTGTATACCTTCTATCAGCAGACCTCTGTATACCTTCTATCAGCAGACCTCTGTACCTTCTCTCAGCAGACCTCTGTATACCTTCTATCGCAGACCTCTGTATACCTTCTCTTAGCAGACCTCTGTACCTTCTCTCAGCAGGCCTCTGTATCGTCCTCCTGAGACAGGCTAGACGGCTGAGAAAGAAGCAAGCCTCTCTCTTTCTCAGCCTCTCCATCTCCCAGCCTATCCCTCTATCCTTTATGCCGCGCTCTCTAATCCTTCCATCACTCTTCTCTGTCGCTTTTATACAATCTTTCTTTCCTACTATTTCTTCCTCATATTCTTTCTCTTCTCCCTTCATCTCCTCTTCTCCCTCCTCTCCCCCTCCTCCTTGTTCACTCATCGTAAGCCTCTTATCGGTCTTAGTCTCTTGCTCCTCTATGTTCTCTGTTTATTCTGTTATTTCTCTTTAGATGTTGTTCTTCTTGTTCTTCCCTGTGTTCGTTGTTCCTGTTGGTGTCTGTTGTTCCCTGTTGGTGTCTGTTGTTCCCTGTTGGTGTCTGTTGTTCCCTGTTGGTGTCTGTTGTTCCCTGTTGGTGTCCGTTGTTCCTTGTTGGTGTCCGTTGTTCCCTGTTGGTGTCCGTTGTTCCCTGTTGGTGTCTGTTGTTCCTTGTTGGTGTCTGTTGTTCCTTGTTGGTGTCTGTTGTTCCTTGTTGTTGTCCGTTGTTCCCTGTTGGTGTCTGTTGTTCCCTGTTGGTGTCCGTTTGGTTTATCTGTTTTAATTTTAGTACTCTCTTGGTCATTCCCAGACCCCACCCAGCCCCACTCCCAGACCCCACTCACACACCACCTTTCATCTCCACTCTCTACGTTTGCATTCATATCTGGAGGAAGAAGTGGGAGATATTAACACTTTCCCCTCAAGGGGAAGCTGCAAGGGGAAGCTGCAAGGGAAGCTGCAAGGGAAGCTGCAGGGGGTGAGAAATGGGTCTGAAGGGGCCCCAAAGAGGGGTGTGATACCCGCCAGTGAGGGACGTGGAGGGGAGCTGAGTAGGCACAATGTCTACAGAAGAATAGGAAGGAGTGTGGCGTGCTAGAAGTCTTAAAGATGCCTGAGTGAAGTCTTACTANAATTGGTTTATTTAGCATATTTTATTACTTATTATTATGGAATTTATGATTAAATGAGATAGTTTGTTAATTGTGTTACCAGTTCTGAGACTGGAGAATTTTACAATAAATTAGCTAGAAACTTTTTTATTGTTTATTTCAGGGCTAAATAAAGTATTTATTAGCTACTTGAACTAATGCAAATTAACAGCATTTTATGACTGTTACATTATAATGTTATATTTGATGTGGGAATTTCTAATATAATTCTGGGGGTGGGGGGTGGAACATGGTGCGGGGTCGGAGTCCATAGTTTAGAACACTTCAGTGCTCCCTTCTGAATTATTGTAATTATGTTTAAGTTTCATTTAGGACTGTTGTGCAACAGTTCGTTCATGACGGATGTCCTGTACTGGAGCTGCAGGGATGGGAAGTCTCTGGGCGACTTCATGTCTAGCTAGCTCCAAAAACTATTTTTTAGTGTCTTGAGACTAGTGGTGCCTCTGACTTTATTTGCACTATTCTCAAGATATCTTGGCTGTCTGGATAGACAGAGACTATATGGCCTAGAGGCCAATCTGAGCATTGTCAGGTATTGTCCACCTTAACAACTTTGTCAGGATGAAGTTGTATTTTATTATTAGGTTGTGTGCCTCATAGTGATACTCCCTCGGAACAGTTAGGTACTCTCGGGTCCAAACTTCAATCCACCGACTAATTACTCTGGACTGATGTTTGCAGCACTAAACCAGGACGTTCTCTCTGATATATGAAGGATCTTTTAGTCCCTCGTCAGTGAGGAACGCTAGAGGAGCTAGAGATCCTCCATACATCAGATGAGACAGACTTATATCTCAGGTTGTGAGATATCGTCAAAGAGGTAGGTCGTTGGTCGGTTATTGACCAGAGATTCAATTTCCGTGACAACAGTTTGGAGCTACTGAAAATCGATCTGTTGGCGATGTAGGGTTTTCCTATACCAGCGTGTTACTGTCACCACCTTCTGCTCATAGAATCCTTTGTGCCACGGTGCTCTTTTATAATTTCCACTGGCTCTGCCGTTGATTCAGGGCAGTGCATACCACTGACTGGTTCCAGACCTCTCTCAGGCATACTTCCCATGCTAACAACTTTGATCCATTGTCGGAGTTCATCAACGTGGAGCAGGATCGACTGGCAGCAAGCCTGCAAAAGACCCATATGAATGTCTCTGCACACAAGTAAAATAATAATATAAGAAATGGATTATTTCTATATCATACATCTGTATTCTACATCAGAATCCTATCAGAATCATACATCTATTGAATCCTTCCTATATCAGAATCATACATCTGGATCCTAAATGACATCACCACAATCGCCACGTCTGCCATTAGACCTATGGATGCCTGCATGCCTTTACTTGTCTATCTTCAAGTATCTAGAAGGTTTGACAAGAAGCTGTCTTAATTGAAATACCATTGGAACATAATTCTGAAACAGTGACATACTTTATTTTTAAGTCTTAAATATTTAATTAATTTGTACTATAAGTACCACCTATAATCATTAAATCCAATAAAAAATTATTTTACAATCTCATTTTATCTCAGTAATCTGTCTAGACAATAAAATAATGAATACGCATTCATTAATGGCCACCCTCACTGAGAGAGTGGTAGCCGCCGTCCAGGGCGAGAACACATGATTTACACACACACAGTGATCACGAGATGATGCTTGAGACTTTCAACAGGACCAGAACCGCACAAACTAATCTTAATTCTCAGTGATAAATTACTAAAATAGCTCTCTAAGAAACTTAGGGAGGTGTTGAACTATAAATCAGAACAAATTATTTCTACAATTATCTAAATACCAGTGTCGAGTAGTACACCCACAGCCCATGTGTTCGCTCTCCACTACCAGTTATTTCTTAATCCTAACAAGCGCTACAAGTGAATCTATTTTACAGCAAAGCTGCTATCTTATTATCAAAATACTATGCCTCATATCATCAAGAGAAATCATAAATCTGGCAAACGGTTAGATGGGCATCGGTTTTAAATTTGGATAAGTTATTAAGTGTTTGCAGAGTGTAAATTGGCCAATTGTATGTTTTATGACCTTAACTTGTTCATATAAATTGTTAATCGTTATTTAGGGGGAAACTCCCCACAATCAAGTGAGCATTTATCTTGTTCTTTACAATTTAATCTGAATATATGTATAAACATATGTATATATAATTAATCTGTATAAATCATCACGATGTCAATTGCTATCACAGTAATCATTAATTTTTCATATTTGCTTGCATATAATATCTTGCTTGTATCATATAACTAGTTGTTGTTATAATTACTAAATATAATCTCCGTTAGTTGCTACGCAGTCAAGAGCTTGGCTAGACTGTAGTGTTCAGATCTTTTGATTCTTGAAGAGAACCAGTATTCAGTCATTGTACTGTGTTGATCTTCTCCACCCATTGTATAAATTCAATGCTGATGTGTTTAAATGCCAACAGGTACATTGTGTTCCTTCAATCAATAGCCTTGTTTACTCTTTAGAACTGTACTTGAAGTTTACAGCTCATTTACCAGTATCAAGGACAAGAGGATTGGCTGGACGTACAAACCAACTAAGGATTTTTACCATTTTATTTTGCATTCTTATTTTAAAGCAGCATTCCTTACTTTCCAGTCCTCATTATATCTCTCCCCCTGGTATTTATCCCACACTTATATCGGGAGTCACTTCAAAGTGTTGTGTAGTGTCACTACTCCACCTCCTACTTACCAGTGCCACTACTCCTCATGTAGTGGCACAGGTAAGCAAGTGCCTTCACAGGGATTTTGTCCCCTAGGGCCTGTCAGAGTTATGGCTCCTGTGTAGTCTACACCACTGGTATCAAAAGGACGAAGGTGGACAACTCGTTCCTTATTGAGTGGTGAAGGTCCTGGATAGGGACACACCCGAGCTTCGTACCTCCGGCAGACTACGCAAGATTTTAGAAGTAATTTTACAGTCTGACGACCTTGAGGAAGTCAGTAATGTTGTCTTAATGCGGTGTTGGTGTTGTTGTTGGTGATTTAGGGGCGACGACGATCGTGGGATCAGATGCGCCCTGGCGTACCTGTGAAGGGTTAATCACGAAGCCCGGAAAGGTAAAACGTCAAACCTACTCGTGAAACGAGTGACGCCAATCACTGGAAACTAATATGCCTCGTGACAAAGAAACCCCGAACAGCAATGTCACCCTGGGAGCCCCAGGAGTCCCTCAGGGTGACAAGCACCGGCCCCGCCCCACATAGAGAACACTGGGTAGCAAAACCACAAACTCGACCCCCAGCTAAAACGCGAAAGTCATCCAGTGCTCCCCGACAAAGTAGAAGCCGGCCGCCCACCACGGCTGAGGGCACACCAGGAGCCTACCAAGACCCACCAACTCCCAGCACCTCTCGGCCAAGCCGGCGCCTGACACCGTCACCCCACCCGGAGAACCATCTAGAACACGACCAAAAATATCTATCAGAATCAAGTGACCTAGGGCAATATGTGTGCCAGGCGTCGTACAACTGGACCGTTGAAGAGGAATGCCAAATGGCAGTATCAAATCCAAATCGCAAAACAGAACGTCATCCGGTGGCTCCCAGGTGGAGGAGGCATCCAGACGTCCGCTCAGCATCTAGGTGGAACCAGGAGTCCCTCTTAATGCAGTTAGAGTATCTAGTACCCCAGTCAACGAGTATCTAGTCAACAGGATTCTCTTTTGTGGGTACATATCTGAGTGTGTAATCAGCTAACAACTCTCTTATTTCCTTTATGCGATTGCTCACGTAGAGTGTTTTACTATTATTAGTTTTCACCTACTGTAATACTGCCTAATTATCTTACCATACCACTGTTTCTTCAAAGTGGATGTTACTTAAGATTTTGGTAAGATAATGAGCCAGTCTTACTTCTAGCAGTAGGGCAGTTAACTCCAGTTGTAGTAATGACCGTTACTTTTACGGTGCCATCCCCCTGGCTTTAGATGTAAGAAAATTTCCTTGCTTATTAGTTACTAAGTAGGCTACTGTGCTGTAAACCCTTCCTAATGCATCAGAGAACACAAACACATGTAGCTTAATTGATTGATTTTGTTGTGTGGTATTTCGAGGGAACTAGTCAGACTCTAGGATACTTAGATCCTTCACTAGCCCCCCTGCCACTATTCATACAAGGTAGGAGTTAGTGGATCATCCTAGCCTATCCTATCTTCCCAGCATTCCTGCAGTAACAACTTCCCTTTAAAAAATATTGAACTTAATAATAATCTTAAGGGGTCGAAGGGTTTGCTGACTTGGGATAGGTAGTTCCCTCATTGTGAAGTTGGTTGTTTCTGGTTCCACCGATTTTCTTGTTAATTAGTCAGATGTTGTTTACCATTTTCACCTACTAGTTTCAGTTTTAATTGGGTTATTGGAGTTCTTCAAATGCGTGTCTAAGGTTGATTGGAGCAGAAACGGTGAAAAAGTTTTTCCAAACAAAACTGAAGCAAACTTGGATGTAATTCTTTCACTGTTTGAATCAGTAGGATCCTTTATCCATAGGAACTTGGTGTAATTTTGGTCCTCCTCTTTTAGGCCTACCTTAAGAACTGCCTTACCATGTATGCATGTATGCATGGAATCAGCCACATATGCATAAGTCCCTATGCAGAACTTTACCAGCACGTAGTACAGCCTTTGTGTCAGGCTAGGGCCAGTTTGAAAGCAGTCACTCAACGAGACACTATTCTCTTTTTCATCTCCTCAGTTCAATCATACTGACTTCGTAATTCCTTTATATGCAAGTACTCTTCAATTAGTGAATCAGTTTGTAAAACACACATCCACTATTTCTTCTGACTTAGCGTCCGTTTATTCTCCTACTGCCCCTTAAATTTTTATTATCCATCAGTACCTGTAAAAGTATCAATAAGGATATACAACAATCATTGTTTATACGTATTCCACACATAAAAAGACGAACTAGTTAAATATCGCCTCGTGTCAAGTCAAATACCAACATAACTCGATTATCATCTTTACACTATTGCACAAATTTCTCAATATCTTCACAAATCACAATCACACTCATTAGTTTGCTCATTTACATATTTGTATCACTTATAATAGTGTGTTTCTCACAATAACATGCAAATATCACTTATAATGCATGCAATCATACTCTTCGACCTTACACAATTTTCTTTCATAAACACTTACACTCCTACACAAAAAAATCAGAAAAGATATACCATTGCACTTTTTCTTACACATGCTACCATAAACCTATCCCTTTCTCAGTCTAACATCTTATCCTTTTCTCAACATACTCATTTTATTCCTTTCTCAACCTGACACACTCACATTATACAAATGTACAATCTTATAAAAAAATTCTCAAACACAAAGTCACTTCTACGCAATTTCCACATTAACCCTCAAGCACAAACTTTCTCAATTCTTTCTTAATCTCTTAAACAGATCACAGTCTCAAGCACAATCTTGCAAAATCTTTCACACACTTTATCTAACTCTTGCTCAACTCGCTCTCTTCATTTATTTCAATAATCACAAGTATGCAGAGTTTACCAATGCAAGTTCTTAGTTTACCAATGCAAGTTCTTAATTAAGCCATATTTTTTTCCAAACGAGGT
>WNGS01164590.1:22183-43317 GCA_020271785.1 Procambarus virginalis | reverse complement strand
CCACCACACACACACACACACACACACACACACACACACACACACACACACACACACACACACACCACACACACACACACACACACGAGACACCATAACACACACACACACACACACACACACACACACACACACACACACACACACACACACACACACACACACACACACACACACACACACACACACACACGAGACGGAGACGCACACGAGATACAAACAGCAACAACGAAGCAAATACAAACGCTCAGAGCTTATCGATTGGCGTTGCAAGCGAGCGTGTGATTGGTGGAGGCGGCGCCCGGCCCCCGCGTCGTAATATTATGACCCCCCACAAGGCTGCCCGCCGACTGGCAACACTGGCAGGTCTTGTAATACAACTCCATATGGTGTTATGACTCGCACCGAGAAAGTCGTTCCCGCGCTAATGACTCCCCTACAATATTACTTAAATGCATAATGAACATCGTTTTGATAAATTTCACGAGTTGTTATTTCTATTATTTTACAATATGCATTTTTTTAAATGTTAGGGTGCTTTTCCTATAACTTGGAAATGATTTTTTTTTCTTGTATATTGTATTAGGCTTGAAATGTGTACGCCGCCTGCCTGTTTTAAACAAGGATTAGTGTGTAAAAGGTAAATACTTGACCTGGAAAAGCATTGACGGTTGAATGAGGCTATATACACTCAAGCTGGTTGGTGGTGGGGGGGGGGGGGATGGGGTGTTGATGTTGCGACACACGTGAAAGTTTGATGAAGGGTATTGTTCTATGCTGTTTCTTCTGCATGTTCAGTGATACAACACTCCAGAAACAGGCAAGCACACACACACACACTTTGTGTGTGTGTGTGACCCCTGCTACAGGGGTCTGGTAGCTGAGTGGACAGTTTTAGTTTAGTTCATTTATTATGCACCCCATACCCATCTTGTGGGCGGTAGTGGAAAGGGTTACAGAGGCACATAATGGGCTCAGGGACTGAACCCCACAATTCATTTAGCTAAGCAAGTTACAATCTTGATGAGCTAGTTACAAAATTCAATATAAGTCGTCACATCAACAATGGGTTCGAGATCGACCTCAAGTACAGGTTCTAAATTAAGCAACTGACATATGTGAAGAGCTAGTGTCAAAATTTATATGTTTGTCCTGCACACCGCCCCCCATCCAGTGGGCAGCGGTGGATAGGTTACAATCACTCAGTTACTACCTACAGTTAGCAAACTGGGGATATTTGGCTAAAATTTCTGGTAGCAGATCATTTTGAATGAAATATTTACACATCGCTGGAACATTGGTTATAGAATTGTCTCTAAATTCACGTATCTTTTCGCACTCCATCACATAGTGACGGAGGGTGTGCGAATAATTTTGTTGACACAGTTTACATTTGGTCAGGTCTACATCGGCAGATAATGAGAATTCCCAGAGATACTTGTAACCGAGTCTAAGCCGAGCAGCAGTAACATCTAGAAGTCTGCTGATTTTATTGGATGATCCATAGATGTGTGGCTCCTCTTACTGGTGTCAATTTCACTTTGCCTCAGATCTACAAGATCTTGTTGAAGTTCTCGGTGTACTGCTGCTCTCAGATTGCTCATTGACAATCCAGCGCGCAGGACTTGTAATTCTGTGACCCGGGTTCGATTCCCGGACCAGGCAGAAACCAATGGGCAAAGTTTCTTTCACCCTGATGCCTCTGTTACCTAGCAGTAAATAGGTACCTGGAAGTTAGCCAGCTGTTACGGGCTGCTTCCTGGAGATGTATGTGAGTGGGGGGGGGGAGTAGTAATTAGTAACAGTTCATTGAGAGTTGAGAGGCGGGCCGAAAAAGCATATCTCAACCCTGCAAGCACAACTAGGTGAACCTACACACACACGCACACACATGAGCCACGGGAGAGCGTGGAAAGTTCCGATGCAGCAGGCCATAAAGTCACCCTCTCTTGTTAGCACATGGAGGAGTGGCTTTAAAACTACACGCTCTTCCTGGTAAAAAAAAAAATATTATACATCACACAGTAAACTTGATTGTCAACTCGGTATTTGTCAATAAACACTGCCTGATTATCAAGCCAACACTGGCGGCATAGCCGTAAGCTTTAAGGCACGAGCTGTTTAACACTTTCATGCACTGCATTCCTGTATTTCCACGCACCCTCGCATCTGGCGTCATCCGTGATAATTTAAGACAGTGTATTTATTCCTACTAAAAATATAGCCTATACGAAGACTGGCGGTCAACTACTGAAACGTGCTTTCGTTCGATTACCTAGTCTCATGTAGCCATATAGGATAGATAGGCTAGGAAAAACTGAGTTAGGCTTTGCGGGGCAATTCTTTCTTTATTATGCACCCCCATACCCTGTGTATGAGCGGTGGTGGAAAGGGTTACAGAGGCACATAATGGGTTGAGGAACTAAACCCCATGGTTCCTTTAGCTAAGCAAGTGAAGCTAGTTACACAATTGATAATGTTACATATGCATGTACATATACATATATACAATCATTTACACAAATACATTTACATTTCAATAATCTTTTTATATCACAAGTGATTCAACAAGAGGTTCACAACAGTCACTATACAAGGCACTTTACATCTATGGTGAGTCACACAGTTACTAATCTTCCTCCACACCCACCCAACTGGGCGGCAGCTTCAGTCATGTGCAGGCTGCATCTACAGTAAGAAAATTTTGAATTCTTCGCTAAGGTTAGTATTTATCATTATTTTCTACCACAGACGTGGCCATACATTTACAATACTAACTAGCATATATACATTTTCTTCTGTCTTCCACGGACAGAGGTGAGAGATCTGTTAAACATATAGTTCAGGGATTTATTGAACAATCAACCACAGAAGGTGATTGTAGTGCTTTAAAATGCTAATCTAACTATAGACACAAATATATAGATACACAGAGTTACGTCTGCACAACATAAAGTGCTCGATGTGTCTTTTACATAGTGTTATTAATGTGAATTTACAAAGGTGAAATGTAATTCTGATCAGCTTCCACACATACGTTATACACATACATGCATATACATTGTGACGGTAACGTGTTGGAAATGGTGGTCGGCAGTCTTCCAAATAGCAGGTGTCAATGCTGGGCCACATACATTTAATTTATATAAAAAAAAGGAAAAAAAAAGAGTGACTGCTTGTCTGATAATCTGTGGTAAGGCAAGATACACGAAAACACAAAATATAAAAGTACTTTAATGAATCTAGAAAACAAAATAAAATAAAGTCAATTCCTTGGCATTTAAAATAATGTAAAAGAAATATACATAAAAGATATAATAAATTGAAAAGGGGGGAACTGGTTATGTTAACAAAGTAAATGGTGCTGGGAATATATGCGCTAGCTATAAACCTCTTATTTGATCACATGAGGTGGGTCAAATTAGGTGTTCACAGCAGGAGCACGAGATATATTCTGGCTGAGAGAACTGCAAGGGACTCCAACAATGACTGGCGATGAAATGTGATTGGCGTGGAGCGGGGGTGGTGTGTTGGTTGGCGGCCAATGAGAACGCAGGACGGCCGCAAGTCGCTAGTTTGCTGGGAGTAGCAGTTGACAAGTCGACCAGGTGTGCAGCAGGTGCTGGAGAGGGGGGGAGGAGGGAGTTGCAGGTGTGTGTGGCTGTCTTGATATATACGTTAAGCCACTATAAAACGTATCTTGCATATTGTTGAGAACGTGATGAAGTAAGGAAATAGCAGGCTCAATCTCTGGGAAGAGATTATTGTCACAACATACACACATATACATACATGTACATACATACATTTATGGCTCTCCTACTCTGAGTCTCCATAAACTTCGCCAGTCTCTGTGGTGTAGTGGTAAGACACTCGTCTGGCGTTCAGCGAGCGCTTTGTCATGGGTTCGTATCCTGGCCGGGGAGGATTTACTGGGCGCAAATCCTTAACTGTAGCCTCTGTTTAACTTAACAGTAAAACGTGTACAAGAATGTAACAACTCTTGTATATATCTCAAAACAAAAAAATAGTGTGTTATTAAGCACTTAACCACTGAAGATGATTAAGATGCTTTTACAAGCTCAGGTTATATAGTCACATCTTGAGGTTATCTTGAGATGATTTCGTTGCTTAGCATCCCCGAGGCCAAATCCTCGACCAGGCCTACGTTTTGTTACACACCCCCAGGAAGCAATCCGTAGCAGCTGTCTAACTCCCAGGTACCTGCTAGATGAACAGTTGCATCAGGGTGAAAAAACGCTCCCCATTTGTTTCTGCCTCCACTGGGGATCGAACCCGGAACCTCAGGACTACGAATCCCAAGCGCTGTCCACTCAGCTGTCAGGCTCCCTAAACATACATACACATACATACATACATTATATAACTGATACATTACATGGTCAATTTTGGGTACAGGTCCAATATATCATCAAGTGTTCCAGTATTCATATAGTAGTTACAGAGTTCATCATACCTCAGCCCAGGAGGGCGAAAGTCAGTCAATATAGGATATTCTACAATATAATGTTCAAGAGAGTGCATGTTTTCTCTTTCACAAAGTTGACACATTGTGTACTCGACATTTGGGTTTTGAGTTCCCGGCAGTTCGACCCATAGACTTGCGGCTCTTCCTGCATAATAGAATGATGATAGATGAAATAACTGGTGTGAATTTCACTTTCATAATTTCAAAGTCTACAAGATTTTGTTGATGTTCCCGGAATATTACTGCACTCAGGCTGCTCAAAGGTAGTCCAAGATGGTAATCAATTCCCTCTTTATGTGTAAACGTTTTGGCTAACTCATCAGTTTTTTCATGCATTCGGTGACCTATATGGGAAGGAATCCATAGGAGATAAACTCTGACACCATCATTGCGGGGCGAGGCACGGTCAGCTGACTCGCCCCACATGACTGTAAAGCTGCCGCCCAGTTGGGAAAGAGAAAACATGTATTCCCTTGAATATTATACTGTAGAATATTCCATACTGTCTGAGTTTCGCCCCTTGGGTTGAGATTTGCTGAACTTTGTATTATCTGAATACTATACTGTAAAACTTGATGGTTGTTAGGATTAAGGTATTTGTAGGATTAAGGTCACTTAAGATTAGGATTGTAATATTAAGATCCGATGTTCATTTGTATTCATGGGACCTATACCCGGTGACGTCATTGTTTGTGGTTGTTATAATAAACGCCATGTGGAGCACACTTTCCTTTCTCTTCCTGTTGAATTATATCAGAGGCGAAGTCATGGACTTCTAGAAGAGGACGAAAAAGTAACAGAAATCCTTATAGGATTTAAATGCGGAATTGAAGGCAATGGCTAACAACTGCAATTTTGGAGCACAGTTTGACTGCTGGGTGCGGGACCAGTTGTTCATGGCAGTAGACAATGAAATATTTTCCATAACCTGGTGGTGGAAAACTTGGATTTACAATCGATGACTTCATGGTCAGTGCTAGAGAAGATTTTGAACCTGGAAAGGGCTTTCTGATGAAAGAAATCTACTACCCAAGAATTATGATTATACATAGCCAGACAAGATGTAAACACTTGGGTACAATCACAGTAGTGGCAACTGCAAGTTTATGGACTGTATATGCAACTTTTGTGAAAAGAAAGGTCACTTGAGGAAAATGACCTTTCAGAGAATGCTTGAAGCAAGGCCTTGGAGACAATACAACAGGGAAATGCAGGAAGAAGAGGTAATGGTACTGTGGACAAGGCAGTACAGGACGGTAAACCGTCGGAAGAAGCTGCAGGTGAGGAAAGTAGACTATATTCGGTGAAAGGAAAGGTATGTTTGGTGAATTTTTTAATTAGTGGGAAGTTAGTTCCCTTGGAACTGGACATTGGTGCTGCAGTGTCAACATTGTCTAGAGATTGGGCAGATACCTGACAATTGAATGTCCAGACCAAGTGAGATGGCCCGAAAAGTGTAGTTGGAGATCCTATTGGACGACATATTCAATCTCGAGACGCAAAAGAAGGTTACCACTGAAAACACCTTGCAAGCGGAACTTATTGGAAAAGGAGGAAAGATTCGAGATAACTACAGAAGCATCATACTGTCCCCCGAGCTCAAAACGGCAGCTAAGAGCCTTCGTGAGAATAAGGAGATAGTCGTCAGGAGCGGTAACAAGTCGCCAATATACGTTATTCTTAAAAAAGACGAATATCTGGCAAAAAGGAACCTCATCCACTCTGACCAAATTAAATTCCAAATGGCAACGAAGGACACTACAGCCGAATTGAAAACGAAGGTAAACAGATTGATCGAAACTGTGAATGCCAAGAAATCCGGACTCCACCTGCCAAAAGTTATTGGGGAATGCAACCACGGTTATGTGTATAGGAATGTCAAGACCCACAAGCCTGGAAACCCACTTCGGTCAATCATCAGTCAGATACCTACACCCACATACAGACTGGCTAACCAACTCAACTGCCTGCTGACTCCTTATGTACCTTGTGCTTTCAGCCTGAAGTCTCCAAAGGAATTCGTTGACTTACTGTGGGGAGCACAGCTACACAGGGATAAGAGCCTCCATGGATGTAAAGTCGCTGTTTACCAAGGTACCTGTGGATGAGACAATCGGGATGATAATGGACAGAGTGTATCGTGATCCAGCCTGTACTCCTCTTAACATATCAGAAAACATACTAAGAAAGCTACTCCAAGCCTGTACTAAAGAGGCATCCTTCTTGAGTCCAGATGGGCACATATATAAGCAAGTAAATGGAGTCGCCATGGGCTCTTCCCTAGGTGTCCTGTTCACGAACATCTACATGAGTACCATAGAGCCGAGGGTCTTAGTTGACATGGACTTGAAACCCACCATATACTGCAGGTATGTTGACAACATTTTTATGCAGGTACCTGATGTCAGATGTCTGCAGCAGCTGAAGGAGGCATTCAAGCAGAATTCGGTGTTAAGTTTCACTTACGAGATGGAGAATGATGGGAAGCTGCCCTTTCTAGATGTAACAGTCACGGAAACGAATAGAGGCTTCCACACTGCCGTCTACACTTAGGAAACAAACATAGGAATGTGCCTCAATACCAATAGTGACTGCCCAAACAGGTCCAAGAGGAGTGTTGTCAACGCTTACATCAACCGGACTCTCAGTCACAGCTCAGGATGGAAGCAAGTCGATGAAGAATTCTGAAGGGTAAGGCAGGTCCTAGTCAGCAATGGCATCTCTAACGGTTATGTTGAAGACGTCATAAAAAGAAAGCTGAAACGCCATGCAACCTCTGAAGAGTCAACTAACACAACACTTGTACCCCGTATTAAACTGTTTTACAGGAACTTCTTTTCGATGGCTCATAAAATGGAGGAAAGTTTCTTGAAAGACATTAATAATAGGAACGTTATCCCTACAGACAAAAATCTGAAAATACAATTGACAATTTACTTCGAAAATAAAAAAATGGCCAACCTACTCATGAAAAACTCCCCAGACACCAAACAGAACGCTTTGAAGGAAATTAATGTCGTCTATGCCTTCACATGCCCACTTGGAGACTGTAAGTCCCAAAGATCTCAGTATATAGGCAAGACAACCACGTCTCTTTCTAGGCAATTAACAATGCACAAACAACAGGGCTCTATCAAGGAACATAAAATCTCTTCTCGCAACCAGACCATCACCAGTGAAATCTTAACAAGCAACACAGAAATCATCGATAGATACAGCGATAGCCGGAGACTCGACATCAGCGAGGTCCTACACATCAAAAAGTCAACACCAGCAATCAACAGCCAATTAATGCACAACTATATTCTACCCACTTCAAGACCCCGAACCAACATAGAATCAGGAAGAGGAAAATATGCGCCAATAGGATTTCTGTAGTTACTTCCATTCTTATGTTTTCATATCTAATTTATACCCATTGATTTGTGTTTTATCACTTCGCCCAAAACGAATATAAGCATGATATATGATATGTGTAAAACAGTCTTTGAAAATGTAAGAAGCCCTTGGGAAAACTTTTAGGCATCAGACATTATATATAAAAATATATAAATAATTTATTTTGGAGAGTTAATTTTTCAATTACCCTCGACAGTGAAGAAAAACGTAAGAAATATTGAGAAGATTTGCGTTAGAATCATTAATCTTACCCTTTCGGTCAAATTCAACAACATATATTTACAAGAAAGACTGCTACCAATATATATATATATATATATATATATATATATATATATATATATATATATATATATATATATATATATATATGTGAGAAAGCTGCATGAACGCGCAAGCCATATATCACTAAGAACTCTTTGACCCGGCCAGGATTCGAACCCATGCCATCCAGGATCACCCCTAAACGTACACAGTAGCGTGACCACCGCACCAATGATCGTCTAATAGCGGTTGTTAGCTTACTCATATATTCCCAGCACCATTTTATATATTGACCATTTTATATTTCACTTGTATTATATTTTTGTCCTCTTGTTAACGTACGTCAGTATTCATTTTTATGTTAGTTCTTTTTCACTTGTTACCATTGCACGTTGCTCAGCCAAGGAATTGTCTTTATTTAAATTTGTTTTCTAGAGTAATTAATTTCATTGTTCATCTTTTGTGTTTTGTGTATCTTACCTTACCTTACCACAGACTATCAGACAAGCAGTCACTTTTTTTATACATATGTGTGACCAGGCATTGACATCTGCCAGTGGAAGACTGCCGAACACCATACTACACTACTTTACCGTCACATATATTTGGGGGCCTGTCCAGGATCTTCACTCAGGTATTGGTAATTGTGGTAAGCGTACTTGGCTTTATTTCCCTTGCTTTCAATATTTTCACTAATCATTTTTATTATTCATACGGTGCTGTGTATATTGTGCATTACGGGAGTAGCATATAGTGAGTGTGAAACAACTTTGGATTACGTGGTGACTGTAGGCCGCAGTCATACTCTTAATTGGTCGTCTCTCCCTCCGTGTTATTACCCGTGTTTAACATCTTTTGTCCCTCAGATATTTCTCATATTTTAGGCAGATCATCATATAGCTACCCTGGTACTGTGGTCTGTCTCCGGGTCAATAGCACCTAATTTCTGCAATCCGACTCTAGGAGAATAAAGAGGGCCATAGTTCCTCTCGCACGGACTTTTATTGACGAGTTGGGACCTCGCCAATAGTTCTCTTCACTTAAGGGTCAAGTTAAGAACACATATTGGGAACAATTCCTACAAGGTATCAATAGAACTACAACATTATCAGAAATGTGGAACAAAATTAAAAACATTACCAAACCTTCAGCCCCAGTTCAGCTTCATCATACTCCTGCAGAATATGCTGACATGCTCCTAGCTGAATGGTCTAGTGTCTCACAAATTTCTTCCTTACCCCCAGATATACAGCAGCATTTAAGACATACCAACATTAACAGAAACTTTAAGATTGAAATAGCACACTCCTCACCAGATTTAACAGATCAGTTTGCTATAACCCCCTTTGAATTAACATCAGCATTAGGAAAACCTTAGCAAACTGCCCCTGGTGAGGATGGTATAACTTATAACATTTTGAGCTTACTGAATGATGTCCCTAGCCACCCTCTGCTTGACCTCTATCAAATGAGTCTCTCACAAGGTATCTTGCCAAAGAAATGGACACAAAGTCTCATAATACCAATTCCTAAACCTAACTCAAAAATTCAGACCCATCTCCCTTACATCCTGCGTGTGTAAAGCCTTGGAGAGAATTGTTCTCAATCGTGTCATGTTTCAGGTCAAAGAAAAACTGGCACCAAACCTATAAGGGTTCATGCCCAAGTGTAGCACACAAACATGCTTTGCTGAATATTTTGTAAACTCCAAGGATGGGACACAGGCAGCCTTTATTGACCTAAAGTCAGCTTTCGATGTAGCGAATGGCGAAATAATATTAGAGCAACTTGCTGAATTTGGAATCAAAGGTAATCTTCTGAATTGGATAAAGAGCTACTTATCCAACAGGCGTGCTAGTGTCCTATTTAAAGGAGTTAAAAGTACAAGGACAGATGCATTCGAACTAGGCACACCTCAAGGTGGTGTCCTAAGCCCTATGATCTTCAATATACTTATGCACAAACTTATCCATGACATACCTGTACAACCTACGGAAACTGTTATATGTTATGCTGATGATATTTGTATTATGGCACACAGTAAACCAAGGCTACAAGTGTTACTTGATGCATTCTCCAAGAAAGTAGTAGAATGTGGCCTCATAATCTCTGTTGATAAAACAAGGGTTCTTATTCCCCATTCTCTTCATGTTAACTATACTATTAATGGAGTGCCCGTGGAGACTTGCGAGTCTTATAAATATCTTGGAGTCGAGGTTAATGATGCAAATCTCGTCAGCAACCTGCGCAAAAAACTAGTTGAGCGTCTTAAACCTCTCAAAACTCTTGTTGGCAAAGGATTTGGCATTAACATAAAATATGCCCGTAGTTTTTATATTGCCTTTGTACGATCTGTTGTTGATTATTATGCCTTGCATCTTCTTAATTTTTCACCTAAACAATTACAAGGCCTAGATGTAGTACAGAATGATGCCATGCGCATCATCCTGGGTTGTCCTAGAACTGTCAGAATTGTTAACATGAGAAAGGAACTAAACTTACCTTCCATTTACGAAAGAATAGTTCTACTTAGTACTATGTTTTGCGCCAAAACTTTGAAGAATAATGGTCCCCCCAGCTCTATTCAAATTAAATTGAGATCCATTCTAAACAATTCTGACTGTTCCCTCAATCCGCCGCAAAAAGCTCCCTACAGTGTGTGGCTCAGTTGTTGTGCCTATAATCTTCAGAAACTGAATGTGTCTCTTAACCCTGATAAAACTGTTCACTATATTCCCCCTTGGAAAGATGTGGAGGTCTCTCTGCATTATACCCCCATCAGTGTTAAACAAATGTATAACACTGACATTTTGAGATGTATAACATTAGAAGCTATTGACAGTCATCTTCAAATTCTCAAACCGACTGAATCCTATGCCTTTACTGATGGCTCTGTGCAGTTAGGCACTGGTAGAACAGGTTGTGCATGTGCAGTGTATAAAGGGAATGAAATTATCATGTCTAGTACACAGAGATTGAACAACTGGGCTAGCACGACACAAACCGAGCTAGTGGGCATTTATCTAGCCACTGAATACCTTAAGCTCAATGGTGGTGGAGTTATTTTCTGTGACTCTAAAAGTGCTCTGCAGTCCTTAAATAACCCATCACAATGTATGTCGGAAGTAGCTTGTAATATTAAATGGAATGTAATTTTTGCCAATGATAATAACTCTTGTATAAAATTTGTGTGGATCCCATCCCATGTTGGAGTTGGAAAACATGACTTCGTAGATCGATTGGCCAATGAGGCTTGCAGGAAAGAAAACATTGATTATGACTTTGGACTATCTAATGCAGTTATTAGAAACATACAAATTAAAGAAATTAATTCAGATTTAGAAGAACTAAGAAATGCCCAGAGACCTGAAAGCTGCAGTATTAAAAGTTATGACAAGTTTTGTAATAATAGGTATTTGTATGGTCAGCACAGTAGCCGAACCAGGCAATGTGATGTAGTCATTGCGCGAATTCGCCTTGGCTATAGACACATCTGGCAGGTTAGTGAGGCTGAGCCACTACCAGAATACTCAGATTGTAAACTCTGTGATAAACCTTTAATGCATTCACTAGAACACTACATTGATGAATGTGAAACCGTAAAGGACTTTAGACCTCCTGGCCTCTTGTACCACCAACTGTGTAACTATTTTATTGACTCAGGTGTTCTGGACGACATCCTAACAATTTACCCAAAATTTGCTTGTCCATTTTAAAGAATGAAGAACAATTTTTATGTATATTACTTCTAAGCTGCATCACCTATGAACCCATCCCTGCCCTTGTGTGGCAGTGCACAGTAGAAACTTGTTTTCACATATCCATATATTAAAACATTGATTGTAACCGTGATATATATGTGCTTCAGCCTACAGTTTAGACCTATTGTCTTATGTATGACCCTCTGTCCTGCGTGACAGTGAATACTAGCATTATCCTCCCTTTAATCAGACTATCAAAATCCTCAGATTAAGCAAAATTGTAATTAATTTTGTCAATAAAGATGTTAATAATAATAAGTCACTAGTTGACACTCGCACCCCTACTCGTCGGTCAGAATTGATGGTACTTACTTAAGGTAAGGAATTAGCTTTCTTTCTTTTGAGCACAAAGTTCGCTAATTCTGTAAGTATCATATTTAATTTCAGTGGGAAAAACTTGCTTATGTTCTATTGTGACTCGGCAAGGTATGCCTACATTCTTGGACTACCTAATTTACTTTGGAACCATTTAGTGTTTCACTTGTTTTTCGAAACTCAGTTTCAACTAATTAGTAGGATTTTCTTGCTTTTATCCTCCCACAGTGAGTACCGGGTACAAGATTTCCTGCGACCTTAATCATTTACCTTCTTGAATTAACTTTAATTATTAACAATTTCACAGGATAGGTACCAGTTGCCACGTTTTCCTGTTTCTGACATTCACCATATCATCACAGTATATTCGTGTCACATTTATTTGCTATTTTCACCATGTTTCGTATCCAAGCTTTCCAGACAGATCCAGAAGGTGAAATAGGGAACTTACGTCATGCTAAGAGGATCGAATTGATAACTCTTGCACATGAGTATCACCAGGAAGTTCCCCATGGAGCCAACAAATATGCCATACATAATATGCTTTTGGATCACTTTGTGGAAGAAGGAATTATAGACTCTGATACTCATGAACAATACACTATTTCAGATATGCATGAATTGACAGCAATGAAGCTCAAACTAGAACTTGCTAAGATCGAGCAGGAGCAACAACAGGAAGCAGCTGCAATCAGGGAACGTGAGGCTGCCATCAGGAAGGAAGAGCAAGAAAGAGAGCTCCAGTTCAAGAAAGAAGAAATCCGCCTCAAGGAGCGAGAGGCCGCCCTGAGTAAAGAGGAAAGTGACAGAGAGGCCCTCCTCCTCAAAGGACAACAAGAACGTGAGTTGGCCCTATTCAGAGAGCGTGAAAAAGTACAACTTGAAACAAAACGACAACAACTAGAGATGCAACGCGAACACGAAAAACAGCAAGCGGCTCTAGCTATAGAATGTCGTGACAGAGAACTCACGATAAACACTACACACCAAGCTCAACGCCTACAAGTTGCAGCTAGTCTTCCTCCAAGTTTCAATGTCTCCCAGGCAAGTAAGTTAATGCCACCGTTCGTAGAAACGGAGGTTGATGTTTTTTTCACAACTTTTGAGACCCTTGCTAATCAACTTAGTTGGCCTAACGACCAATGGGCTACCCTTCTTCGAGTACATCTTACAGGTAGAGCAGCAGTCATACTCAGCACTTTGGCATCTGAAAACGACTAACCAACCCTGAAGCAAGCTGTGTTGGACGCCTACCTTCTCTCCACCGAAAGTTCCGTGACTACGTAAAGGCAAGTATCACCACCTTCTTAGAATTTGCCAACACCAAACGGAGATATTTTATGAAATGGCTGGAGGCAGCACATGTCTCTACTTTTCCAGAACTCGTCAACTTCATGCTGGTTGAAGAATTCTTGAGGCGTGTTCTCCTCCTGTCCGCCTATACTTAGCAGATAAGGAAGAGACCGACTTGGTGAAATGCGCGAAGTCAGCTGACACTTACAGCCTCATCCACCGGCTGACACCAGAACCACCTACCAGTAAGAAGTCTTGGTACAGTTACGAGAAAGTGAGCCCCGATCAATGTCCCTCTCAACTGTACTGTAAGTATTGTAGACTCTATGGACATACCATAGAAAAATGTGGTAAGTCTACACATAAAGGTAACACTGAATCCACTAAACCCAAACAGACTCCTCCTAAGTCTGGTAATCCTGTAATGAATGTTGGTGTTCATGTTAATGATCTATCTCTCTTCAGCAAGCATCTGTATCCAGGAACTATCACTACCAATGGTTCAGATTCTGAGGGACGTTTTGGACTTAAGATCTTGAGAGACACAGCGGCTCTTCAATCCATAGTCTTGAAATCAGCTGTGCCCAACGTCGCCTACACAGGAGAGACTGTATTCATCACTGACCTTACTGCTACTACTCCTTATCCTCTCGCCAGAGTCCACCTGGATTGTCCCTTCGTGACCGGTGAAGTCCAAGTCGCCGTCAGGGAAAAGCTGGATTGTACACTGAATGACAGACTTAAAGAACACAAGAGAAGTGTTAAGTCTGCAGACACTAACAATGCTCTCTTCTGCCATGTGAGGGATTCTAATCATCCCATTGATTGGTCTTCCTCCAAAATAATCTTTCCTGCCTCTACTCTACACAGACGCCGTCTTGTGGAATCGGCTCTAATACACAATGTACCCAACATGAACTTGAGTCCTGGCTTTGTTGCTGTGGATTCTTCCCTTTCACAGTATATACTCAAATGCTCTAATCTTTCTAACAAACGTGACTTAACATAAGCCTACCCCTTCTATTTTCTTTCTTTCTCTTTCCTTTTCTTTCTCTCTTCTCCCACGCTCCCTTGCTATCCTCTTCTTATTCCTATCTCCTTCTCATTCGGTGGTTATAATAGGAGCTGCCTCGTATGGGCCAATAGGCCTTCTGCAGCTCCTATTACTATTACTATCCCCTCTACTACACCTTACTTTGCTCCTCAGCTCTCTCTTGCCTATTTATTGCCCGTCTCTCTACTTCCTCATCCGTCACGCAGGGTGCCGTCGCACCTCCACAGATCTCCAGTATCATCTCTCGATACTGTTAATGGCTCATAAGGGCCACCACTTACGGGCTATTCATGCCCGTGCCACCTCTTGGGTGGCTTAATCTTTATCAATCAATCACTTCCTCATCAGAATCGACTTGAGAATGGTCCAGGACGGACCGAAACGTCGTCATCCCTTCACCATCTAGTGTGTGGTCTGGTCAACATACTTTAGCCACGTTATTGTGACTCATCGCCTGCACAGGGAAAAGCCTTTTCCCATGCCTGGAGTGCAACTTCTCCTGGGCAACGACTTGGCAGAAGACCTGCAACCGACCAACCTGATCGTCAAGGACAAACCCCCAGGTGGGTAACTCTGTGTTGGATAATCAGATTTTTAAGCATGTTCCAGCAAAGGTTCAAGAGAGTGATGACGTTTCTCCTCCTGTTATGGTGACCACCCGTGCTCAAGCAGCACGACCACAGCCAGCTGACTCTACTGCTACCGCTGTCCCTCAAGACCCTTCGAAACTACCCCCAAATCTGACCGCTTTGGAGTTCCGTAAGTTACAGAGAGAAGATCTTACCTTGACACCATTATTCTTTCAGGCTGAGACTCAATCCGACAGTATTCCTGGGTTCTTCTTAGAGAACGAGCTACTCTATCGCAGATACAGACCCAGTATACTGAAGGAGGAGAACGATTGGGCAAACGTTGAACAACTAGTGATTCCTACCAGCCTGCGGCCCGCGATTCTACACCTGGCCCACGGAGCACCATCACACTACGGGTTTAACAAGACATACCATGAGATTCGTCAAGACTACTACTGGCCAGGTATGGTTAATGATGTAAAGCAACATGTAAAGCAATGCCACGTGTGTCAGATGGCAGGTAAACCGAACGTTTCGATTCCCAGAGCACCACTGACACCCATCTAGGTGCCTGAGGAACCTTTCCACAGACTTATTATTGACTGTGTTGGTCCCTTGCCTCGGACCAGTTCCGGCAACGCCTATATCTTAACCATCCTGTGTCCTACCACCAGATTCCCCATAGCAGTTCCAGTGGAAACATTACGGCTGCTACAGTTGTGAAGAATTTATTAAAGATCTTCACCCAATATGGATTTCCGAGGGAGATTCAGAGCGACTGTGGCACCAACTCCACCAGTGATCTCTTCAAACGGACTCTGGAGGAGTTCAACATCAAGCAGGTACTGTCCAGCCCCTATCATCCTGCTTCACAGGGTTCTCTTGAACGTAGTCATCAGACTATCAAGGCACTCTTAAAAAAGTTTTGTAATGAGACCTCAAAGGATTGGGATAGGCAACTTGATCTCATCATGTGTATTTTCAGAAGTCTTCCCAACGAGTCACTAGGAGTATCTCCTTATGAGATGCTCTACGGACGTAAGTGCCGTACACCTCTCAAGGCTTTCAAGGATTCTCTATGTGATGCCACCTTCAGTGAGCATCAGAATGTGCCCCAGTTTCTTCAAAACCTCCGACACATTCTAGAGAGGGTCCATTCCTTTGCCAGAAACAACCTACTGAAAGCCCAAGAGAGGATGAAGACTCGTTACGACCAACACTGCCAAGTAAGGAAGTTTAAACCAGGAGACTTAGTACTCGCCTATTTCCCTATCCCAGGTTCTCCTTTACAAAACAGGTTTTCAGGACCCTACCATGTTAAGGAGTGCCGGAATAACTACAACTACGTTCTCGAGACCCCCGATAGGCGGCGGAAGACCCAGCTGTGCCACATCAACTTATTAAAGCTCTATCATGGTACTCCTCCCACTGTGCTACTAAACCTCTCCACCTTTACAGTTCCATACAGCCACAGTGAGACCTTCCCTGCTTCTCCTTCCGAAAGCACTGACACTGAGACAGCGCTTTCTAATTCGGAAATCCTTACTGACATCCATAATCACTTTCAGGACGATAATAGTGCTTCACTCATCAAACTCATCAGAGAACATCAAGAGTTGTTTCGAGATGATCCACAAGAGTGTACTCGGCACGACATCCAACTGCTACCTGACACCCGGCCGATTCGCCAACCATTCTACCGAATCAGCCCTAGCAAGAAGGAAGTCATGCGTGCTGAGGTACAGTACCTCTTGGACCATGGACTGGCTACCCCCTGTGAGTCCCCCTGGGCCTCACCATGTATCTTGGTACCCAAACCTCACGGTAAGATCTGGCTGTGCACCGATTATAGGAAACTTAACAGTGTTACCGTTAAGGATGCATACCCATTACCTAGGATTGACGACATACTTGACGCCATTGGTAATGCCCGCTACCTGTCCCAGGTGGACTTACTCAAGGGCTATTATCAGGTTGTAACACTGTAAAGGTGTTTGGTTTAGTTTTATTTTATATACACATAGTACATGAGTCACAGACAAGGTTTGACAGACGCCAACTTGTCTGGCCTGGATCTCACCCCTCTAAGTGTTAATTGACAACCAAGTGACCTGAGGTCAGCCAGGCGAATCTCACCTGGCTCTCGCTAATCTTATAATTGAGCCGGGTAGCCTTCAAACATGCCGACGTTTAAGGAGTGGCTTGGTAGAGTGCCCCAGGCTATCTAACTTGTGGGCGGAGTTAGCCACTAGGTTTCCCAATATATACTCGGAGAGATATCGATTCGAGAAGAGGAGAAGGACAGCAGAAGCAGAGCCATAGACAGAAGAACAGACAGCAGCGGCCAGCCGTCCAGACAGGCGGTCTGCCGGCGGGGGGGCGGGACAGTCTCTGTCAACTACAGACCCCCCCCCCCTTTCTCTATTCCACGGAGACTCTTAAGACTCGGAGACACTTGGTGAGTTGAACATTGAGGGACTTTGTCGTGTTCACTAAACAGGTGTTGTGTGATGATCAGGGGCAGTCGAGTTGTAGGGTTCTCGAATTCTTGGATGATGACTCACTTTGAATATTAAGCTTTGAACATTTATACTTGCTTAAATTATTGATACTTAGTATGTGAAATATAATGAAAGTTATTATTTAAATTGTGTTTAACTTTGTTACCTGGAGTTTTGAGTGAGAGGAGGAAACCTCAGCGGTTTCTGGTTTCATGAAATTAATGAGTACATGATACAGAGGGAGCATACCTCTTGAAACATCTTGGAGGGTATTATGTTGATACAGACAAGTTCCATTCCTTGTCTTGTATGTAATGACTAGAATGGATGGTGGCAGCATTTTCTTTTCTATTTTCTAATTTCTTCTTCTACTAGCATTTCTTTACATCTTCAATTTTCTACTTCTACTATCTACTCTTCTACTTCTACTATCTACTTTCCTACTTCTACCCTTCTACCTCTTCTACTTATCCTACTCACTTCTTACTTACTCGATACTACATATCTTCCCCCCCCCCCCCGTTACAATGATGGCAGCGGTGTTGAACAATGTTAATGTAGCAGGTGTTAATTTAACATTGTTCAGTCTCACGTGTCCTTTTGCCGCTCAGGCGCTATCAGGGAGATATTGACAGGTGTTTAAGATTCGCGAGTTAGCGAGTTTTTTTTCAGGTTAGGAGATAGTGATTTTCTGGCGATGTGTTCTTGTGATTTTGTGGAGTTCAGGGAATGTTCACCAGAACTTGCGTGTGTAGTGATTTATGTTAGTGATAATATTTGGCGATTTGGGAACTTAGCGGTTGGTGGTGTGCAGGTCATCTGAGTGTGACAGGTGACCCGCATGTCCCACGGGGACACCCAGCCTCCGCTGGTCCCCAGGTCAGTTGGGGAGTGGCAGGTGTATTTCTTAAGTAGTTTTAAGTGGTGGTTCTGCTCAGATTATTGCGATCAACTGTTTTACTCCATTTGAACGCAATAACCCGAGGTGTACTGGTATTGTACAGCATACTAGGGGGAGCTTAGTATGTCAGTTGACTCACGTCTAGGGACGCCTAGCGTTTGAAGTCTGGTCACAGGGTGTGGCAAAAGTTTGAGTTGTGGACCCGCAGAGAAGCGAGGGAAACACTCGAGTCACGTAGGTGACTGTAGGATAAGGGTGGGAGTAACGGTTAATTAAGTACTTAAGATTAAGAACGGTACAGTTAAGTTAGGCTAGTGGTTGGTCTCTATCAGTATTGATATTTTTTTGGAGATTCGTTTAGTGACAAGTTTAAGTAGTGACGATCTTATTCTCTCTTCTCTAACTTTACTCTGTTACTGTTTTTGTTCCACCAAGTCAGTATCATTCAGAGTTAATTGGATTATTTTAAAAATTTAAGTGTAGTTGTTGCCAGGAGGAGAACCTTATGTCTAGACTGTGTGAACCCTATGTTAACTACAGGGTCACACAGCAGCTTGGAACACGGTATTGTCGCTTTATGTTCATTCACAGGTGGGAGCGAGGAGAGAGGTGCGCACATATACAGAAGAGGGAGACGGCTGCTTTGTACCACACTCAGGGGCTTATCACCACCACGACGACCTGCCCCTTACCTGGAGGTCATTGCTCCACCACCACCATCACCCCGGGGGACCCCAAAGATGCAGCCCTCTCGGTCGGTTAAAATGGTCTACCCAGTGGACCCCAGGACGGACGGACCCCAGTGGACCCCAGGACGGACGGACCCCCAGTGGACCCCAGGTCGTTCTGCAGACGACCCCAGACGACCCAGTAAAAATGGAAGAGGAGCAACAACGACTCCAGTCTGTCCCACCAACATCGGTCTACCTAGGATGGACCCCAGGACGGACAGACCCCAAATGGACCCCAGGTCGCTTGTCTAAGACCCAAGAGAGAAGAAAGAAGAAAGAAGAAAGAAGAGAGAAGAGAGAAGAAAGAAGAGAAGAAGATAAGACCAAGCTGAGTGAGACACGATGCCTAGTGTCCCTTGCTGGTGTCAGCATCATTGCATGGAGCGTAATTGCAAGACAGGATCGTTTGCCTTAACTGGCCGCCCCTCCTGCAAGCATGGTGCTCTGTTGAGTGATTCCTCCTGTGTCGTGCGGACTTGATGTGGCTGTCAGAAGTGGCTCTCTGAAGGAGGCGTGCTGGAGCAACTGGGAGGGAAGAAGTAGGATGGGATTTCTACGGTGCCAACTATATGGAGGTCTCGAAACTTGTAGTCCCTATAGCTGTGAAGAACCCCAATATACGTCTCTCATGGTGACTGACGTAGGGCCAATTACAGATCAGCTGGGACAACCGAATTCCACGGTCCTGTGCGCAGTTCAAGTAGTAACGGCTTCCTGGTTGGCAAGAGTTGTTGTGCGTTACGACGGAGAAGCGACGGACGCAGTTGTGTTGAAGAAATATGGTACAGGACTATCTACAGGACCAAGCAGTGACGTCGCCCAGCCAGAGACAATGGACGCCTGTCTACATATTTCATTTTTAGAGTAGGATGATGTATATTTGTTAGCTAGGATGTAATTTTTTCCGTTAATAAAGTTGTCGCACACAGCTAGCTTGCTTTAGCAGTGTTGCAAAAACTTTATTTTCGGGGAGAAGGGGAGATGTAACACTGTAAAGGTGTTTGGTTTATTTATTTTTTAATATACATAGATATATGAGTCACAGACAAGGATTTGACAGACGCCAACTTGTCTGGCCTGGATCTCACCCCTCTAAGTGTTAATTGACAACCAAGTGACCTGAGGTCAGCCAGGCGAATCTCACCTGGCTCTCGCTAATCTTATAATTGAGCCGGGTAGCCTTCAAACATGCCGACGTTTAAGGAGTGGCTTGGTAGAGTGCCGGAGGCTATCTAACTTGTGGGCGGAGTTAGCCACTAGGTTTCCCAATATATACTCGGAGAGATATCGATTCAGAAGAGGAGAAGGACAGCAGAAGCAGAGCCATAGACAGAAGAACAGACAGCAGCGGCCAGCCGTCCAGACAGGCGGTCTGCCGGCGGGGGGCGGGACAGTCTCTGTCAACTACAGACCCCCCCCCCCTTTCTCTATTCCACGGAGACTCTTAAGACTCGGAGACACTTGGTGAGTTGAACATTGAGGGACTTTGTCGTGTTCACTAAACAGGTGTTGTGTGATGATCAGGGGCAGTCGAGTTGTAGGGTTCTCGAATTCTTGGATGATGACTCACTTTGAATATTAAGCTTTGAACATTTATACTTGCTTAAATTATTGATACTTAGTATGTGAAATATAATGAAAGTTATTATTTAAATGTGTGTTTAACTTTGTTACCTGGAGTTTTGAGTGAGAGGAGGAAACCTCAGCGGTTACTGGTTCATGAAATTAATGAGTACATGATACAGAGGGAGCATACCTCTTGAAACATCTTGAGGGTATTATGTTGATACAGACAAGTTCCATTCCTTGTCTTGTATGTAATGACTAGAATGGATGGTGGCAGCATTTCTATTT
>WNGS01164590.1:1985-12041 GCA_020271785.1 Procambarus virginalis | reverse complement strand
CCCTGACTTAACCCACTCCCTGACTTAAACCCACTCCCTGACTTAAACCCCACTCCCTGACTTAAACCCACTCCCTGACTTAAACCCACTCCCTGACTTCAATCCATTCCCTGATTCCCACCCACTCCCTGACCTCCACCCACTCCCTGACCCCCACAAACCCCACCCACTCCCGACCCCCCACCCACTCCTTGACCTCCACCCACTCCCCGACCCCCACCCACTCCCTGAACCTCCACCCACTCCCCGACCCCCACCCACTCCCTGACCCCCACCCACTCCTTGACCTCCACCCACTCCCCGACCCCCACCCACTCCTTGACCTCCACCCACTCCCCGACCCCCACCCACTCCCTGACCTCCACCCACTCCCCGACCCAAGCTCCAAGCAACAGCCTGGTGGATCAAACTCTCACAAGTCGAGCCTGGCCTCGGGCCGGGCTTGGGGAGTAGAAGAACTCCCAGAACCCCATCAACCAGGTTATCAACCAGGTATCAACCAGACCCCACCCACTCCCTGACCCCACAAACCCCACCCCACTCCCCGACCCCCACCCACTCCCTGACCCCCACAAACCCCATCCACTCCCCGACCCCCACCCACTCCTTGACCCCCCACAAACCCCACCCACTCCCCGACCCCACCCACTCCTTGACCCCCCCACAAACCCCACCCACTCCCCGACCCCCACCCACTCCCCCGACGCCAATTAACTTCCCATCACTTGTAATCCTTTTTCCTGACCCCCTGCCACTCCCTGATCCACACCCAACTCACACTTCCACCCATTCCTTGGCCACCTACACACCCTCAGACTCCCACCCACTCTCTGACACTGATATCTCTAGGAATAGGGTGTCCAGGAAGAGCGTGAAGATTTGGTACACGAACGCCGATGGAGTTACAAACAAAGCAGAGGAAATAGAAGAAAGCGTAAGTGAAAATTATCCAGATTGAATTGCAATAGTGGAAAACCAAAATAAATTATATGATCTCTGATGCATTATTCCCAGGGGGGGGGGGGGGACTCCAAGTGATAAGGAAAGAAAGACAACAAAGACAGGAGGAGGAGTTGCAATCATAATATAACAGGAGTGGAAATTTGAAGAACTCAAGAATCTGAGTGAAAACGTATACACAGACTCCATCATTGGGACACTGGCAGCAGATGGAAAAAGAATTGTGGTCCTGGTAATTTACAAACCCCCACCAAACACCAGAAGATCCAGGCAGTAGTATGATGATAACAACAATGCATTCATAGAGGCATTGCAGAGAGCAGCAACAGTCGCACACAGAATGAGAGCTAAACTTCTAGTCATGGGGGACCTAAATCACGGAGAGATTGACTTGGAATCCAGAAATCCTCATGGTGGGGAAGAAACGTGGGGAGCGAAATTAGTGGAAGTTGTAGGAAGAAACTTCTTAACACAACATGTAAAGGAGGACACAAGAGGAAGGCGAGGAGATACATAAAACCTACTGGACCTGAACTTTACCCAGAATGATTGAGAACTTAGAGCATAAAATACCACTAGGAGCAAGTGACCATTGTGTACTGGTATTCGACTACATGATGGTTCTCAGAACAGTGCCCATGAGACAAGGAGTCAGGGAAGGGAGAGCAGACTATAAAAAAGGAGACTACATGAAAGTAAGAGAGTATCTGGGAAGTGTGCAATGGGAGGAGGAACTTAAGAGGAAAGACGGTCCAGGAAATGATGGACCAAGTAAAACTGAGGTGCAAAGAGGGCAGAAGATAACGAAAATAAGGCAAGACAGAGAAGGATGGGCAGATTGCATATTTCTGGACTGCCAAAAAGCCTTTGATACAGTACCACACAGAAGGCTATTATACAAACTTGAGAGGCAGGCGGGAGTAGACGGAAAGCACTATCATGGATAACGAATTACCTGAAAGACAGGTGTCAGAAAGTGACAGTGAGGGGCGAGGCGTAGGACTGGTGTAGAGTAACAAGCGGGGTGCCTCAAGGATCGGTGCCCCGATCCTTGAGGTAAAGGATAAAGTCTTAATAAAAGCTGAGTCCCATACTATTCATCATTTATGTAAATGACTTGACTGCAGGAGTTGAGTCTTTTATGTCAATGTTTGCAGATGATGAAAACTAATGACGAGGGTTGAGACAGATGAGGATTGTAAGATTCTCCAGGATGAATTGAACAGGTTGCAATAGCTGGTCCGAGAAATGGCTGCTTGATTTCAACACTAACAAGTGCAAGGTGATGAAAATGGGGACAGGAGACCGAAAGGCCAATATACGATGAAGGGAAACTTCCTCCCTATAACGTCCAGAGAAAAAGACCTGCCAGTGGACATAACACCAAACCTAACTCCAGAGGCTCATGTAAATAAAATAATGTCAGCCGCATACTCTACTCTGAAAAAGGTCAGAACATCTTTCAGAAACATGAATAAGGAGACTTATAAGGAGGAATTGACAAGGTGGAAACAGAGGAAATGTGTACAATGAATAACAATAGAACAAGGAGGCACGGATGGAAACTTGAGACTCAGATTTGTCATAAAGATGTTAGAAAGTTTTCTTTTAGCGTAAGGGTAGTTAGTAAATGGAATGACCTAAAAGGAGCAAAAGGCTAACTCCATTTATAACTTTAAAAGCAGTATGATAGAGAAATAGGTCAGGAGTCATTGCATTAGACAACCAACGGCCAGAAAAGTGGGGTCCAAAAGCTAGAGCTCGATCCTGCAGTCACAACTAGGCAAGTACAACTAGGTGAGTACAGACACCGAGCAATACGCCCGGGCGACCCCAGACCACCAAGGTGAAACACTCCCAACTACGCCTCACGCCTCAAGCCTAACGTTGCCGCTGCTTCATCGTCGTAATATTTCCATCTGAGCGACACTTGTCAACATCACACACACACGTAAGCACTCTGGACGCTGAGGCAGCTTTCGACACTTCCGCATAACAGACAAACTGCAACAGAAACACAAGACGGGAATAAGAGGGAAAGCACATGGTATGGTCTCAGTGGTCGGACTGTTGTATAGGTCCAGGCACAGTCCGTCAAGGACCCCCGCCAGGACGTAGCCTCACTCTGATATTGGCAGAGGGAGAGAGGAGCGAGGGAGGGACAGACAGAGAGAGAGGGAGAGAGAGAGAGAGAGAGGGGGGGGGGGGTATGAGCAGCTGTTCACTTGAGGCAGTTAAGCAAGTCCCAGCTGTGTCTGGGTACAAGTGACAGGATGAACAACCTAGCGGGTTTTCTTCCTATTGGGGCGAGTTGTACATGCTGCTATGGCGGTGTGTCCACCCACAGGATGAGTGGCGCTGCCCAATACTGTCACTATGGCAGTGTGTCCACTCACAGGATGAGTGACGCTGCCCAATACTGTCACTATGGCGGTGTGTCCACTCACAGGATGAGTGGCGCTGCCCAATACTGTCACTATGGCGGTGTGTCCACTCACAGGATGAGTGACGCTGCCCAATACTGTCACTATGGCGGTATGTCCACCCACAGGATGAGTGGCGCTGCCCAATACTGTCACTATGGCAGTGTGTCCACTCACAGGATGAGTGACGCTGCCCAATACTGTCACTATGGCGGTGTGTCCACTCACAGGATGATTTTTTAATTGTGGTATTACTGTAACGGGGGGGGGGAGGGGGGAGGAGGGGTCCATTTTAAATTTTTAAATTTTGCCTCGAGGGGCGAGTTTATTGGGCAGCGCTACTCATCTTGTGAGTGGACATGCATTATTCTGCCCCCAGTTAGCTATTCTAGAGTCCCCCCACCCAGCTACCACTGTAACCTCCCCAGTTCAAAGCCATGTAACCTAGGCATTTGATTACCTCCCAAGAACATTTCACTGCCATGAATGCATAAAAGTAACGAACACGTGAATAATGAAGTAATGAGTGAGGGTAAGAGAGGAGGGAGGGTTAGATGGGAGGAGTGAGGAGTGTGGTCAGGTGAAAGTGAGAGTGGGAGAGAGGCGAAGGGAGGGGGGAGTAGTGGTAGAGGTAGATAAGTAGAAGTAGAAATAGCTGCCACCATCCATTCTCTCAGTATATACAAGACACTTGTCTGTATCACAAAATGGCACTTGTCTGTATCCCAAAATTAACCAAGGAGTTCATATACCAACTCTAACCATGTACTCATTAAATCAGTAACCTCAGAGGCGCTCTCGCCTCGACTCACAAAGCTCTCGGGGACAAAGTTAAAGACAAGTTGAATACTAAATACATCAGTTATATTTCACATGATAAGTATCATAATTCAGCCATTTAACTTAAGGTTCAATATGTCCAGATTATAATACAAGGTGAGTCATCACACAAGAATCTGAGAACAATATGACTTGTCTGTCCCTAATACTCACACATTTAGTTTGAGGAAACACAAATACGTCACTTTAAGTTCAACTCACCAAGTGTCTAAGTTGAATAGAGAGAGGGAGGAGGGGGGGGAGCTCGTTAGACAGACAAGAGTACCCCACCTAGCCACAGCCTGGGCCGGCTGTGGGCTCGCTTCCAGCACGACCTTCGATCCTCTGTGTCTCTGTCTGATGTCTGCTATCAAATCCTCCCGAATCTACAGTTCCCTGGGTATATATAGGAAATCTTGGAGCTAAACCCCCCACCCACCAGTAAGGTAGCCTCAGGCTCTCTATCTAAAACCCAAGGCAGCGGTGTGTCTGAAGGACACATCCCTGCCAGCCGTCTGCAATTATCGGCTTTGCAGAAGGCAAGGTTACCTGACCTGACCTAACCCTTGGTAAATCTGTGGTCATTATTCTAAAAGGTGAGATCCCCTTAATTACTACAGCCCGCACACCTGGTGTTCACAAATTTTCTGTCTGACTGACTGTTAATTGTGAATATCATTCTAACACATAGTGTTACATTACAATGGTATTGTCAAGAAAATACTGAGTTCTGTGTTACTTACAGGAGAAAACAAGAGAAGCAAAAAATGGCATCACAGATCAGTCTGCTATCTCGAAGGACTTCACCTGCTTGAGCAAGCCTGTGAGCTCCTGCCTGTAGAGAGGTTACCTCCCTGGGAGGATGACTCATGCAGGATTATCATCAATGAAATGGCAACGAAAAAATTCAATATGACACCACAAGAAATGAGGCACAAGTATCTCGGGAAAATTAAAAAAAAAAAACCTAAATGAACTATATCAAATTTACAATGATGGGTCATCTAATCCTGTCAATGGCAGGGCTGGTGCAGTATTCACTGTATTTAGGAATAATGCCTTTCAACGCAGAAATTAAGAGAAAGCACGTATTGAGAACTATGCCTCTTCATCGAAAGCGGAACTAACTGCCATTGTTATAGCGTTAAGATTCCTTGAATGAAACACTAATGGCGCAGTGATCTGCACTGACTCAAAAGCAGCACTACAAAGCCTAAGTAAAAATCGGGCCGAAACTCTTGCGATAGTCGCTGAAATTAAGAGAGCTGTGAGGGTACTAATAAACCAGGGAAGAGTCGTCAAGTTTCTGTGGATCCCCTCCCATGTTGGAATATGTGGGAATGAACGAGCAGATGTGCTGGCTGCTGAAGGAGACCATATTGAATACTTCATACCCAAGACTCTTCTACAAATTAGAGGTATTGTCAGTTAACATCACCGTGACAAGGTAACTGAGGAAAGAAGGATAGAAGCACTGTGACGATAATCTCTTTCAAGAGAGATTGAGCCTGCTCTTCCCTATCAAAGTTACGTCATATCACAAGTACAAGAGGCTACATTCAAGATACATCCACCAGTAGCACAAAACGTTTTGACCAGGAAGCAAAACGTACCCTGCAACCCCCCCCCCCCTTCACCACTCCGTCAGCCGGCTCACCGCCCGTCTTCAACGAGCTAACTACCATCCTCTGCCTGCCTGCCTTCTGATTGGCTGGTGTCGCCAGCACAGACCTGCACCTGCACCACTCACGCCATCTAGCCGAGTCAACGTCTGGGCCAGCTGCAGCCGTCTTCCTCAGAATATCCTGTGCTCCACGCATTGAACAACTAACTGATACTGCTGTATCAGCTGGATGTCTCGCAGCTAGCGCCATATTCTCAGCACCTGATTTTTATTGTATTGTATTTATTATTATTGTCGAGTAATTTCATCCATATTAACTTTTTGTTCTATTATTTTTTTAACTTGTTTTTAAAAGTTCACTTAAGTCAAGGGATTGTCTTTATTTATATTTTGCTTTCTAAAGTAATTAAAGTTTCATGTTTATACTTTGTGTTTTGCGTGTCTTCCCTTACCTTACCAAAGACAAACAGGCAAGCAGTCTCTTTTTTTTTGTAAGTGTGACCAGGCATTGACATCTGCCATTGGAGGACTGCCGAATATCAACACTCCAACACTATACCGTCACAAGCACAAACCAGTGAATCTGTACGATGGTACAACATGGTTGCAGCTGGCAACCCCCATCATTATAGACGAAGAGGAGGAGGGCGAGGGAGAGAATCAGTAATAGCGAGAATCTGTCTTGGATACAAATATTCAAGGCGATTCGGAATGGAAACAATAGTTGAGCAGCGGAGATGCAGAATCTGTGATGAGAGTGAAGAACACCGCCTTGACCACTACCTGAAAGAATGTGAACCCTGAGAGACATTAGAAATATGTGTAGAATAATAAACCTCAATTACGTTCATCGAACTGATTACACCGACCTACATGATGACGCCCATCTAGTATAATGTACTGCTCCGTGGTAGTACATTGTAAGCAATTATATAAATTAAATCCATTAGCGGGTTTATTATGCACTTTATCATTGTTTGGTTGTTTTGAGTCTTGCAGTCTGCTTGCTGACGGGGCACTGGACAAGGTAGTGGATGAAGGGGTGTGGGGGGGGGGGGTTGTAGAGCTGGAGGGGACATGGACATCCAATGGCGAGGGACAGGATGCTTCCCTTGTCCGTGCTGTCTACGGCGTCACTCTTCAAGTCCCGTTATTAATTTGTGTGATATCTCTCTTGGTCTTACCGTCTTTCTCCTCATTTGCCAGCCTCTAAACACACACACACACAGAGTGGTAGACTGTTGGACTAAGTTAAGTGAGGTGGTGGAGGGCAAGACCGTCAGTAGTTTCAAAGCGTTATACGACAAAGGTGGGAAGACGGACACCACGAGCGCAGCCCTCATCCTGTAACTACACTTAGGTAACTACCTGGACGCTCTACCGTCCAGCCCAACCACTTGGGTGGACGGTAGAGCGACGGTCTCGCTTCATGCAGGTCGGTGTTCAATCCCCGACCGTCCAAGTGGTTGGGCACCATTCTTTCCCCCCGTCCCATCCCCAAACCTTTATCCTGACCCCTTCCAAGTTGTAATGGCTTGGCGCTTTCCCTCGATAGTTCCTTCCTTCCTTCCTTAGATAATTACACACACACACACAGAAAGATCTAGGAGTTGATATTATGCCAAACCTGTCTCCTGAAGCCCACATAGGAAGAATAACATCAGCGGCGTATGCGAGGGGCTCTAACATCAGAACTACCTTCAGGAACCTGTGTAAAGAATCTCGTATACCACATATGTAAGACCAATCCTGGAGTACGCGGCCCCAACATGGAGCCCGTACCTTGTCAAGCACAAGACGAAACTTGAAAAAAATTCAGAGGTATGCCACTAGACTAGTCCCAGAACTAAGAGGCATGAGTTACCAGGAAAGGCTGCGTGAGATGCACCTCACGTCGCTGGAAGACAGGAGAGCTCGGGGATACATGATCACTATCTATAAATTCTCAAGGGAATTGACAGGGTAGATAATGATAAACTGTTTAACACGGGTGGTACACGAACAAGGGGACACAGGTGGAAACTGAGTGCCCAAATGAACCACCCTAACAACTTGCATAATGGGTGGTTATCTTGAGGTTATCTTGAGGTTATCTTGAGGTGATTCGGGGCTTTTTTAGTGTCCCCGCGGCCGGTCCTCGACCAGGCCTCCACCCCCAGGAAGCAGCCGTGACAGCTGACTAACACCCAGGTACCTACTTTACTGCTAGATAACAGGGCATAGGGTGAAAGAAACTCTGCCCAATGTTTCTCGCCGGCGCCTGGGATCGAACCCAGGACCACAGGATCTCAAGTCCAGCGTGCTGTCGCTCGGCCGACCGGTGAACCAAAGTTTAGTTGCCATAGTGGCAAGGTATTTTCAGGAGAAAGCGCTTAGCCACTACGAATATAGTTCTTGGAAGGGATATGATGATGAGGATTTGGGATGGGACGGAAGGAAAGGAATGGTACCCATCCACGTGGCCAGGGGTCGGGGGGATTGAACGCCGACCTGCAAGAAACGAGGCCGCCGCTCTACCGCTCAAGCCCAAGTGGTTGGGCTTGCCATAGTGGAGGCAGCAATAGGTGTAGCTGCCATAATGGTGGCAGCAATAGGTGTAGCTGCCATAATGGTGGCAGCAATAGGTGTAGCTGCATCATAATGGTGGCAGCAATAGGTGTAGCTGCCATAATGGGGCAGCAATAGGTGTAGCTGCCATAATGGTGGCAGCAATAGGTGTAGCTGCCATAATGGTGGCAGAATATGTAAATTTGAAAGCTTCAGTTTCTAGAGTCCCTAGACCGACTAGCATATTCTAGAAACTAGGAAAACTGAGCTGAGGAGATTCTACATCTCCTCACAACAATGACGCCAAGGTACAGATAGTGGTGAACTCACTCAAGTGTTTCACCATTAATTTGTAGTTCTTCATTTTCTCGTCGCTTGTGTTGACAATATGTTTTTGTCTTGTTTGTGGAGAGAGTGAAACCGAGTTTAACACACTTCCTTCTAAAGAGCTCAATGGACTGTTTTATTTTTCCCAAGGTTGGGGCTTAGGACATCATCTGAATATCCCACTTGTTGTGTTCCTTCCGGAAACTCAATACGTGCAATGGCGTTTATAAGTATGTTGAATGGTATCGGGCTTAAGACTCCTCCAATTTACTGTGCTCCGTCCTTGAATAAATCCATTGACCCCTTCCCCTAACCTGCCTATTTTGTGCAACAGTCGGTTTAGGACGATCGTTTCAAGCATCTTGCATGTGCATGACACGAGACTGATAGGTCTGTAATTGCCAGGGTCATTGAGCTTCGGTATGGGAACAATTATTGCATGTTTCCATTGAGTGGGCAACACTCCACTTGGGACTGATTTGTTAAACAGGTGGAGTAATGAATTCCCAGACATTTCACACAGTGCATTGAGTATGTCGTAGGTGACGCCATCTTCACCAGGTGCTATACATTTACCTTTTTTCATAGCCGCCCCCCCCACCCTACTTCCTGGGCTGTGATTGGCTGCTCACACTCGTCATCGCTAGACTGTACTCTTGTTATCCAAATGTGTCTGTCATTATGTCGCAGGAGCTGTTCCCTGCTGATTTCTGCAGGGAGAGACGAGGAGGTTTCTGCATCACTTCACTTGTGAATTAGTTCCTCAGCCTTACCCTGGGGGTCTTTGTGAGCCGCAGGCCGGGCTCTGCCCCCCTTAGCTATCTGTATCTTTGCCCACACTTGTCTTGCAGATGTTTCTCTTCCAACAGAGCTAGTGAAGTCAAGCCATTGTCTTTCCCGCTGTTTAATCTTCTCTTCCCTGGCTACTTGACACACAGTTTTAAACAACTCTTGGTTACTTTCACTGGGATGTCTCCGGTACTCTCTACTCATGCTCCTTACATTTGTATTGAGCATCTTCATGTAATCATTCTCATACCATTTTCTTTTCTTTTTCGTAGGGTTACTTCGCCAAGTCGCACGGTGATTAAGGTCATCAACAAATGCATCAATGTCTTCTGGGATTTGGTATTCAGTGAATCAGTCACTCATCCTGTTTATGAGGTGCGGCATCTTATTTGCTGCGAGTGATAACTTTTTCATTGATTTCTTTCCTTCTCTTACTCATGTCGACGGTGGTAATCAGTGACCAGTGGGTTTACTACATAAACTGTGTACAATGTGTGTACTGGCATCCGTGTCCTGTGCATTCAGCAGAAGAGCATAGTCTCTCTATGCTGAAAACCTTAGAAAACT
>WNGS01164589.1:52817-74242 GCA_020271785.1 Procambarus virginalis | reverse complement strand
AAAAAAAAAAAAAAAAAAATTTTCTTCCTAACCTGTTAATTGTGTTCACTGATCACGGGAAAAAAATAAAAAAAATCGTAAGTTGAATATATTGGCCGCTATAGGGCAGGGAAGTCTGGCACAAAACAGGCGCTCACTCAGCATGCGTCCAGGCGGTCTGTTGATCGCCAGCTGTCAGGCCGGAGTTGCCACAAAGAGATAATTGCCTAATTATTTCAATGTCTCTGATTGATTTTTCGTAGTTTTTTGCTGTAATATTATCAATAGTGTGTAGTGTGATATATTTATATAATGAAATGGGTGAATCATCGCTGTACTCAAAAATATGGTGTGCTATTGTTGATTCAATTATGTTCATCAAACAGTGAACAAATACTTTGTCGGGTGTTACACTATATACACAGGTTATATATAAGTATCTGCATGTTTTGTTCACCATAACGAACCACTAAGTTGCTTATTGTCAAAAAGTAACGAGGAGTGACCGCCGTGTACCAGCCAGCCACTCACGCCCTCCCTCAAGTCATCTGACTCGCCCCATTCTCCTCCCACAATACTGTTTTTGCTTTTATTCACTATATACAGACGCTATATATAAGTATCTACATTCGTGTTCACCATAACGAACCACTAAGTTGGTATGCTGAGTGGCAGTGCAGGCAGTGGCAGCCCGCCACTGGCTGCCACTGCCACTGATGGACCTCACAGTCAGCTGATGGCTGCCGCCCTCAAGGCCACACGCACTAATATTTCTCCTCCAACAATACTGCTTGTGGTGTTATTACGCTATATACACACATTATATATAAATATCTACCGGTTTTATTCACCAAACTTGTACAAGTAAACTGGTATGGTGCCCAAAGACGTGATCACCAGTAAACAACACGATAATTCCTGTAGACGACGCTCCTCTCACCAAAATGGCGGCTCCCAACCTCCTACTCTTGCTGTTTATACTCTCTATACACACGTTATATATAAGTATCTACATTTGTGTTCACCATAACGAACCGCTAAGCTGGTATGGTGAGTGCAGTCAATAAAAGGTGGCCACACACAGTCAGATAACAACGCCACCACCCTCCCTCCCACAGCATTACTCCTCCCTCCATGGAGCACAGCGCTAAATATCATCACAATCCTCTTATTAACAGAACCCTGGTCAGTTTTATCACAGTCAGGGGTCTTCTGTAATAATATTATCGCTACATAATAGCATGAACAAGTATATTATGGCATTTTTAGGCGATGCTGTGGTCACAAGCTGAACAGCAGTGCTGTGAGCTCATGCTGCGTGCGTCAGGCTTGGTAGCTTACTCGATACTGAGGCCCCTAACACCCGGGAGTTTGGCCCACGATTTTTTTTAAAAATGGCGTCTGTTTACAAGAGCCCTGATGAAGGTGTGGTGAACCCCATGTATCCGCGGGCCGTTTAAATCTTGCGTAGTACTCCAACGCATCATATGATGCGACGCGCAATTTTCTGCAAGTTGGTCAACGCATCATATGATGCGATGCGCAATTGAAGGGTTAAAGACCGTGATCAACAGATGAATCGCTGGGTGGAACATTACTCCGAACTCTACTCCAGAGAGAACTTGGTCAGCGTAGACGCTTTGGATGCAATTGAATGCCTGCCCATCATGGAAGAACTTGATCTTGAACTAACTGTGGAAGAAGTTGAGAAAGCAGTGGATTCACTTTCCTCAGGAAAGGCCCCAGGAGACGACGGGATTCCGCCTGAAGTTCTCAAGTGCGCTCGTGGAACACTTAAATCTGAGCTTCATGAACTTTTGTGCCAATGCTGGAGGGAGGGCTCGGTGCCACAAGATATGAGAGATGCAAACAACATCACTCTCTACAAAAATAAAGGTGACAGAAGCGATGTAAACAACTATCACGGCATCTCCCTCCTCAGCGTCGTTGGCAAACTCTTCGCTAGGGTCGTTTTGGTCAGGCTTCAGATTCTTGCCGAAAGAGTGTACTCTGAGTCACAGTGTGGTTTCCGAGCAGAGAAGTCGACCACTGACATGGTGTTCTCCCTGAGACAGCTTCAAGAAAAGTGCAGGGAGCAGAGAAAAGCCTTGTATATTGCCTTCATTGACCTTACAAAGGCCTTCGACCTCGTGAGTAAGGACGGACTCTTCAAGATCTTGGCCAAAATTGGCTGTCCACCCATCCTACTCAGCATGATACAATTGTTCCACAAGGACATGAAGGGGACAGTCGTGTACGACGGCTCAACTTCTGAACCATTCAACATTAACAGTGGTGTTAAACACGGGTGTGTTCTTGCTCCAACTCTGTTCGGCATCTTCTTCGCGATCCTCGTCAAGCATGCCTTTGGAACAACCACAGAAGGCATCTATCTCCGTACAAGATCTGATGGAAAGCTCTATAATCTATCCAGACTCCGAGCAAAGACAAAAGTACAGATGCGAATCCTCAGGGAGTTCTTCTTCACCGACGACGCAGCGATCACCACACACACAGCAGAAGGCCTGCAGCAGCTACTCAACCGCTTTGCCGCAGCCTGTTCCGCATTCGGCCTGACAATCAGCCTGAAGAAGACACAGGTGATGGGACAAGATGTCAATGAGCTACCCTGTATAAATATAGAAAACTATGTGCTGGAGGCAGTTCGCGAGTTTGTGTACCTGGGCTCCACAATCTCAGACACCCTTTCCCTGGACACTGAGCTCAACAGGCGTATCGGGAAGGCCGCAACAACACTGGCCAGGCTCACAAAGCGCGTTTGGGAAAATGCCAAAATGACAGTACACACCAAGGCACAATTCTACATGGCATGTGTGGTGAGTACACTTCTCTACGGCTCAGAATCCTTGACCCTGCGCTCTCGCCAGGAGAGACAGCTTAATACCTTTCACATGTGGAACCTGAGACGCATCCTTGACATCACGTGGAAAGACCACGTCACCAACAACACTGTACTCTTGAGAACAGGAGTCCCTTCAATGTTCACTCTCCTGAAACAGAGACGCATGTGATGGCTGGGACATGTCACACGCATAGTCGATGGCCGCATACCGAAGGACCTCTTGTATTGAGAACTGGCATCAGGAAGGAGACCCACCGGAAGACCTTAGCTGCGTTTCAAAGATGCCTGCAAACGCGACCTCAAGCAGATGAACATCGACATAAACACTTGGGAGGCAGCAGCTGCGGACAGATCTGCCTGGAGATGTAAAGTGCAGAAGGGACTCCAGCAATTCGAGGATGAACTGAAGAGGCAAGCGGAGGATAATAGACTTCAGAGGAGGTCTCGACCACTGTCAGACTCACCCGCTTCGGCGTTTATCTGCGCTCTCAGCAGTCGAGACTGTCATTCTCGGGTTGGCCTTCACAGCCACAGCAGGCGCTGCATCCAACTAGACTACAACAACTAGACACCCAGGGCACAACTCCATAACCCACAGGATTGACGGATGCCTACTACTACCATGCCATACACATACACAATCAAAGATGTTAAATCACAACATTATGAAAGGACAACAGTTAACATCGCTGACAATCTGCACATGCACTTCAAGTGTAAAATATACGATTGGTATCAGTCATATGCAGTTACTAATGTCAATGCCCTACATGAAGACCTTCTTAATGAAGTAACACAGTACTAATGAAGAAATCCATAAGGGCCATGGTGAGGGTTCGAACCTACATCCGAGAGGATCACAGACGCTCCTTAATCGACTGTTCCATGACACGGTCAAAAGAATTGCAACCGGGAGTTCATCTGCCCTCCCACAGACCCTGCAGTCTCTCTGAGACACAAACCAGGGTTTTACACAATTCCCCCGTGCACCCGGGCTCTGTAAATAAGCTGTTCTACTTTTTGAGAGAGCCCGAACCCTTGGGCTCTGTCGGGGTTCGAACCCTCATGATGGTTCGGACCCTCATCACGGCCCTTGTGGATTTGTTCATTTGATGCATCACGCTATTGGGATTTCTGTGTGTAATGAAGTAAGGGCGAAGAGGTAGAACAGCTTATTGACAGAGCCCGGGTGCATGGGGGAATTGTGTAAAACCCTGGTTTGTGTCTCGGAGAGGCTGCAGGGTCCGTGGGAGGGCAGATGAGCTCCCGGTTGCAATTCTTTTGACCATGTCGTAGCACAGTCTATTAAGGCGCGTCTGGGATCCTCTCGCACGTAGGTTCGAACCCTCATCACGGCCCTTGTGGATATTTTCGTCTGATGCATCACGCTTTTGTCATTTCTGTGTGTAACACAGTACTATGTCAAATGGGTGAAACCTAAAGGTCCAAGAACTAAGAACAGAGGACAGCAGCGGTTCTGTGACTCACGCCTGAAGTCCATACATGATCAGGTACTACATGTTACTGAGCATTATAGAGCTCACTAAACAACTGAGTCACTCAATGCATTTCTTTAAGCTAACCGCGCATTCATGGAACTGAAAGAACGAGTACATAGTCAATATTGGGAATAATTCTTACTGCTTACATATTACTTACATCCTCAGCCCAAATCATCCTTGGCCATCATCCCCCGACTTGCTCATCACTCCCCAACAGCTTATGCTGACATGCTACTGGAACAGTATGCAGGCACTGCTTGCATGTCGAATCTGCCCCAAAATATACAACAAAATCTTGCTAGTATTAACGTTAATAGGAAGATAAAATTGCCTGTATTGAAATGAGTCCAGATGATGCTTATGACATTTCTCTATTTGAGCTTGAAACCGCACTTAAGAAGAGCAACTTCTCCTGGAGAGGATGGCATAAAGTATAGTACCCTGAGGTTTCTTGCCGACATACCTAACAGTCCGCTGCTAGAACTGTACAGACAAAGTCTACGCCAAGGTGTCCTACCAAATCGTTGGACCCAAAGCCTCATAATCCCTGTACCTAAGCCAAACTCGAACAAAGTTAGGCCGATATCTTTAACTTCTTGCATGTGCAAGGTCCTTAAGAGGATTGTCCTCAGTAGGCTAATGTTGAAAATCAAAAGTCAACTTACTTCTAACTTAAATGACTTTCTCCCTGGGAGAAGTACACAGTCTTGCTGTGCCAAGTACTTCATCAGACAGGAACCAAACACTCACGTAGCCTTTTTTGACCTTCAAGCTGCTTTTGGCACAGCTAATAGGGAACTCATCCTAGAGCAACTAGCTTTTTTTATGTCAGGGGAGATTTGCTGAAATGGATTAGAGGTTATTTGAGTAACAGAACTGCCGCAGTCATCTATAAGGGGGTTAAGACTAGCTAAAATGCCTCCTTTGAATTAGGCATACCTCAGGGAGGAGTCTTCAGTCCTACGCTTTTCAATGTGCTGATGCATAGACTAATAGCTGACATTCCTACACAAGTCGATGAGGCTGTCATCTGCTATGCGGACGACATTTGCGTCATTACAAACAGTGACAACCGGTTTCAGACTCTCCTTGATACACTTGCAAATAAATGTATTGAATGTGGCTTATCGTCTCCACAGGTAAAACCAGAACCTTATGCCCTCCCCCCAAATCAATAATCCTCCTGTTTTTAGAGTCAATGATCAGCGCTATGAAAATTGCAGGCAATACAAATACCTCGGTGAGAATTTTAATAGTGACATTGTAAGTGAACTACAGTTTAAGCTTAAAGAAAGGCTAAGTCCTCTTAATACGCTTGCTGGAAAGCAGATTATGAGCAAATGAGCAAATGCAAATGAAAGCAAATGAGATAATCCTTCCCATAAAAAAGTCTAGTGCCCTTGAGGAGATACCAACTTTAATTTACAAAAAAGCCTCCACATCTTTAGCTCCTGCTTTTGCATTGCTCTTCAACAAGTCACTTGAACTCCAAACCTTTCCAGATAGTCTAAAAAAGCGAGAGTAACCCTTGTCCACAAATGAGGTGATCTCACTGATGTTAACAACTACAGACCTATATCAATCCTGCCAAACTTGTCAAAAATATTTGAAAAACTAATCTACAAGCAGCTTTACTCTTATCTAGCCAAACACAATATACTTAGCTCTTGCCAATATGGCTTCAGACCCCAAAAAAGCATTAACGATGCACTTATTAGTATGATTAACTTGATACATGCAGCTCTTGATAAAAATGAGTTCCCTGTTGGGTTATTTGTGGACCTGCGTAAGGCTTTTGACACTGTCAACCACCAAAACCTTCTTCTTAAATTTCATCATTATGGAGTCAGAGGTCACTCCCTCCAAAACCTCAAATCTTACGTTACTGGCAGGCTCCAGTATGATTCTGTGAATAATTCAATTTCTCCCACCCTACCCATCAACATTGGTGTTTCTCAGGGCAGCATACTTGGCTCTCTCCTCTTTCTCACCTACATTAATGACCTTCCAAATGCCTCCCAACATCTCAAACCAATTCTATTTGCTGACGACACAACCTTCATTTACTCCAGTCCTGACCCCCTTGCTCTAAATGTCACAGTGAATACTGAGCTAAATAAAGACCATCTTTGGCTAACTGCCAACAAACTCACCCTTAACATTAACAAAACTTTCTATATTTTGTTTGGCAATAAATCCTCAAATCAAATAAATCTCAGGATAAACAATACCCAAATTTGTAACAAAGTAGATGGCAAATTCCTTGGCGTTCTCATTTCTACAAGCTGAATTTCCAGGGACAAATTCTAAATATAAAAAAAAGTTTAAAAAACTGTAGGCATTCTTTCTAAGATCAGATAATATGTACCTCGCCCTGCCCTGGTGACGCTCTATCACCCCTCATCTATCCTTATCTCAACTGGTATTTCTTATCTCAACTTATCTTAACCCGCCGGCACCTGGATGGTTATCTTGGGCATAGCATTTTATCAAATCACCTCATTTTTGGGGCAACACGTGAGGAACACAAATGCAAACAAGCCTGAATGGTCCCCAGGACTATATGCAACTGAAAACTCACACCCCAGAAGTGACTCGAACCCATACTCCCAGGAGCAACGCAACTGGTATGTACAGGGATGCCTTAAACCACTTGACCATCACGACCGGACATAAGGAAGTGATAGCCGAGGCTATATGAACCACTTCCCCGCCGGCACCTGGATGGTTATCTTGGGCATAGCATTTTATCAAATCACCTCATTTTTTGAGGCAACACGTGAGGAACACAAATGCAAACAAGCCTGAATGGTCCCCAGGACTAGATACAACTGAAAACTCACACCCCAGAAGTGACTCGAACCCATACTCCCAGGAGCAACGCAACTGGTATGTACAGGGATGCCTTAAACCACTTGACCATCACGACCGGACATAAGGAAGTGATAGCCGAGGCTATATGAACCACTTCCCCGCCGGCACCTGGATGGTTATCTTGGGCATAGCATTTTATCAAATCACCTCATTTTTTGGGGCAACACGTGAGGAACACAAATGCAAACAAGCCTGAATGGTCCCCAGGACTAGATACAACTGAAAACTCACACCCCAGAAGTGACTCGAACCAATACTCCCAGGAGCAACGCAACTGGTATGTACAGGGATGCCTTAAACCACTTGACCATCACGACCAGACATAAGGAAGTGATAGCCGAGGCTATATGAACCACTTCCCCGCCGGCACTCGGATGGTAATCTTGGGCATAGCATTTTATCAAATCACCTCATTTTTGGGGGCAACACGTGTAACGTACGAGTGAGGCCGGAGTCGTTTTTTCAGTTGCATATCGTCCTGGGGACCATTCAGGCTTGTTCACATTTGTGTTCCTCACGTGTTGCCCCAAAAAATGAGGTGATTTGATAAAATGCTATGCCCAAGATAACCATCCAGGTGCCGGCGGGGAAGTGGTTCATATAGCCTCGGCTATCACTTCCTTATGTCCGGTCGTGATGGTCAAGTGGTTTAAGGCATCCCTGTACATACCAGTTGCGTTACTCCTGGGAGTATGGGTTCGAGTCACTTCTGGGGTGTGAGTTTTCAGTTGTATCTAGTCCTGGGGACCATTCAGGCTTGTTTGCATATATACATATATATATATATATATATATAAATAAATATATATATATATATATATACATATATATATATATATATATATATATATATATATATATATATATATATATATATATATATATATATATATATATATATCACCAGCAGGGCACCTGCTGATGATAGCCGAGGCACACACACACACATATATATATATATATATATATATATATATATATATATATATATATATATATATTATATATATATATATATATATATATATGTCGTAACTAGTAGCCAGAACGCACTTCTCAGCCTACTATGCAAGGCCCGATTTGCCTAATAAGCCAAATTTTCACGAATTAATGTTTTTTTCGACTACCTAACCTACCTAACCTAACCTAATCTAACTTTTTAGGCTACCTAACCTAACCTAACCTATAAAGATAGGTTAGAACCTAACCTATAAAGATAGGTTAGGTTAGGTTAGGTAGGGTTGGTTAGGTTCGGTCATATATCAACGTTAATTTTAACTGCAATAAAATAAAATTGACCTCATACATAATGAAATGGGTAGCTTTATCATTTCATAAGGAAAAAATTAGAGAAAATATATTAATTCAAAAAAAACTTGGCTTATTATGCAAATCGGGCCTGCATAGTAGGCTGAGAACTGCATTCTGGCTACTAGGTGCGACATATATATATATATATATATATATATATATATATATATATATAATATATATATATATATATATATATATATATGTATGTCGTACCTAGTAGCCAGAACGCACTTCTGAGCCTACTATGCAAGGCCCGATTTGCCTAATAACCCAAGTTTTCATGAATTAATTGTTTTTCGACTACCTAACCTACCTAACCTAATCTAACCTAACTTTTTCGGCTACCTAATCTAACCTAACCTATAAAGATAGGTTAGGTTAGGTAAGGTAGGGTTGGTTAGGTTCGGTCATATATCTACGTTAATTTTAACTCAAATAAAATAAAATTGACCTCATACATAATCAAATGGGTAGCTTTATCATTTCATAAGAAAAAAAATAGAGAAAATATATTAATTCATAAAAACTTGGCTTATTAGGCAAATCGGGCTTTGCATAGTAGGCTGAGAAGTGCGTTCTGGCTACTAGGTACGACATATATATAATATATATATATATATATATATATATATATATATATATATATATATATATATATATATATATATGCGAACAAGCCTGAATCACGAGCACTTTGCAACTGGCGTACAGAGCACTTAATCCACTCGACCATCACGACCGGACAAATGCTGATGATAGCCGAGGCTATTTGCCCATCAGCCCGCCGGCACTCTGATGGTAATCTTGAGCATAGTATTTTATCAAATCACCTCATTCTTTGGGGCATACGTGAGGAACACAAATGCGAACAAGCCTGAATTGTCTTCATACATGCAACCGAGTTTTCAGTTGCATGTATGCCGGGGGACCATTCAGGCTTGTTCGCATTTGTGTTCCTCACGTGTGCCCCAAAGAATGAGGTGACTTGATAAAATACTATGCTCAAGATTACCATCAGAGTGCCGGCGGGCTGATGGGCAAATAGCCTCGGCTATCATCAGCATTTGTCCGGTCGTGATGGTCGAGTGGATTAGGTGCCCTGTACGCCAGTTGCAAAGTGCTCCTGGCAGTAAGGGTTCGAGTCACTTTTGGGGTGTGAGTTTTCAGTTATATATATATATATATATATATATATATATATATATATATATATATATATATATATATATATATATATATATATATATAACTGAAAACAGCCCCAACATAGAACCCCTCGTTCCAGCCAACATAGATCTCTCACTTCAGCCCCAACATAGACCCCTTGTTCCAGCCCCAACATATACCCCTCGCTCCAGCCCCAACATAGACCCCTCGCTCCAGTACAACATAGACCCCTCGTTCCAGCCCCAGCACAGACCCCTTGCTCCGGTCACAACATAGAGCCCTCGCTCCAGCCCCACGTAGACCTCTCGCTCGAGCCCCAGCATAAACCCTTCACTCCAGCCCCAACATAGACCTTCACTCCAGCCACAACATAGACCCCCCCTCGTTCCAGCCCAACATAGACCCCTCGTTCCAGTCACAACATAGAGCCCTCGCTCCAGCCCTAACATAGACCCCTCGCTCTAGCCCCAACATAGACCCCTCGCTCCAGTCACAACATAGAGCTCTCACTTAACCCCCAACAAAGACGCCTCACTCGATCTCCAATATATACCCCCTCGCTTCAGTCCTAACATAGACCCTTCGCACCATCCCCAACACATATCCCTCGTTCCCGCCCCAACATAAACCCCTCGTTCCAGCCAACATAGACCCCTTGCTCCACCCCCAACATAGACCCCTCGCTCCAGCCCCAACATAGACTCCTCGCTCCAGCCCCAACATAGACCCCTCGTTCCAGCCAAAACATAGACCCCTCGTTCCAGCCAACATAGACCCCTCGCTCCAGCCACAACATAGACCCCTCGCTCCAGCCACAACATGACCCCTCGCTCCAGTACAACATAGACCCCTCACTCCAGCCACAACATAGACCCCTCGCTCCAGCCACAACATAGACACCTGCTCCAGTACAACATAGACACCTCGGTCTAGCCCCAACATAGACCCCTCGCTCCAGCCACAACATAGACCCCTCGCTCCAGCCACAACATAGACCCCTCGCTCCAGCCACAACATAGACCCCTCGCTTCAGCCACAACATAGACCCCTCGCTTCAGCCACAACATAGACCCCTCGCTTCAGCCACAACATAGAACCCTCGCTTCAGCCACAACATAGACCCCTCGCTTCAGCCACAACATAGACACCTTGCTCCAGTACAACATAGACCCCTCGCTTCAGCCACAACATAGAACCCTCGCTTCAGCCACAACATAGACCCCTCGCTCCAGCCACAACATAGACACCTTGCTCCAGTACAACATAGACCCCTCGCCCTATCCCCAACAAATACCACTCACTCCAGCCCCAACACAGACCCTAACTCCATCCACAACATAGACCCCCTCGTTCAATCCCCATAGGCCCCTCACTCCATGCAGCCGCAACATGAACCCTCGCTTGTTCCCCAACATAAACCTCTCGTTCCAGCCAAAACATAAACCCCCTCGCTCAACCCCCAACATAGATTCCTGGCTCGAGCCCCAACATAGACCTCTTGCTTTAGCCTGACATGGACCCCTCGCTCCAGTCAGAACATAGACCCCTCGCTCAGCCCCAGCATAGACTTCTCGCTCCAACCCCAACATAAACCCCTCACTCCAGCCCCAAAATAGACCCCTCGTTCCAGCCCCAACATAGACCACTCGCTCCAGCCCGAACAAAGATCCTCGCTCATCCCCAACATAGGCCCCTCGCTCCAGCCCCAACATGGACCTCTCGCTCCAGCCCCAACATAGACCCCTCGCTTCAGCCACAACATAGTTCTCTTGCTCTAACCCCAACATAGACCCCTCGCTAAAGCCCCAACATAGACCCCTCGCTCTACCCAAACGTAGACCTTGCTCCAGCCCAAACATAGACTCCTCGCTCCGGCCCCAACATAGACCTCTCGCTCCAGCCCAAACATAGACCCCTCTCTCCAGCCCCAACATAGACCCCTCACTCCAGCTCAACATAGACCCCTCGCTCCCGCCCCAACATAGACCCCTAGTTCCAGCCCCAACATAGACCCCTCGTTTCAGCCCCAACATAGAACCTCGCTCCAGCCCTAACATAGACCCCTCGTTCCAGCCCCAAATAGACCCCTCGCTCCAGCCCCAACATAACCCCCCCCCGCTCCAGCCCCAATATAACCCCCCCCTCCAGCCCCAACATAGACCTCTCGTTCCAGCCCCAACATAGACCCCTCTCTCCAGCCACAACATAGACCTCTCGTTCCAGCGACAACATAGACCCCTCGCTCCAGCCCCAACATAGATCTCTCGTTCCAGCGACAACATAGACCCCTCGCTCCAGCCCCAACATAGATCTCTCGTTCCAGCGACAACATAGACCCCTCGCTCAAGCCACAACATAGACCTCTCGTTCCAACCACAACATAGACCCCTCGCTCCAGCCCCAACATAGACCTCTCGTTCCAACCACAACATAGACCCCTCGCTCCAGCCCCAACATAGACCTCTCGCTCCAACCCCAACATAGTCTCCTCACTCCGGTCCCAACATAGACCCTCGCTCCAGCCCCAACATAGACCTCTCGTTCCAACCACAACATAGACCCCTCGCTCCAGCCCCAACATAGACCTCTCGCTCCAACCCCAACATAGTCTCCTCACTCCAGTCCCAACATAGACCCCTCGCTCCAGCCCCAACATAGGCCCCTCACTCCAGTCCCAACATAGACCCTCGCTCCAGCCCCAACATAGACCTCTCGTTCCAACCCCAACATAGACCCCTCGCTCCAGCCCCAACATAGACCTCTCGCTCCAACCCCAACATAGTCTCCTCACTCCAGTCCAACATAGACCCCTCGCTTCAGCACCAACATAGACCACTCGCTCCAGCCCCAACGTAGACCTCTCGCTCCATCCCCAACATAGACCCCTCGCTCCAACCCCAACATAGACCACTCGCTCCAGCCCCAACATAGACCCCTCGCTCCAACCCAACATAGACCCCTCACTCCATCCCCAACGTAGACCTCTCGCTCCAACCCCAACATAGACCCCTCACTCCAGTCCCAACATAGACCTCTTGCTCTAGCCCCAACAACATGAACACAGCCTCAAGAGAACGACGCCTCCTACAAACGTGCGTGTAAATATTGTTGTATTTTCACTGTTTTGGCGATTGGTGTATATATGATTTATATTGTATTTTCTTAAATAAAGATTCGTGGGAGGCTTCGTCGGGAGCTGACACCAGTAGTCAACATCCAAATGAATTTGTCCAGATACCTAGAAGTCGTTGAAGTACCTACGTCGATGGTCCTAAATAAATCCAGAGGGAAGATGGCCGTGAAACGCTCTAGCTGTACCCCAGGACACAGTCCTTGTACCGCTGCTATTTCTCATTCTTATCTCGGATATAGACAAAAATACTAGTCACAGCTTCGTGTCAGCCTTTGCAGATGATACGAAAATCAGCATGAAAATTACTATTTTAGAGACACTTAAAAAACTGCAGGCAGATTAATAAAGTCTTCGATTTTTTTTTTTTTTAAATTTATTTTTACATGCAAGCATGCAAGTATAAGCAATAAATACAATAAAAGGTACATAAGAAAACCGAAATTTGCAAACACAAAACAAACATCGGCCAGAAGGACCGACATCACAGTACAATACCATCAAAACAAAAAGCGCAAACAGGCAAAACAATGCCCAAAATACAAGACCAAATTACACAGAGCAAGCAGAGGAGTACAGTAAAATACAAAAAATAATAAAATACATAACATGGCACAATAACAATTCAACACAGAAATAAAAAAAACAAAATTTCTGCACAATAACCCCTCACGGAAGAGAGCAAACAGCAAAGCCAGAAGGGCACATAATACAATAAATCAAAGAAACATAATGCATGAAAAGGTATAGCTTAAATTACAAGAAACAGGGACATCGGCCTGAAGGGCACACAATAAACATCACAGAACATACCAAAGTCTAATACACACTCGATACAAACTATCAAGATTGCGCATACTTTTCCGGCCACTCCGCTGCCGGGAAAAGAATACAATACGCCTCCCACAAACACAGGAGGTCGTCCGAAATAGGGTGACGCCAGATCGTCCGAGGATCGGGCATCGAAAGCGGCACACCCTCAACAAATACCCGAGCCTGTGGAACCCAGACGGTCGAGGGGCACCACGGAACAGGCAGCACTCGGGTATGAAAGTGAACATCCAAAGGGTTGGTCACCGAATCAAACGCCACGCCGGAGGCCAAGATGAACGGGACGGGTGGCCCCTTACAGGCGCGGGCAACGGGCAGCGCACTCGGAACCTTTGCAGCCCCACAGGGCTCCGCAGCAACCACCGGACGGGACACCTGCAGGGGCCCCCCTCGCCGAACATCCTTCTTTAGTATCAACACTAGGTCGCGGCCTGCACCAGCACCCCCCTCACCAACATCCGGAGGAGCAACCACCCCCCACTGCGGGGAACCGCCGACAGAAGAAACAGGAGGTGAATCATACACACAATCCTTGGCATCAGCAGGTACATGGACGTCAGCGACCACCACCTCATCTCCCGAAGACCCATCGGCGTCGAAACCCTCCACATCAGCCCATGCAGTAGAAGAACGCTTGGACCGCTTGGGCACCGGGCGCACATCCTCAGAGCCGGAGGCGGACCCAGAACCACGGGCATCACAAGCCGTGCGGACCAACGCCCGTCTCATGACTGCAGCAGCCTCAACCGCAGGGGGAACCGGACCACACACAACAGGAGGCCCCACAGCCACCCCAGCACTCAGCGCAGCCTGGACCCGAGGCGAGGTCGCATGCGAGCACGCAGGGCCAGGCGCAGAAACCGAAGACGGGTGCGCAGACGGCGAGGAGGGAGCATCAGAAAGGCCCACGGGAGCATCAGGGACAGGAGCAGGAGTATCCACCGAGGGCATCGCAACATCCGGAATAGGGTCGGCGACATTCGGGGGAACTTCCACCACAGGGGGCGCATCATGCGACCCAGGGGGCGCAGCCGCGTCTGGAGAGGCGTCCTCCTCCACAGGAAGTGGTGGAAAGTCCTCCTCGCTGAAGAGGTTCACAGGTGCAGAGGCGGGCGCAGAACATTCAGCAGCTTGATGGCCCGACAGGCCACAACGATAACATGTCCTAGGCTGGCGGGCGTAGAATACACGAACTGTGTACCCCATCAGCCGCACAGAGGACGGAATATCCTCCCGTAGCCTCATGCCCAGGGTACGAATGTTCGTCCGGACGCCCTTAAGTGGGCTCGAAGACACCACATTCACTCGCACACTCTCGATGGCGCCAAACCTGCCGAAATACCGCCGTAGCAGACCCTCTGGAAATTCTAACGGAGCTCCATGGACGCTGACGTAGGTGAGGGCACCACTCCGATCCGAGATGGAAACAGTGCCCTCACCATCCTGTAGAGGCAGAGTCCGCCCCTCGTACCTACGGAGAAATGCACGATACGCCATTTCTTCAGTGAACTTTAGTATCACCCGACGGGCCGTCACCAGCTCGACACCGTAGATATCTATCACAGGCACCTGCAGCTGCTCACACGCCCGTGCAATCTCCGGGTACCCAGCCCGGCTTGAAAATTCCAGGCCCACAGACTGAGCCCGCAATACTGGTGGGAGGGTGACCCCCATCGTAACGCAGGTCCGCCACGTCAGCAAACAGCCAGCCAGGCAACAACACTGGGAGGGCAGCTACGCCCCGCCACCTGGCGACCAAACAGCTAACTACCCCAGCAGTCACGGAGGGACATGTCCGCACTCCACGGCTGCTCAGGGTCAACTCTAAAGTCTTCGATTGGGCCACTGAAAATAATATGATGTTTAACGGAGACAAGTTCCAGGTACTGAGGTGGAAATGGGAAATAACGCTGACATCGTCGGGGAAGACGTGGCACCACGGCTGACATCGTCGGGGAAGACGTGGCACCACCGCTGACATCGTCAAACGAGACGTGGCACCACCACTGACATCGTCAGGGAAGACGTGGCACCACGGCTGACATCGTCAAACGAGACGTGGCACCACCGCAGACATCGTCGAGGAAGACGTGGCACCACGGCTGACATCGTCGGGGAAGACGTGGCACCACGGCTGACATCGTCAAACGAGACGTGACACCACTGCTGACATCGTCGAGGAAGACGTGGCACCACCGCTGACATCGTCGCGGAAGACGTGGCACCACCGCTGACATCGTCAAACGAGACGTGGCACCACCGCTGACATCGTCGAGGAGGACGTGGCACCACCGCTGACCTCGTCGCGGAAGACGTGACACCACCGTTGACATCGTCAAATGAGACGTGGAACCACCGCTGACATCGTCGAAGAAGACGTGGCACCATCGCTGACATCGTCGAGGAAGAAATGGCACCATCGCTGACACCGTTATCTTGAGGTTATCTTGAGATGATTTCGGGGCTTTAGTGTCCCCGCGGCCCGGTTCTCGACCAGGCTCCACCCCAGGAAGCAGCCCGTGACAGCTGACTAACACCCAGGTACCTATTTACTGCTAGGTAACAGGGGCATAGGGTGAAAGAAACTGCCCATTGTTTCTCGCCGGCGCCTGGGATCGAACCCGGGACCACAGGATCACAAGTCCAGCGTGCTGTCCGCTCGGCCGACCGGCTCTCTCGAGGAAAACGTGGCACCATTGCTGACATCGTCAAGTGAGACTCGACACCACCACTGACATCGTTGGGGAAGACGCGGCACCACCCCTGACATCGTCGAGGAAGACGTGGCACCATCGCTGACATAGCCGAGGAAGACATGGCACCACCGCTGACATCGTCGAGAAAGACGGGACATCACCGCTGACATTGCTGAAGAAGACGTCGCACCTCCTCTTACTTCGTCGAGGAAGACGTGACTCATTGCTGACATCGTCAAGTGAGACGTGGCAACATCGCTGACATCGTTATGTGAGACATGGCACCACCACTGACATCGCTGAGGAAGACGTGGCACCATCGCTGACATCGCTGAGGAAGACGTGGCACCACCGCTGACATCGTCGAGTAAGACATGACTCCATTGCTGACATCATCAAGTGAGACGTGGCACCACTGCTGACATCGTTGAGGAAGACGTGGCACCATCGCTGACATCGTCGAGGAGGACGTAGCATCATCTCTGACTTCGTCAAGTGAGACATGGTACCACTGCTGACATCGTCGAGGAAGACGTGGCACCATCGCTAACGTCGTCGAGAAAGACGTGGCACCATCGCTAACATCGTCGAGGAAGACGTGGCACCACCGCTGACATTGCCGAGGAAGACGTGGCACCACCGCTGACATCGTCGAGTAAGACATGACTCCATTGCTGACATCATCAAGTGAGACGTGGCACCACTGCTGACATCGTTGAGGAAGACGTGGCACCATCGCTGACATCGTGGAGGAAGACGTGGCACCACCACTGACATCGTCGAGGATGACGTGGCACCACTGCTGACATCGTCGAGGAAGACGTGGCACGACCACTGACATCGTCGAGGAAGACGTGACATCACCACTGACATCGTCGAGGAAGACGTGGCACCACCGCTAACATCGCCGAGGAAGACGTGGCACCACCACTGACATCGTCGATGAAAACATTGTACCTCCGCTGACATCGGCGAGGAAGACGAGGCACCATCACTGACATCGTCAATTGCGAGATGTTGCACCATCATTGATATCGTCAAGTGAGACGTGGCACCACCACTGACATCGAAGACGCGGCACCATCGCTGACATCGTCAATGAAGACGTGGCACCACCGCTGACATTGCCGAGGAAGACGTGGCACCATCTCTAACATCGTCGAGGAATACGTAGCACCATCGCTAACATCGTCGAGCAAGACGAGGCACCATCGCTGACATCGTCGAGGAGGACGTGGCATCATCTCTGACTTCGTCAAGTGAGACATGGTACCACTGCTGACATCGTCGAGGAAGACGTGGCACCATCGCTAACATCGTCGAGGAAGACGTGACACCATCGCTAACGTCGTCGAGAAAGACGAGGCACCATCGCTAACATCGTCGAGGAAGACGTGGCACCATCGTCGAGGAAGACGTGGCACCATCGTCGAGGAAGACGTGGCACCATCGTCGAGAAGACGTGGCACCATCGTCGAGGAAGACGTGGCACCATCGTCGAGGAAGACGTGGCACCATCGTCGAGGAAGACGTGGCACCATCGATAACATCATCGAGAAAGACGTGGCACCTTCGCTGACTTCGTCGAAGAAGACCTGGCACCATCGCTGACATCGTCGAGGAAGGCGTGGCAGCAGCGCTCCCATGGTGGTCGTGGGAGTCACTGAGTACGAGAGTGGAAGTTTCCACTCCGCCTCCCGCCCCTCCCTCTCCCTTCTTCCCCTCCTGCTCCTTCCTTCCCCCTCCCGCCCGTCCAACTCCCACTCGTCCCCTCCCGTCCCTTCCCTCCCACTCGTCCCCTCCCGTCCCTTCCCTCCCACCCCCCTCCAGTCCCTCCGTTGCACGCTTACGAAATTTTGCGATTCAAGAAGATTTTTAACCATTGTAATTCGGAAATACTTTTTCAACTGTCAAATATTATATCATTTGTTATTAAAATTATTCAATAAACGCATCATGACTCACTCTATTAATTAGCAAATAACGAGCCTGTTTAGTAAGCTAAATGTATCAGTTAATTAAAAACTTATACATATTTTTGAGAAAAGGTGTCAAATGATTATCGACAAATAGGTAGAGGTGCCACTCTTAGTTCACAATCCATTATGGTGTAACACTTAAATGCGTCAGTGTAAGAGAAAGAAAATCGAAATGTTCACCATTCGGGGATTCATTACCTGCACCCACCTGCCATAGCCTAATTCCGGCAATTGGCTTTGAGTGTCAGTAACCGTCTTCCTTAATTTCCTGAAATATTGCGGCTTTTACAGCAGAGATTGGCATGCCCATATTTAACTCAATTTCAGGCTTATCACATGCAGTTTTAGCTGCCTTGTCTGTCATCATGCTGGACAACACCTGTGTGAGATAGTATCCATACAAATGAGACTCTGAAACTCTTGCTGTGTGCATTAATAATGTTGTTAATAATGGATGTTTACAACATTCCGAGCTCTCAAGGTTGTTGCAGGTTATCACTCAGGCTATGGTGCCAAGGTCAGAATTGTCAAAATGAAAGCTTGGAGGGCTTGAAAAATTACAGAACGAAGTCTTGAGGATAATCCTTGGGTGCCCTCGTACCACAAAGATACTTAATATGAGAAAGGAACTTAATATTCCGAGCGTTGTTGATCGTGTTACTGAAATTAATTGGTATAAAAATGCTTAGGCTAACTCATCCTAATTCTTGCACAGAAGCCCTCCAGAATTTCTTTATTGAAGATCAGCATTGTTCCAAATGGATAACAAAAACTGGAACTCAACTCAGAATGTATCAGGTTCATGATTTGTACCAAGAGAAACAACAACGGCACTTTCCTGCACCGTGGGAGGTTACACCCTTTCCAGTTTTAATCCCTCCCTTTCCACCCAAGAAACAAATTAGAGATCAGCCCAAGCTTCGTCTTGAGGCAAAGCTCAATCTGAGTACACCGAGAACTTCAACAAGATCTTGTAGATCTGAGGCAAAGTGAAATTGACACCAGTAATTCCATCTATCATCATACTATCATGCAAGAGGAGCCACACATCTATGGATCATCCAATAAAATCAGACTTCTAGATGTTACTACTGCTCGGCTTAGACTCGGTTACAAAAATCTCTGGGAATTCTCATTATCTGCCGATGTAGACTTGACCAAATGTAAACTGTGTCAACAAAATTATTCGCACACCCTCCGTCACTATGTGATGGAGTGCGAAAAGATACGTGAATTTAGAGACAATTCTATAACCAATGTTCCAGCGATGTGTAAATATTTCATTCAAAATGATCTGCTACCAGAAATTTTAGCCAAATATCCCCAGTTTGCTAACTGTATAGTAACCTATCCACCGCCCCCCATCCACCCTGGATGGGGGGCGGTGTGCAGGACAAACATATAAATTGTGACACTAGCTCTCCACATATGTCAGTTGCTTAATTTAGAACCTGTACTTGAGTTCGATCTCGAACCCATTGTTGATGTGACGACTTATATTGAATTTTGTAACTAGCTCATCAAGATTGTAACCTGCTTAGCTAAATGAATTGTGGAGTTCAGTCCCTGAGCCCATTATGTGCCTCTGTAACCCTTTCCACTACCGCCCACAAGATGGGTATGGGGTGCATAATAAATGAACTAAACTAACTAACTAACTAACAACATTCTTACAGCCCATCGTCCTGTTTTGGTTGTACTTATAGTAAGGATGAGGACCAAAATCTAAAATTTTTAAGGATCTAAACAAGAGAATAGGTTGCATTCTTAGGATATATTTTACAAGCTGGGTTTTCAAGTCCCTGAAGAGCTGACTCTGACCCACAGAAAATTACGCTTTCACTGTTTTTCAGTGCGTAAAGGCGACAGTCCCGGCCGGGAGGCAGCTGTCGCTGGCCTTACTACAAGGGTCGACCACACACACAAGGCCACATTAATTAACTGCCAGCTTAGTTGCGCGCCAAAAATTCTTAAACCCGCCAAAAAACCAGAGCGGGACTAACTATGACCTAGCAACACAACACTCAACTTATTCTGGGATTTCAAGGTCTTTTTTGTTGATGTGTTTAATGGTGACGCTTGCAAACTGTTGACACGTTGGTGACCGTCGGTATATATTTTCATAAAAGCCTGTTAAGTCAACATTGCCACCAATCCCTCAGTTGTATTATTATTATTTATTAGTATAATATTATATATCTTATTATTAATATAATTTAATTATTATTATTAGTATTAATATTATTATTATACAGATTAATCACAATTCACAGTGGTGATTTCTCTGTGTATTGAAAGAAAGGTAGAAATCACTGGACGACAGCGCCCAAGTGCATGGGTGGTGGGGGGTAGTGGGGGATGTGTGACACCCCGGTTCGGTTCGGCTTCAGGGGACTCCTCGGGACCCTTGTGGGTGCAGCAGGACTCCAGGTTCCAATTATGTTATCGTGTCGTGGCGTAGTCGACTAGAGCGTGCATCTGGAACACCCCAACGCATAGGTTCGAACCCTCATCACGGTTCCTGTGGATTTGTTCATTATTATTATTATTATTATTATTATTATTATTATTATTATTATTATTATTGAGAAACTACAATGCCGTAGTGCTTGAATGAAGGTGAAGGAACGACCCAATGTATGTGTAAGTATATTAAAAAACTAATTTCGGAAGTAACCTATATCCTTTCTCAAGGTGCTATATACAAAGTTCATATATACAGCATGTACACGAACATTGTATACATCACGTATATGAACATTGCATATATATATATATATGTATATATATATATATATATATATATATATATATATATATATATATATACAACAAGATACATCCGAAAATTTTATTTATTCTTATTCATATCTGATTTATCTTTTTTGATTTACTTGATTTTTGCAGAAAGTTCGATATTAAGGTTGAGGTCAGTGACCTTGGCTGGTGTGATGTAGTGGGCATGACCTGAAGTGTAGGCCAGGGCTGGCTGGCACCGGCTGCCTCACAGTGCTTGTAAAGCATCTTAATCACCTTCAGTGGTTAAGTGTTTAATATCATACCAGTTTCAATAGAAGCTATCTTACCCTG
>WNGS01164589.1:40264-51817 GCA_020271785.1 Procambarus virginalis | reverse complement strand
CAATTTTTTTCTGGGGGGAGCCCCGTCGGCTCCCCGAGCTATCCCAGGCTGATATGCTAATGTCAGACTTTGGCATCAGTCATGTGTATGGAGTTCTTAGGCCTACCGGGAACCACGGCCAGAACCGGGCCCCCTCAGAGAGGCAAGGGGAGCAATGGCCTATAGAAGCCCCCGTGTGGTTGGAAGCATTCTATGTCTGCCATCGACCGGGACAGGCACCCAGAAAGGTAAGCGCCCCAAAACAAACCCCTATTCTGGTTAAAATTGCTACCAAAAGCCGAACTAGTGGATAGAACTCCCCAAAGAAAACGAGCAACTAGTGTGACGTCACACGCTGCCGCGCCGCTGTCTGCGCAGCTCCCCCCTCCCCGGGAGGGGGAAGGGGAGCCCCAGACCCTCCGCGCCGGCTACCCACACCTCAGTTCTTGAGGCTGATGCTATAGGCGAAGGTCGTGTGCTCTGGCTCCGGTGTTCGCTACAACACTGTGCTTGCGTGTGGTGTTTTTTTTCTGGGTGCGAGAGCCAGGAGTAATTTTGGTACTCGGCTGCATGCGCCTAGGGTTTCCTTCCCTAGGTGCCCTGTAAGTACTACCCTTGGGGCTTGGGCCCCTTCCACAGGCTCCTCGGGATCTGCCTCTGCTGGTCCGTTTTACCTTTTTCGGTTTTTCGGCCGCCTGTTGGGCTCTTGGGTGTTCTGTTCTCCCTTGTTACTGGCAGGTAAGAGGCAGTTTGCACTGGTAGGGGCGCAGGGTGCTGCACAGCTTGTATTCCCGACATAGCGGCCGGCTCTGTTCCCTGGGGTTCGCTGTCCTCTTGCGGGGTTTTGTTTTTCTTTTTGTTTTTGCCTGGTGGGGGGTTCTGTCATATTCATTCCTTAGTTCTAACCCTTTCACGGTTATACTCGATGGCGCCCCCTGCTTCTCCCCGTGAGTGTACACGTCCCTGGGGTACAGCTATAGAAGTTCGATTGGTAGTTTTGGGCGCCGGTTAGCAGCTCCCTGCCTGGGACTACCTGAGCGCGAGTCCTCTTAAAGTAAACGCTCAGGACCCTGGGAATCCCCTAGGGGGCGCGTGGGTCCGATGGATGTGACCCCGGAGTCCCCACTCGCTGTGTGCGAGTTTGAGGGTTGCTCGGTCCCCTTGTCTCAGGGTGACCCTCATTGTTTTTGCCTCTGCCATGCTGCCTGTTGGGTCGGTGATACTTTCGACCCTGAGTCCTGTGAGTGTTGCTGCTTGCTTGTGACTCAATTTACCCAATCCTCTGATGATTCTCTTCGGGTACAGGCGGCGCGTGCGTTGCAGTCTAGGTTTCGTCTGTTGCAACGCGCTAGGTTGGTTGCTCACCCGGATGCCCCGGGGCTGCCCCGCTTTGCTTTTCGTGACCCGGACTTGGGGGTGGGGTCGCTTCGATCCTGGTTCAGTCCGCGCCTCCTCGTCCTTCCCCTACTGCTCGTTCTGGCCCCCCCCCCCCTTGCTTCCAGCCCCGAAACGTCTGAGGGTTTCGGGGTCGGAGCAGGGTTTACTTGATCTTGAGACTCGGGCAGCTTCGGGGGGTGCCCCTTCCGGGGAGCGGCAGAGGCATTCGAGTCTTGTCTCCCGGCCGAAGCTTCGGGTCTGACCAGTGGGCCCCCCTTCCTTCAGCTGTTCCGGCTGCTCCGTCCTTGTCTTGTGGGGTCGGGCTTGGGGAGAGGACTCGGCCTCGGGTCCTGTGGTGTGTTGGACCTCGAGGCTGGGGAGGGCTGACTTGGGGCCTTGGGCTCCGCTGGACCCCGCCTGGGTTTTTCTTCCCTCTGAGCGGGCTTATTGTTACAGGGAGTGGGTTCTCTTTTCCCCCCCTCTGCGTACGAGTTGGATTTGGTGTCGGCCCCTCCCCGGGTTCGGTTCCGTGTTCCCGGTTCCCGGGTTCGTCGGTTCCGTCTTTCCGGAGGTTTTCGGCTTATCGCATCCAACCTGGTGAGGTGCGAGCGGCCTTTGCAGCTTACCTCCTGCGGGACCCGGATTATGCCTCGGAACTGGATCCATCTGAGTTCAGGTTTGGGACTTCGTTCCCTTTCTGGCTCCGTTACGAGGTTCCGGAGTCTTCCTGGCTAGCAGCCTGCCCCTTGCTTGTTTTGGATTCCTGGCATTCCTTCTGTCGTTCCCGCACGTTGGAGTGGCGGGAAGCTTCCACGGTGATTCAGGTTTTCCTGGGGGGCGAGCTTGAGTACCTGAATGAGTGCTTGTTTGCCCCTGCCCTCCCCCGCGATGTGGGCGTTATTCAGCTCCATGTGCAGGTTCCCTCCTTTCGGCGGCGCTTGTTGCGGAGGACTTGCGCGCCCGGGCCTTTTGGCTTCGGCCTTGCGGTTCTTTTCCATCCTGGAGCTGTCCTCGGATTGGCTCGTGGAGGATGTGAGGACGCTTGGGTCCGTCCCAGGGTCCGGCGCCTTGTCCTCGGCTGCGCGCTCGTTCGCTGCCTTGTTGAAGCTGTTCACGCCGATTTTGCGGGATGCGGTTTCCCTGTTTTATGCTTCCCGTCTCGCGTGTCGGCAGGCGTGCTGGGTTCCTCCGTGGAATCTGCTTGGGCTCTGGCTCTTAGGCGTTCTTCCCCCTTTTGTCCTCTTCTTTTTGCGGAGTCGGCCGTGGCGCAGTTTATTCAGGCTGCGTCGGCGGCTTGTCGTCCGATGTCGGACTTGTTGGTCTTCCGGGGGTCCCGGGGTGGGTCTTCCCGGAAGGGTCGTGCCAGAGCTCGGGTTCCTCTCGTCGTGGTAGGCCTCTGGTGTCAGGTTCGGGTTCGGCTCCTGCTGCGGACCCGCTCTCGTCTGGTCGGCGCGGTGTTCGCTCTGTGCGGGGTTCTGGGTCTCGTAAGGGTCGGCCCTTCGGCCCTTTCGCGGTTTTCGCCCTTGCGGCGAGGGGGGGGGGGGGGCTGTTCGCCCGCGCCTGGTCCCACGATTCGTGGGCCTTTCAGGTCGTCTTGTCTCGCGGTCTGCGGTGGCGTTGGGTGGCCCCTCCCCCTTTGGGGGGTCGGGGCTGGCAGGGCAAGTTTCTTCCCCTGCGCTCCGTCGAGTCGTCTTGGAGTGGGTACGTTTGGGCGTCGTCGAAACGACGTCGTCCCTCAGATGGGTTTCCCGTCTGTTTCCGGTTCCGAAACGGGACTGCGCGGACCTGAGGTTCATTCTGGACTTGTCCCGTCTGAACCCCTGGGTTCATTGCCCCTCCTTCCGGATGACTACGCTGTCTCAGTTTCGGCTCCTTTTGGAGCCGGGCGCTTGGATGGTGTCCCTGGACCTCCGGGACGCTTATTGGCATGTCCCGATTCATCCGCGGTTCAGGGACTGGCTCGGTTTTGTGGGTGGGGCGTCAGAGTTACCGCTTTCGTTGTCTCCCGTTCGGGTTGAACCTGGCACCTCGCGTGTTCACGCGCCTTACACGGGTAGTCGTGGCTCGGTTGCGTCTCCTAGGAGTTCGGGTGTTGGCCTACCTCGACGACTGGCTGGTTTGGGCTCCCAGCCGGTCCGCTTGCTTGCTAGCCAGGGATTTGGTTCTTTCCCAGCTCGCCGGGTTCGGGTTCTTGGTGAACTGGAGGAAGTCCCATCTGGTTCCCTCTCAGGTTCGGACTTGGCTGGGCTCGTTTGGGACTCTCGCACCTCCTCCTTGTCTCTCCCTCCGGAGTCTCTCCAGCGGCTGCGGTCCCGCCTTCGTCTGTTTCTGGTGGGCCCTCGGGTCACCCGGCGGTTGCTCGAGGGGCTGTGCGGGAGCCTGAACTTCGCGATGCTGGTCTACCCGCCGGTCGGGTTTGGCTTCGTCGGCTGTTCTGGTTCCTTTGGGGTCACCCTTCCCCTTCTCTCGCGATCGCAAGGTTCGACCCCCGGGGGCCTTGCGTCGGTTGCTGCGTCACCGGCTTCCTCTTCGGTTTTTCGGGTTTCGGTGCCATGGCGCCTACCCGAGCCCCGCTCGATGTGTACACGGATGCGTCGTCTCTAGGCTGGGGTTTTGTGACCAGTGCTCACCAGGCCGGCCAGGGGCGTTGGGGCCGTCTGTGGGGGGTTTTTCTTTTTTTTTTGCTGTCACGACTGCATGCGTACGTCGCCAATGTACATGTGGCAGACGCTCACGAAGCTGTCGGAATTAGCAAATTAGAAATACGAGAGCAACCGTACAGGGCGGGAGCAAGGTCGAGTTAGAGTCCTTGTGGGTCTTCTTCTCAGACTAGCCTCACCTGGTCCTGCTCCACGTTGGTCGTTGGAATCTCCCTCAATGATGTAACACTTTAAGAGAACTCCTAGGGTCCTCATCAAAATTTATAGTTAGTGACTTACAGGCAACTCGTGTTGAAGACACTTAGAGCTGAAGGCTTGAGTAATATTGGCAGTATTCAGAAGTGGTTCAACGAAACACCGCATAAAGCTTAACAGTAGTTTATTTACTAACTTAACCACTAATGCACAGGGTGCTTGATTTACTTTCGATTGGCGTCAGCAAAGCTATGGTTGCATTAGCGAGACTCTTGACGTCTGCTAATCGACTCGTATCCACTCGTGGAGAAACACCTAACTTAACACAGTTGACAGCCAATCATTAACACGGCAACCTAACTGCGGTATGCAAAGGGATCACAAGAGTTCCAACCGGATACTCGGTAATGATGATATGCAATAACACAAAGGCACTGTCAATGGGACGGCATAACATGCACAATAATAATCCACAATATACTAAATGTGTGGTGTATGTGAAGCTCACATTCACAGACGAGTGAAATGCAGTGATACCACACAGATAAACACGCATTCACCGTCGATTCACCTATAACCTGCGACAGGTATAAGAAGGTGAGAACTGTGGTTGATCCCTCAGATCAACACAGACACAATAAACAATGACAAGATCTTGTACTTACAGATAAGGTACCTTTCCTTACGCACTCACTCAGACTCGTTTATACAAGCACTCGTAGGTGGCCTGATAGCTGGTTTCGCTCGTAGACACGGAGGGTACTCGCAGTATCATTGAGATGATTTCGTGAGTAGGGCGTGCTGTATGCTTAACAGACAGACACACGCACACACACTGGCACTGGCGGTGCTAAGGTGGTGACGTCACGTCAGAGTGAGGGCGGCGGCTGGCGGCGGCTGGCGGCGGTACCATGCACTACACTGTACACTGTGGTACAGGTACACTGTGGTAAAGTCACACACAGATTACTTAGGCGGCGGCACTGCTTTAGTTCACTCTGAGTCACTCACAACGATCTTTGTCACCAGGGGTTACCTGATACCAGTCTGTTTCGCTCTGGAGATTTGTCACTTTAGGCTTCTAAACAATATATTCCCACTCGTGATTCTGGCGAGTGTGTGGTATATCGCAAAGACGCTGAGTTAACTTGACGGTGAGGGATAGACGGTGATCAGTCTATTGGCCGGTAGAACAGAACACGTCCTCTTCGTATGGTCTCTCTCACGTGAATGAGTTTGCAAGGGTGCCGGGCATCTCGTGGCACACAACACAAAAGGAGTTACAATTTGACCAATAGCATTGCAGCAAATGAGCAAGAACCAATCATATTAGCTCGTTCGATGAGCAGTAGCAGGAGTGACGTCATGAACACGTCATAGCTGTTATTCAGCATCGCGCCGGTTGACCCGGAGGTCAGACGCTGCTGGCGCCTTCCCCTCTGTCTCAGCGGGCACCAGCCATGTACTCACTGACCCTTTGGTAGCAAGTATACTTAGCTCCCTGTATCTACTTCCTGCCTAGACATACGGCGGCCTACGTATTTTAACAGTGTTCCTGGTTAAGTGGGCATTCTGGAGATACCCAACATGCTAGAAAACTATCCAGGATTAAGAGAGATAGGCTTTGTGCACGAAGATCTGTGCACTGCAATGCCGTTCAAGTCAGCTGTGGGAGCATCTTGGGAGACATACTCCCACATCACCCCCCAACATCTGTGTGGTATCACTGCATTTCACTCGTCTGTGAATGTGAGCTTCACATACACCACACATTTAGTATTGTGTGATTATTATTGTGTTATTGCATATCATCATTACCGAGTATCCGGTTGGAACTCTTGTGATCCCTTTGCATACCGGCAGTTAGGTTGCCGTGTTAATGATTGGCTGTCAACTGTGTTAAGTTAGGTGTTTCTCCACGAGTGGATACGAGTCGATTAGCCAGACGTCAAGAGTCTCGCTAATGCAACCATAGCTTTGCTGACGCCAATCGAAAGTAAATCAAGCACCCTGTGTATTAGTGGTTAAGTTAGTAAATAAACTACTGTTAAGCTTTATGCGGTGTTTCCGTTGAACCACTTCTGAATACTGCCAATATTACTCCAGCCTTCAGCTCTAAGTGTCTTCAACACCGAGTTGCCTGTAAGTCACTAAACTATAAATTTGATGAGGACCCTAGGAGTCCCTTAAAGTGTTACATCATTGAGGAGATTCCAACGACCAACGTGGAGCAGGACCAGGTGAGGCTAGTCTGAGAAGAGACCCACAAGGACTCTAACTCGACCTTGCTCCCAGGCCCTGTACGGTTGCTCTCGTATTTTCTATTTTGTTAATTCCGACAGCTTCGTGAAGCGTCTGCCACATGTACATTGGCGACGTACGCATTGCAGTCGTGACAGCAAAAAAAAAGAAAACCCCCACAATTCACTTGGACCACAGAAGCCTCGAAACTCAGACCACAAAACCAACAGCCCACAGCACTACCAACGAAGCCACCAGCACTCCGTGACCAATATATTTGGGAAGGAATCCACTGGAGACACGCTCAGACTCCATCATTGATTATTTCATTATATATGCGCCAAGCTTCAGACACAAGCACGTCACAGTTATGCCTTGGTGAGCTGAGAGCAGTCAAGGACGACCAGGAGTCTCAATTAAAATGTTGACTTTGGATTCATACACTTATTTGAGTGCAAGTATTATGGCATACAATTATGTTTGAAGATTGACACTGCCCGGTATTGTCAATATGGCGGTATGTTCACTCACAGGATGAGTGACGCTGCCCAGTACTGTCACTATGGGGTATGTTCACTCACAGGATGAGTGACGCTGCCCAGTACTGTCACTACGGGGGTATGTTCACTCACAGGATGAGTGACGCTGCCCAATACTGTCACTATGGCGGTATGTTCACTCATAGAATGAGTGACGTTGCCCAATACTGTCACTATGGCGGTGTGTTCACTCATAGAATGAGTGACGCTGCCCAATACTGTCACTATGGGGGTATGTTCACTCACAGGATGAGTGACGCTGCCCAATACTGTCACTATGGGGGTATGTTCACTCATAGAATGAGTGACGCTGCCCAATACTGTCACTGTGGTGGTATGTTCACTCATAGAATGAGTGACGCTGCCCAATACTGTCACTGTGGTGGTATGTTCACTCATAGAATGAGTGACGCTGCCCAATACTGTCACTATGGCGGTATGTTCACTCATAGAATGAGTGACGCTGCCCAATACTGTCACTATGGCGGTATGTTCACTCATAGAATGAGTGACGCTGCCCAATACTGTCACTATGGCGGTATGTTCACTCATAGAATGAGTGACGCTGCCCAATACTGTCACTATGGCGGTGTGTCCACTCACAGGATGAGTGACGCTGCCCAATACTGTCACTGTGGCGGTGTGTCCACTCACAGGATGAGTGGCGCTGCCCAATAATGTCACTGTGGCGGTGTGTCCACTCACAGGATGAGTGACGCTGCCCAATACTGTCACTATGGCGGTGTGTCCACTCACAGGATGAGTGGCGCTGTCCAATACTGTCACTGTGGCGATGTGTCCACTCACAGGATGAGTGACGCTGCCCAATACTGTCACTGTGGCGGTGTGTCCACTCACAGGATGAGTGACGCTGCCCAATAAACTTGCCGTTCAGGGCAAAATTAACAGTTCAGTGAATAGCTAATAACTATTTACTGTCATTCACATAGCAAAGGGAAAATAAATATTATGAAAATGATTCTAGATTTAAATAAATTGAAAGATACAATGTTTCTTAATTACAAGTGACCAGGTGATTGGTCATTTTGACCAACAAAGACAACAATCAGGGGTGTCCACCACCTGCCAGAAGGTGAAGGGACGACGACGTTTCGGTCCTTTCTGGACCATTCTAAAGTCGATTGTGTGTTTTGTGTAACACACAATCGACTTTAGAATGGTCCAGGACAGACCGAAACGTCGTCGTCCCTTCACCTTCTAGTGTGTGGTCTGGTCAACATACTTCAGCCACGTTATTGTGACTCCTCACCTGCTCACAACATGTAAGCTCTGTCACCAGATTTATTCACATATTTCACGTCATTATGAACTAGAATGCGGAAAAAGTCTCAGAATTCACAGGTATGAATAGGAGTGCCTGACAGCTGAGTGGACAGCGCTCGGGATTCGTAGTCCTGAGGTTCCGGGTTCGATCCCCGGTGGAGGCGGAAACAAATGGGCAGAGTTTCTTTCACTCTGATGTACCTGTTCATCTAGCAGTAAATAAGTATTGGAAGTTAAGACAGCTGCTAGGGCTGCTTCCTAGGGGTGTGTAACAAAAAGGAGGCCTGGTCGAGGACCGGGCCGATGGGACGCTAAGCCCCGAAATCATCTCAAGATAACCTTAAGATAGCTATTACCAATGTATAAATGTGTCCATCATTCAAAGTGACGCAGTACGAGGGATGTGTAGAGCTGTCGTAAACTTATTTCAATTTCAATTTCAATTCGTCCAGTTGGCTGGTGTGAGGAGCAGGATTAGTAACTGTGTAACTGGCTTAACACAAGTAAATTGTTTTGTCAAAGAGACTGCTGTTACCCACTTCTTGAATCATTTGTGATATATAAAGACTGTTGATATATATTAAATTGTGTAACTAGCTTCACAAGATTGTTACTTGCTTAGCAAAAAGAAGCACCCAGAGCCCATTATGTGCCTCTGTAACCCTTTTCTCTACCGCCCTCAGGATGGGTATGGGGTCCACTACTCACATAGAGATGGGTATGAGGTCCACTACTCACATAGAGATGGGTATGGGGTACACTACTCACATAGAGATGGGTATGGAGTCCACTACTCACATAGACATGGATATGGGGTCCACTACTCACATAGAGATGGGTATGGGGTCCACTACTCACATAGAGATGGGTATGGGGTCCACTACTCACATAGACATGGATATGGGGTCCACTACTCACATAGACATGGATATGGGGTCCACTACTCACATAGAGATGGGTATGGGGTCCACTACTCACATAGAGATGGGTATGGGGTCCACTACTCACATAGAGATGGGTATGGGGTCCACTACTCACATAGACATGGATATGGGGTCCACTACTCACATAGAGATGGGTATGGGGTCCACTACTCACATAGAGATGGGTATGGGGTCCACTACTCACATAGAGATGGGTATGGGGTCCACTACTCACACAGACATGGGTATGGGGTCCATACCGCGCACGGGATGGGTATAGGATCCACTACCCCTCACGGAATCAGCATGAGGTACATTCCCCCGCCCCTAACGGGATGGATAAGGGGTCCATACCTCCCCCCCTCCCACGGGATGGGTATAGGGTGTATAATCAATGAACAAACTTAAAAAAAAATCCTTGGTTGCAGCCTTGAACTCGGGGTGACTGAAGGGACCAAGAATAGAAGTGAGCAATTGACTATCCTCATCCCTTTGGATAGCATATTATCCCTGGGAATGTGTGAGGGAGGAGGCTTCTAGCCCACACTTACACAGTCGCATGAACTACACAGGTTAATTGTGTTGAACTCCAGATCCCATTTCCGTTTGAGTGAACTTAGGCCAGGATTAGCTCGGTGTCCAATAGTTCTGTCATGGGTTCGAATTCGAGTCAAAATTCCTCTCGATGCATGAAGGGAGGAAGCTCTGTAACCTTCACCACGTGGTCATAGGCTCCTTATACGAGGAAAAGGTAATTAAAGGGAGAAAGCACCAAGCCATTGCGACTATATAGCCATTGTGACTTGTTACGACTCTGGGTTCTTTAGAGGGAAACCAGAGGTCAAAATTGAGCTTATTATCGAGAATATGGCAGGGCACGCATAGAGAGAGTTAGTTGTTTGTATCTTCCCTGCCAGTCGTAAGACTAGTCTTGTTTCTCAAAGAGTATTTAAAGATTGAGCTTGGGGTTGTTTATTAAATAATAAAATAGGCATCAACTATGTTTACTAATACTGTCTAATCATTTGTAAAGTAAACCTGAGTAAATCTAGTATCGGGCACCAGTATGATTAGTTGAACAGTCTGCTGGCAGCATAGCTTTCGGAGACGGGAGACGCTCTTCTTGGCTGACTGGTTGTGGTGGAAGGAAGTGCCTCTCCCTCCTCTTATTTATTTTTTCTGTATCTTCGTCTGGTTAAGTTTTCTTTGCTATTTTTGTGGTTATATTGTGGCATACCTATCGTTATATGTGTAGAGTAGTATACCTGGGGTGTAGTAAGTATATTTAAGTATTTTGTACCTGTTATGCTAACTGGGGTCCCAGTGTACCACGTGGTCCCCTACCCTAGGCTGGATCTAGTGTGTTATAGTAGAGCTTTACCCTAGCTTGCTTTCAGTGTAAAACCTTGTATCCTGCCTAGGTGGACCAAGGCTTTTAACGTAAGATTGGGTGGTAAAGTTAGTATTAAATTGTTATTGGTGAGATTGTGTATGGGGGGTGTTAAGGGGTTAATAAATAAGTAAGGTTGAACAGAGTATCCCTTATTCCTGTGTGGGAGTACAATAATCATTTCCTAGACTAACCAGGTTTAGTAGCAAGCAATTATTATTGTGGATATTTTACTTGGGGGCCGGGCCTTTTTTCTCCCATATCTTGATACCTCTAGTCTTACCCTTACCCCTTAATAGTACCAAGTTCCCCATAGCAAGCCCAATATTGTTCTTAACAAGTGGTTGGCCTGTCCGGGAGAACGTTATTATTGTAAAAAATTAGATTTTGAGTGCCAAAACTAAAAATTCTTGTTTCCGCAGAACGGTTGTGGGCTAGCTAGGGTCCAGCTCATCTGGCGTAGAACATTCTTTGCACTGACTGGACACCCAGCTGGATCTCTTCACGATTAAGGTTAGTGGGCCTTGTGTTAGGGGCCGTGCAAATTTTTGTTTTTCCAATTTTTTAATTTTAATTTTTTCTGTGGCTAGGAGCTAAAATTTTTAGTCATGTCATCTGAAATGCAGAGACTGGCAATGAACCCTTCAGTGATAGAGAAAAGAGCTCAACAAAGCAAATTAATATTGTTAGGCAAGGAATTTGGCCTAGAATTAAATGATGCAGAAGAAAGTGGATTTTGATGAATGAAATTTTACGGCATTGTATAGACCAAGAACTAGTGCAAGTGATACAATTTATGCGAACCCATTCAGGGGAAAGTGCAGCGAGTAGAAATATAGAATAGAATTAACACTAGCCAAGTTAAGACTGGCAGAGCAAGAGGCCAGTACGCCTTCCTCATTCATTTATTTGGAGCCTTTTGCTCTTATCCACTGTTAAAAAGCAATTTTGTTATGTCTAATCTG
>WNGS01164589.1:17421-39264 GCA_020271785.1 Procambarus virginalis | reverse complement strand
TCAAAAAGCTTGTGCTCGCTAGAGTGGAGTACTGCTGCACAATGACAGCCCTTTCAAAGCTGGATAAATTGCTGACCTGGAGAGCGTGCAGAGATCCTTTACTGCTAGAATCCACTCAGTAAAACATCTAAATTACTGGGACCGGCTAAAGAGCCTAAATCTGTACTCCCTTGAGCGCAGGCGGGAGAGATACATAATAATTTACACGTGGAAAATAATGGAGGGGCTGGTCCCAAACCTGCACACAGAAATAACATCACATGAGACCAGAAGACATGGCAGGATGTGCAGAATACCCCCGTTGAAAAGCAGAGGTGCAACAGGTACTCTGAGAGAGAACTCTATCAACATCAGAGGCTCGAGACTGTTCAACACGCTTCCACTACACATAAGGAGCATAACTGGCAAACCCCTCACAGTGTTCAAGAGAGAACTGGATAAACACCTCCAAAGGATACCTGATCAACCAGGCTGTGACTCATACGTCAGGCTGCGAGCAGCCGCGTCTAACAGCCTGGTTGATCAGTCCAGCAACCAGGAGGCCTGGTCGACGACCGGGCCGCGGGGACGCTAAGCCCGGAAGCACCTCAAGGTAACCTCAAGGTAGGTCCACAGGTGAGGACGTGGTTGTAGGGGTCCACAGGTGAGGACGTGGTTGCAGGGGTCCACAGGTGAGGACGTGGTTGTAGGGGTCCACAGGTGAGGTCGTGGTTGTAGGGGTCGACAGGTGAGGACGTGGTTGTAGGGGTCCACAGGTGAGGTCGTGGTTGCAGGGGTCCACAGGTGAGGTCGTGGTTGCAGGGGTCCACAGGTGAGGTCGTGGTTGTAGGGGTCCACAGGTGAGGTCGTGGTTGTAGGGGTCCACAGGTGAGGTCGTGGTTGTAGGGGTCCACAGGTGAGGTCGTGGTTGCAGGGGTCCACAGGTGAGGTCGTGGTTGTAGGGGTCCACAGGTGAGGTCGTGGTTGCAGGGGTCCACAGGTGAGAACATGGTTGCAGGGGTCCACAGGTGGGGACGTGGTTGCAGGGGTCCACAGGTGAGAACATGGTTGCAGGGGTCCACAGGTGGGGACGTGGTTGCAGGGGTCCACAGGTGGGGACGTGGTTGCAGGGGTCCACAGGTGAGGTCGTGGTTGTAGGGGTCCACAGGTGAGAACATGGTTGCAGGGGTCCACAGGTGAGAACGTGATTGAAAATGGGGAATAAGACATTAATGTTTGTCAACTGGTTCGGAGTGACCTTTCGGTTCTCTGATTGCATTAGTGAATGCAGTCAATGAATGATTGAGTGAATGAGTGTATAAATTATTTCATGACACTTATATAAGTAGCCACAATGGCTATATAGTCGCAATGGCTTGGTGCTTTCTCCCTATAATTACCTTTTCCTCGTATAAGGAGCCTATGACCACGTGGTGAAGGGTACAGAGCGTCCTCCCTTCATGACCACGTGGTGAAGGGTACAGAGCGTCCTCCCTTCATGACCACGTGGTGAAGGTTACAGAGCGTCCTCCCTTCATGCATCGAGAGGAATTTTGACTCGAATTCGAACCCATGACAGAACTATTGGACACCGAGCTAATCCTGGCCTAAGTTCACTCAAACGGAAATGGGATCTGGAGTTCAACACAATTAACCTGTGTAGTTCATGCGACTGTGTAAGTGTGGGCTAGAAGCCTCCTCCCTCACACATTCCCAGGGATAATATGCTATCCAAAGGGATGAGGATAGTCAATTGCTCACTTCTATTCTTGGTCCCTTCAGTCACCCCGAGTTCAAGGCTGCAACCAAGGATTTTTTTTTAAGTTTGTTCATTGATTATACACCCTATACCCATCCCGTGGGAGGGGGGGGAGGTATGGACCCCTTATCCATCCCGTTAGGGGCGGGGGAATGTACCTCATGCTGATTCCGTGAGGGGTAGTGGACCCTATACCCATGTCTGTGTGAATAGTGGACCCCATATCCATGTCTATGTGAGTAGTGGACCCCATACCCATGTCTGTGTGAGTAGTGGACCCCATACCCATCTCTATGTGAGTAGTGGACCCCATACCCATCTCTATGTGAGTAGTGGACCCCATATCCATGTCTATGTGAGTAGTGGACCCCATACCCATCTCTATGTGAGTAGTGGACCCCATACCCATCTCTATGTGAGTAGTGGACCCCATACCCATCTCTATGTGAGTAGTGGACCCCATACCCATCTCTATGTGAGTAGTGGACCCCATACCCATCTCTATGTGAGTAGTGGACCCCATATCCATGTCTATGTGAGTAGTGGACCCCATATCCATGTCTATGTGAGTAGTGGACTCCATACCCATCTCTATGTGAGTAGTGTACCCCATACCCATCTCTATGTGAGTAGTGGACCCCATACCCATCCTGAGGGCGGTAGAGAAAAGGGTTACAGAGGCACATAATGGGCTCTGGATGCTTCTTTTTGCTAAGCAAGTAACAATCTTGTGAAGCTAGTTACACAATTTAATATATATCAACAGTCTTTATATATCACAAATGGTTCAAGAAGTGGGTAACAGCAGTCTCTTTGACAAAACAATTTACTTGTGTTAAGCCAGTTACACAGTTAATAATCCTGCTCCTCACACCAGCCAACTGGACGAATTGAAATTGAAATTGAAATAAGTTTACGACAGCTCTACACATCCCTCGTACTGCGTCACTTTGAATGATGGACACATTTATACATTGGTAATAGCTATCTTAAGGTTATCTTGAGATGATTTCGGGGCTTAGCGTCCCATCGGCCCGGTCCTCGACCAGGCCTCCTTTTTGTTACACACCCCTAGGAAGCAGCCCCTAGCAGCTGTCTTAACTTCCAATACTTATTTACTGCTAGATGAACAGGTACATCAGAGTGAAAGAAACTCTGCCCATTTGTTTCCGCCTCCACCGGGGATCGAACCCGGAACCTCAGGACTACGAATCCCGAGCGCTGTCCACTCAGCTGTCAGGCACTCCTATTCCTACCTGTGAATTCTGAGACTTTTTCGGCATTCTAGTTCATAATGACGTGAAATTTGTGAATAAATCTGATGACAGAGCTTACATGTTGTGAGCAGGTGAGGAGTCACAATAACATGGCTGAAGTATGTTGACCAGACCACACACTAGAAGGTGAAGGGACGACGACGTTTCGGTCTGTCCTGGACCATTCTAAAGTCGATTGTGTGTTACACAAATCACACAATCGACTTTAGAATGGTCCAGAAAGGACCGAAACGTCGTCGTCCCTTCACCTTCTGGCAGGTGGTGGACACCCCTGATTGTTGTCTTTGTTGGTCAAAATGACCAATCACCTGGTCACTTGTAATTAAGAAACATTGTATCTTTCAATTTATTTAAATCTAGAATCATTTTCATAATCTTTATTTTCCCTTTGCTATGTGAATGACAGTAAATAGTTATTAGCTATTCACTGAACTGTTAATTTTGCCCTGAACGGCAAGTTTATTGGGCAGCGTCACTCATCCTGTGAGTGGACACATCGCCACAGTGACAGTATTGGGCAGCGCCACTCATCCTGTGAGTGGACACACCGCCATAGTGACAGTACTGGGCAGCGTCACTCATCCTGTGAGTGAACATACCGCCATAGTGACAGTATTGGGCAGCGTCACTCATCCTGTGAGTGAACATACCGCCATATTGACAATACCGGGCAGTGTCAATCTTCAAACATAATTGTATGCCATAATACTTGCACTCAAACAAGTGTATGAATCCAAAGTCAACATTTTAATTGAGACTCCTGGTCGTCCTTGACTGCTCTCAGCTCACCAAGGCATAACTGTGACGTGCTTGTGTCTGAAGCTTGGCGCATATATAATGAAATAATCAATGATGGAGTCTGAGCGTGTCTCCTGTGGATTCCTTCCCAAATATATTGGTCACGGAGTGCTGGTGGCTTCGTTGGTAGTGCTGTGGGCTGTTGGTTTTGTGGTCTGAGTTTCGAGGCTTCTGTGGTCCAAGTGAATGAAATTACTTGGAAAAAGTAATTTTCTCTTTTTTCACGGGCTCTTCAATCCGAGATACGCCACCCTCTTCCTTACTTTATTCCTCCTCCGTTTCATTCCCCACTTCACTCCCCACTACACCCTATCTGTTTACCACTGTTAATTTTTCTAGAACTTCAATCCACTTGTCCAATTTTGTGAGGTATTCCAAGATCTGTGTACCAAGGTCAGACTCCACCATGCGGCCCTGCACCTCATCACCACCACTTAGGCACACTTTTCCGGCTTGGTTTCCTACAGCCACGAGGCTCGCCTTAACAGGTCGCGCCTGTGTCCCAAACGTTGGTTACAGAGGCTGCCGTTGTCTCTCCACTGTTTTTTCCTTGTTCCTGCTGTACGATCTTGTATTCCTTCGGAGCCTCGTTTACCCTGACTAACGAGCCGGTCTGGACACTCTCACATGGGGCTTCATGGGACGTGGAGAGGAACCAACATTGTGGAGGCCTCGACAATTGCAACAAGATGACAAATAATTTTCTCCTTTGTCAATTCTGACTACATTCTCGCGAGTCGTGCTTCTTATCACAATATCTACATCTGGAGTTAAACTGCCATTTTCAAGCCATATGTCCCCAACAAGAACACTTCATGCATAGTGTGGGCTCCTCAATATATTTTGTCACTTTCCTGTATCCAAGTTCTTGCACAAAAAGTCTTTCTTGAGCCTAACCTTTTAACAAGGCAACAATCTGGCTTTGCTTTTCACCACGTACAATGTTCCTCTTGGTCCACACAACACTTTCATAGTTAAGATGAAGAAATTCAGGATCCAAGAGTGTCGGATACTTAAAAACAATAACTTCAGTGTAAATTATTCCCACTTCAGGAATAACCAAAGCAATATTCTTAAATCCGTCAGTCGTTAAATGTTCCACGGCATCTTCTGTCCCAACCGTCAAGTACGGCCGGTGAACACACTCCTTAAATAATGGTTCATATTCACTAAATTCCTTGGTCAAATGAACAGTCCACTCCAGCTTCTGATGAAATGTTAGGGACATGTCGAGGGAAATAACAGCCGCTTCCTTCCATTAATCTGTGCCTCTTGCTGTATGTGGTCCTGTTGCAGCCTTCCGGTGAGATTTTCCTACTGAGTTTGTATAGAACTTTGTAACCCGGGTCCTGTCTGTCGTCGATCACTACACTTCTTCTGTCGTTCATCACTCTAGGTATCACTTAACTCTCTGTGCATAGTTTTCCTTTTTTCTCCTGGTCATTGCAACCTCAAAAGGCCTGGAATCATTTTGTTCATCCTCCATCAAAGTCACTGGTTCACAAGTTCACAACTTTCTAGAGCACTCCAAGACGCGTACATACTGATAAGGTATTAAATGTATCAACATAGAGTGTGACATGTTTAGTTGGCAGCTTATGTTCTTCTGGCTGTTTCCGTTACTTTTGCAGGATCATTCGGTCCTGCTTCTGTGTTGGCCCCGGGTCTTGAAGTGGGTAGAGTGTAACTGTGTATTAGCTGGTTATTGATTGCTGGTCTAGATTTCCTGATATACAGCGCTTCACTGATGTCTAATCTTCTATTGTCATTGTATCTATCAATTATTTCGGTGCTGTTCGTCAACATATGCCTGGTGATCGTCTCGTTGTGTGTGGCGATTATGTGTTCCCTGATGGAGCCCTGTTGATTGTGCATAATACATAATATGTTAAAAAATTTAATCTTCTTACATCTTGGATTTTGTCTATTATACAAGTGTATTTTTTCAACACTTGTTAGGGTGATTTCCTCGGTTTGTCTTATGTGATTTTTTGGGGCATCTGATTGAAGATGACAGGTCAAACGCCTCGTCAGCTTGATCAACATCATACCTATGTACTTAGATTGAGGGGTACATCCTTCCTGAAGGCAGGTGTACATATATACCAAGTTTGACTGCTGTACAGAGTTACAGTGCTCTTTTTAGCTGCCAAAAGTGGTATATATGTACATATACAAAGAACGGAACCTCTGTAAAGGACTCAAATCTTGGAAAACTATTGACACAACCAGTACTATAGACCCCTATACCACGGCAGATCGTTAAAAGAGATTGGCAATCGGGAGTACTTACCCACCAATTTCAATCTCCCAATGGCACCAGCAAGATAAGAGATCAGAATTCATTTTCATCAGTCAATCACATTACTAGGTAGAACGCGAGCCTCATATACACACGGTACACTTGCATAAACTCACAAGTCATAGGTAACACACAAAGAACTCAACCCCTGTGAAGGACTCGAACCTTGGAATGCCAAGTGTTCATGCACTGTTATAGTATTATATAACCAGTATTATAGACACCTATACCACGGCAGATAGTTAAAAAAAGATTGAAAGTCGGGAGTATTTACCCAACAAGATCAATCTCCCAACGACACCAGCATGCTGGTGTTGTGACGAGTTGTGGCCGCAGCTTGGACGAGCTTAGCTTGAGGACAGGCTGTGGCCGCAGCATGGGCGAGCCTAGCCTGAGGACAAGTTTTGGCCACAGCTTGGACGAGCCTAGCCTGAGGACAGGCTGTGGCCGCAACTTGGGCGAGCCTAGGCTGAGGACAGGCTGTGGCCGCAACTTGGGCGAGCCTAGCCTGAGGACAGGCTGTGGCCGCAACTTGGGCGAGCCTAGCCTGAAGATGGGTTGTGGCCGCAGCTTGGATGAGCCTACCCTGAGAACGGGTTTTGGCCGCAGCTTGGATGAGACTAGCCTGAGGACAGGCTTTGGACGAGCCTAGCCTGAGGACAGGCTGTGGCCGCAGCTTGGACGAGCCTAGCCTGAGGACGGGTTTTGGCCACAGCTTGGACGAGCCTAGCATATTTGCTGTGACCAGTGGTGCAGTATTGCCGGAGCGCCGCCCCAGCACCTCCGCAAGTTGATAATGGAATGGGTGAAAGGGAGAGAGGATAAGGGCTTGGGAAAGAAGAGAGGATGATTGGAAAGGGAGAGAGGATAAGTTGAAAGGGAGATGATGGCTTGTGGGTGATAGTTGAAGGTGACAGGAAAATTTGAGTATTTCATCACTAATAAGTTAATAATGTTATGATATTTCTTCGTTGGTTTAAAGATTCAATAATAAGGAACAGATCGAAGGACACACTTGAAGTCTTTTTTTTTTTTTGAAGAACAAAAATTGTTGATCATAAATTATAGAAAGCTCACACTGCTGCTTTACATGTTGAAAATGTAGCTAGTGAAGATGCTCTTGGAAGACTGTGTGATGCCGGGAATGCTTCGCATGTAAAGACAACTTGTTCATTGTTGTGTTCTGCATATTAATTAGCTCAGAATGACAGACGATACTCTGATCACTTGGGCTTACTGGAACTACAAAAGCAAAATGGTGTTAACATTGGAATGGGACTGCATTCCCACACTAGTGCCACAGAGATTATTAATCACATAGCTATTAATATGAAAAATAAAATTTGCCAGCATATCAAGCAGATAAAAGGCAAAATTTCTGTTCTCATTGATGAATCAAGAAGCCTGAGCATTGAAACAACCTTGATAGTTTACCTTCCTTATCACTTTCACATTTCAAGTAATCTCTATTTCATGTTCATAGATCTAATTGAACTACCTGATTAGAAAGCAGCAAATATTGCTGCTGATCACCTGTAAATCAAAAGAGACTATCTGAATGTGCCTCTCAACTTGAGCAACAGATTGGCAAAACAGGCGGTGTTCTGAACACCAGGTGGGTGGCCAGTTCGTTTCGAACATTTTCAGCAGTGTGGAAAAATTATGAAGGACTTTGTTTTCATTTTGAAAAAGCAGTGAAAGATGAAACAAGATTTGGAAGTGATACAAAAATCTATGAAGGTCCGTTGAAAATGCTAACTTCAGAACAGTTTCTATTGGATTTAGCGCTAATGTATGACACATTGTATGAGCTTGGTTTACTGTCAGTGTGTCTATAGAAACGCACTACTTCAACTGTGTGTGTGTGTACACAAACTGATTGAACGGACCATAAGGTCATTGCATGGACTAAATGAGAAACTTGGCACTAGAACTTTAGAAGCTCAAAAGACAATTGAAAAGGAGAAGTTTAGAGGAACTATCATAACAAGCAACAAAAAAATTGTCTCCATTAATTATCAACAGTTTCTTACTAGTTTTGTGAACAATTTGCAGCACTGTATGTTCATGACAACATCCATGAAAGGCTCTCAAACTTCTTAACTTCATAGCATGTATAAATCACTGTTAAGTGAAATGTGTGTCCTTGAAAAAGACTTCTGCCGGCTGGCCTGATGAAATACCACCAAATTACGGAGAAGCTGAAATATTATCTCTCTGTAAGAGGTTTAAGCTTTCTTCTTACTCTGCACTAAATGCCTATAGAGACTATATGGAGGATCTTGTACGCCGCATCCCCAAAGATATACACTCATTACTGGGCTGTTTACAAGTTACTCCTCTTAATACTGCTGAGTGTGAGAGGGGAGTCAGTCACATGAACCTGATAATAATCAGAACATGCTCAAAAATTTTCATAAATCATGTATCAGCACTTATGTTTGTTAAACTACATGAACCTCCTCCTGTTGAGTGGACTCCTAAGCCCTATGACGTTTCATGGCTGGGGTACCACAGTTCGGCAGATGACACCAGTACAAGAGTTGCTTCACACGGAGGAAGTGCTGTTATTGCTCATCAGCCCGATGGCAGCACAATTGAAAGGAATATCCGAATTAGTAACTGGGCGTCCACTTTGCAAGCCGAGTTGGTAGCGATACTGGTAGCACTCGAAATTGTTGACAACACTGAAGTAGACAGCTTAATTATTTCTGACTCCCTTTCCTCACTACGAGCAATAAACAGTTTGCAATCAAGTAATAACGTGCTTGTCTTGGAAGCTAGACGTAGATATATAAGAATACTTAGCAAGAGGGTAAATATAAAAATGTTGGGATTCCTTCTCACATTGGCCTGCAGGAACATGACAAAGTTGACGCCCTTGCTAAGGCTGCAGTAAATAAAGACAGTATTGAACGGAATCTTGAATTATCAAATAGGTCCCTTAAAAATGTCATTAGACGAGAACTCCTGGATGAATTTGAAGAAAGTAGAACTGTGCAAACTGGAACTAGCAGGTCTATTGTTCATCACAATGGAATGTGTGAAGTAAAACATGTGTATGGGGCAAGTAACAAAGTCAGTAGACTAACAGATGTTGTCACAGCTCGTATAAGACTTGGCTACAAGTATCTCTGGCAGTTCGGCTTGTATAGGGATCTAGATGAAGTAAAGTGTAAAGTGTGTGGACAAAGACAGGGACACACACTCGAACACTATATCTTGGATTGTAGTAAAATTGACCCATTTAGAGATAAATCTAAGCTCACTCTGTATGATATGGCAACCTATCTTATTACCATGGATAAATTACCTGAAATCCTTGCACTGTATCCACATTTCGCTTCCAGTAGATAAACGACATATGAGATTCATAAACAAGTAGTGTATTGTGAGGACTAATAATAAACAGAAGCTCCCCTATGACTCTGTAATATCCCATTGGTCAAACTATTATGTATTAGCGATAAGAACTACCATTAATGTATGATGACTTACTGTAAATATGTAGCTCTTGAATAGCACTTACTCTGTAACTAGCTGACATTGTAACTATAAGGTGTAAATGATAGATGTAATTGTTAATGTAATAATCTAAGATGAGGTCTGATAAAGACCTTTTGCGCCCTCTGTAATGCTTTTGCGCTACCGCTCACAGGATGAGTATGGGGTGCACAATAAACTAGCCGCCTTCGGCGGCAACAATCAAAATAAAAAAACAATCACACGGAGGAATTTGAAGTAGAACAGTGCAAACTGGAACTAGTAGCTCTATTGTTTATCACAATGAAATGTGTGAAGTAAAACATGTGTATGGGTCAAGTAACAAAGTCAGTAGACTATCAGATGTTGTCACAGCTCGAATAAGACTTGGCTACAAGTATCTCTGGCAGTTCGGCTTGTATAGGGATCTAGATGAAGTAAAGTGTAAAGTGTGTGGACAAAAGACACACACACACACTCGAACACTATATCTTGGATTGTAGTAAAATTGAGCCATTTAGAGATAAATCTAAACTCACGTTGTATGATATGGCACCCTATCTTATCACTAAGGATAAAATACCTGAAATCGTTGCCCTGTATCCATATTTCGCTTCCAGTAGATAAACGACATATGAGATTAAGAAACAAATAGTGTATTGTGAAGACTAATAATAAACAGCAGCTCCCCTTTGACTCTGTAATATCTCCATTGCTCAAATAATTATGTATTAGCAATAAGACCTACCATTAATGTATAATGACTTACTGTAAATATATAGCTCTTGAAATAGAACATTCTCTGTAACTAGCTGACATTGGAATTACAAGGTGTGAAGGACAGATGAAATTGTTTATGTAATAATCTCCGTTGAGGTCTGATAAAGACCTTTTGTGCCCTCTGTAATGCTTTTTGCGCTACCGCTCACAGGATGAGTATGGGGTGCAGAATAAACAAGCCGCCTCTGGTAGCAACAATAAAAAATCACACCCCAAAACATTTCACACTTGACCCTTTGTGAAAACTATTGTGAAACTTCTCACTGGTTGTATTTTGTGAGCATTACGTGTTTTAACTTCTTAAATTTATAAATACACGATTGATGTTGTGTGTGTGTGAAATACACACACACACACACACACACACACACACCAGCTGGAGAAGGTTCAGAGGTTTGCGACGAGGCTTGTCCCAGAGTTACGAGGGATGGGATATGAAGAGCGTCTGAAGGAACTGAACCTTACGACACTAGAGAAAAGAAGGGAGAGAGGAGATATGATAGGGACATATAAAATACTCAGGGGAATTGACAAAGTGGAAATAGATGAAATGTTCACACGTAATAATAACAGAACGAGGGGACATGGGTGGAAACTGGAAACTCAGATGAGTCACAGAGATGTTAGGAAGTTTTCATTTAGCGTGAGAGTAGTGGAAAAATGGAATGCACTTGGGGAATAGGTCGTGGAAGCAAATACTATTCATACTTTTAAGACTAGGTATGATAGGGAAATGGGACAGGAGTCATTGCTGTTAACAACCGATGGCTGGAAAGGCGGGATCCAAGAGTCAATGCTCGATCGTGCAAGCACAAATAGGTGAGTACAAATAGGTGAGTACACACACACACAGTTGATTCTAATAGGTGAGTACACACACACACACACACACACACACACACACCACACACACCACACACACACACACACACACACACACACATACACACACACACACACACACACACAGGCAAATAGGTGAGTACACACACACATCCATCATCAAGTTCGTGGTGGCTGAGTGAACAGCACTCTAGACTCGTGGACCTTGAGACCGGGGTTCGATCCCCCGGCATCACTGGAAAAACAAATGGTCAGTTTCCTACTACATTAATGACCCTGTTACCTAGCAGTAAATAGGTAAATGGGAGTTAGTCAGCTGCTATGGGCTGCTTCCTGTGTGTGTGTGTGTGTGTGTGTGTGTGTGTGTGTGTGTGTGTGTGTGTGTGTGTGTGTGTGTATGTGTGTGTGTGTGTGTGTAGTCACCTAATTGTGCTTGCGGGGGTTGAGCTCTGGCTCTTTGGTTTCGCCTCTCAATTGTCAATCAACTGGTGTACAGTTGATTGACAGTACACCATTGTACACCATTGTACACCATTGTCAACATTGACAGTACACCATTGTACACCATTGACAGTACACCATTGTACACCATTGTACTCTATTGTGCACCATTGACAGTACACCATTGTGCACCATTGACAGTACACCATTGTACACCATTGACAGTACACCATTGTACACCATTGACAGTACACCATTGTACACCATTGACAGTACACCATTGTCACCATTGACAGTACACCATTGACAGTACAACATTGTACACCATTGACAGTACACCATTGACAGTACACCATTGACAGTACACCATTCACAGTACACCATTGACAGTACACCATTGACAGTACACCCTTGACAGTACACCATTGACAGTACACCATTGTCACCATTCACAGTACACCATTGACAGTACAACATTGTACACCATTGACAGTACACCATTGACAGTACACCATTGACAGTACACCCTTGACAGTAAACCATTGACAGTACACCATTCACCATTGACAGTACACCATTGACAGTACACCATTGACAGTACACCATTGTCACCATTGACAGTACACCATTGACAGTACACCATTGACAGTACACCATTGACAGTACACCATTGACAGTACACCCTTGACAGTAAACATTGAGAGTACACCATTGTCACCATTGACAGTACACCATTGACAGTACACCATTGTACACCATTGACAGTACACCAGTCACTGTCAATGGTGACTGGTAAGTCACTGGAAACGGGGGACCTACCAGAAATATGGAAGACTGCTAATGTAGTACCAATATACAAAAAGGGTGGCAGACAAGAGATACTGAACTACAGGCCAGTGTCCTTAACTTACATACCATGCATGGTGATGGAGAAGATTGTGAGAAAAAACCTAGTAACACATCTGGAGAGAAGAGACTTCGTGACAACCCAGCAACATGGGTTCAGGGAGGGTAAATCTTGCCTTACAGGCTTGATAGAATTCTACGATCAGGTGACAGAAATTAAGCAAGAAAGAGAAGGGTGGGCGGACTGCATTTTTTGGACTGTCGGAAAGGCTTTGACACAGTACCCCATAAAAGGTTGATGCATAAGCTGGAGAAACAGACAGGAGTAACTGGTAGGGCGCTCCAGTGGATAAGGGAGTACCTAAGCAATAGGAAGCAGAGAGTTACAGTGAGGGGTGAGACCTCAGACTGGCATGAAGTCATCAGTGGAGTCCCACAGGGCTCTGTACTTGGACCTATCCTGTTTCTGATATACGTAAATGATCTCCCAGAGGGTATTGACTCATTCCTCTCAATGTTTGCTGACAACGCCAAAATTATGAGAAGGATTAAGACAGTGGAGGACAGCTTGAGGCTTCAAGAAGACCTGGACAAGCTGCAGGAATGGTCGAACAAATGGCTGTTAGAGTTTAACCCAAGCAAATGTAATGTAATGAAGATAGGGGTAGGAAGCAGGAGACCAGATACAAGGTACCATTTGGGAGATGAAATACTTCAAGAGTCAGAGAGAGAGAAAGACCTGGGGGTTGATATCACGCCAGACCTGTCCCCTGAAGCTCATATCAAGAGGATAACATCAGCAGCATATGCCAGGTTGGCTAACATAAGAACGGCCTTTAGAAACTTGTGTAAGGAATCTTTCAGAACATTATATACCACATATGTCAGACCAATCATGGAGTATGCGGCTCCAGCATGGAGTCCATATCTAGTCAAGCATAAGACTAAACTGGAAAAGGTTCAAAGATTTGCCACCAGACTAGTACCCGAGCTGAGAGGTATGAGCTACGAGAAGAGACTACGGGAATTAAACCTCACTTCGTTGGAAGACAGAAGAGTTAGGGGGGAAATGATCACCACATTCAAGATTCTCAGGGGAATCGACAGAGTTGATAAAGACAGACTATTTAACACAAGGGGCACACGCACTAGGGGACACAGGTGGAAACTGAGTGCCCAAATGAGCCACAGAAATATTAGAAAGAACTTTTTTAGTGTCAGAGTGGTTGACAAATGGAATGCATTAGGAAGCGATGTGGTGGAGGCTGACTCCATACACAGTTTCAAGTGTAGATATGATAGAGCCCAATAGGCTCAGGAATCTGTACACCTGTTGATTGACAGTTGAGAGGCGGGACCAAAGAGCCAGAGCTCAACCTCCGCAAACACAACTAGGTGAGTACACACACACACACTATTACATACACAGCTAAAAAAATCTATAATCAGTTGAGAGGCGGGGCCAAAGAACTGAAGCTCAAACCCCCGCAAGCACAACTAGGTACACCTTGTACCAGTTTTAAAGATAATTAAAATTCTATACTTCTACCACTTTTATACTGAATACTACACAAATACTTTCCATCCATAGTGTTTATCTGAAAACCACCCACACCTTTAAACTGATGCCAAACACCGATAAACGCAAGAAATAAGTGAGAAAGCTGGTACCAAGATATCTTATCTTGATAAGAGCCACACTAACTTCCTGATTATGATGATAACAAACTGTCCCGTCCTGTTAATAAGGAAACTACCAAGGAACTAGTACAATGAAAATGGAGCTCGGTACTAGAGAAGGAAGAGGGTGGTGTTTATCACCTATTTTTTTCTATCACAAACGTGGCCCACATTTACAATGTTAACCAGCATATATACCTTTTCTTCTGTCCTCCACTGACAGGGTTAGAGATCTGTTAAACATATAATTCAGTGATTTATCACTGAATAATCAACCATAGAAGGTGATTGTTGTGCTTGTAAAATGCTAAGTTAACCTACAAACATAAATACACAGATTTACGTCTGTCCTACGTAAACAGTGTTCGAGGTGTATTTTTACATAGTGTCATTAATGAGTGGTTTACAAAGGTGAAATGCAATTCTGACCAGCTTCCACATATTCTGTATACAAATACACACACATATACGTATATACACACATACCTACACATATCCACATATATATATATACATACATACACTTATGTCTCTCCTACTTTGACAGGGTAAGATAGCTTCTATTGAAACTGGTATGATATAAACACTTAACCACTGAAGGTGATTAAGATGCTTTTACAAGCACTGTGAGGCAGGCCGGTGCCAGCCAGCCCTGGCCTACACTTCAGGGTCATGCCCACTACAACACACCAGCCAAGGTCACTGACCTCAACCTTATATCGAACTTTCCTGCAAAATCAAGTAAATCAAAAAAGATAAATCAGATATGAATAAGAATAAATAAAATTTTCGGATGTATCTTGTTGTATATATATATATATATATATATATATATATATATATATATATATATATATATATATATATATGTCGTACCTAGTAGCCAGAACTCACTTTTTGGCCTACTATGCAAGGCCCGATTTGCCTAATAAGCCAAGTTTTCCTGAATTAATAGATTTTCTCTAGTTTTTTTCTTATGAAATTATAAAGCTACCCATTTCATTATGTACGAGGTCAATTTTTTTTTATTGGAGTTAAAATTAACGTAGATATATGACCAAACCTAACCACCCTACCTAACCTAACCTAACCTATCTCTATAGGTTAGGTTAGGTTAGGTAGCCGAAAAGTTAGGTTAGGTTAGGTTAGGTAGGTTAGGTAGTCGAAAAACAATTAATTCATGAAAACTTGGCCTATTAGGCAAATCGGGCCTTGCATAGTAGGCTGAGAAGTGCGTTCTGGCTACTAGGTACGACATATAATATATATATATATATATATATATATATAATATATATATATATATATATATATATATATATATTTATATATATATATATATATATATTTATATATATATATATATATATCTATAATATATATATATATATATAATATACAATGTTCATATACGTGATGTATACAATGTTCGTGTACATGCTGTATATATGAACTTTGTATACAGCACCTTGAGAAAGATATAGGTTACTTCCGAAAATTAGTTTTTTAATATACTTACACCATACATTGGGTCGTTCCTTCACCTTCATTCAAGCACTACGGCATTGTAGTTTCTCAATAATAATAATATAATAATAATAATAATAATAATAATAATAATAATAATAATAAATGAACAAATCCACAGGAACCGTGATGAGGGTTCGAACCTATGCGTTGGGGTGTTCCCAGATGCACGCTCTAGTCGACTACGCCACGACACGATAACATAATTGGAACCTGGAGTCCTGCTGCACCCACAAGGGTCCCGAGGAGTCCCCTGAAGCCGAACCGAACCGGGGTGTCACACATCCCCCACTACCCCCCACCACCCATGCACTTGGGCGCTGTCGTCCAGTGATTTCTACCTTTCTTTCAATACACAGAGAAATCACCACTGTGAATTGTGATTAATCTGTATAATAATAATATTAATACTAATAATAATAATTAAATTATATTAATAATAAGATATATAATATTATACTAATAAATAATAATAATACAACTGAGGGATTGGTGGCAATGTTGACTTAACAGGCTTTTATGAATATATACCGACGGTCACCAACGTGTCAACAGCTTGCAAGCGTCACCATTAAACACATCAACAAAAAAGACCTTGAAATCCCCAGAATAAGTTGAGTGTTGTGTTGCTAGGTCATAGTTAGTCCCCGCTCTGGTTTTTTGGCGGGTTTAAGAATTTTTGGCGCGCAACTAAGCTGGCAGTTAATTAATGTGGCCTTGTGTGTGTGGTCGACCCTTGTAGTAAGGCCAGCGACAGCTGCCTCCCGGCCGGGACTGTCGCCTTTACGCACTGAAAAACAGTGAAAGCGTAATTTTCTGTGGGTCAGAGTCAGCTCTTCAGGGACTTGAAAACCCAGCTTGTAAAATATATCCTAAGAATGCAACCTATTTTCTTGTTTAGATCCTTAAAAATTTTAGATTTTGGTCCTCATCCTTACTATAAGTACAACCAAAACAGGACGATGGGCTGTAAGAATGTTGTTAGTTAGTTAGTTTAGTTCATTTATTATGCACCCCATACCCATCTTGTGGGCGGTAGTGGAAAGGGTTACAGAGGCACATAATGGGCTCAGGGACTGAACTCCACAATTCATTTAGCTAAGCAGGTTACAATCTTGATGAGCTAGTTACAAAATTCAATATAAGTCGTCACATCAACAATGGGTTCGAGATCGAACTCAAGTACAGGTTCTAAATTAAGCAACTGACATATGTGGAGAGCTAGTGTCACAATTTATATGTCCTGCACACCGCCCCCCCATCCAGCGGGCAGCGGTGGATAGGTTACTATACAGTTAGCAAACTGGGGATATTTGGCTAAAATTTCTGGTAGCAGATCATTTTGAATGAAATATTTACACATCGCTGGAACATTGGTTATAGAATTGTCTCTAAATTCACGTATCTTTTCGCACTCCATCACATAGTGACGGAGGGTGTGCGAATAATTTTGTTGACACAGTTTACATTTGGTCAAGTCTACATCGGCAGATAATGAGAATTCCCAGAGATTTTTGTAACCGAGTCTAAGCCGAGCAGTAGTAACATCTAGAAGTCTGCTGATTTTATTGGATGATCCATAGATGTGTGGCTCCTCTTGCATGATAGTATGATGATAGATGGAATTACTGGTGTCAATTTCACTTTGCCTCAGATCTACAAGATCTTGTTGAAGTTCTCGGTGTACTCAGATTGCTCATTGACAATCCAAGGTTACACTCGGCTCCTTTAAAGGCAGATTCTTTGGCTAACTTATTAGCTCTATCATGCGTTCGGAAGCCAACATGAGATGGAGACCACATGAAATGGACTCTGTTACCATCCTTAATAATTTTGTTGTATTTGTGTCTAGCTTCGGACACGAGCATGTTACAGTTATGTCTTAAAGAGTTGAGAGCATTTAAGGATGATAAGGAGTCACTTACAATTAATGTATCAAGTTTGGAGACTTGTACACATTTCAATGCAAGGAGCAAGGTAAATAGTTCAGTCTGAAGGGTAGAGGCCCAGTTGTTTATACGGACTCCCCACTCAAAGTACAAGCCATCGCCCATTGTCAGAACAACTGCACTTCCAGCTGCACCCGTGGTGCGGTGTAGGGAACCATCAGTGTATATGATTTGAGAGAGAGAATGCTCTGTGGACAGAGCATCAATATGGCTTAAGGCGTTGAGCTTTGCCTCAAGACGAAGCTTGGGCTGATCTCTAATTTGTTTCTTGGGTGGAAAGGGAGGGATTAAAACTGGAAAGGGTGTAACCTCCCACGGTGCAGGAAAGTGCCGTTGTTGTTTCTCTTGGTACAAATCATGAACCTGATACATTCTGAGTTGAGTTCCAGTTTTTGTTATCCATTTGGAACAATGCTGATCTTCAATAAAGAAATTCTGGAGGGCAAGGATTAGGATGAGTTAGCCTAAGCATTTTTATACCAATTAATTTCAGTAACACGATCAACAACGCTCGGAATATTAAGTTCCTTTCTCATATTAAGTATCTTTGTGGTACGAGGGCACCCAAGGATTATCCTCAAGACTTCGTTCTGCAATTTTTCAAGCCCTCCAAGCTTTCTTTCAGGCATCAAAACAAGCAGAGGTGCAGCATAATCCACTAAGATCTGATGTATGCAAGGTACATCATTTTGACAATTCTGACCTTGGCACCATAGCCTGAGTGATAACCTGCAACAACCTTGAGAGCTCGGAATGTTGTAAACATCTATTGTTAACAACATTATTAATGCACACAGCAAGAGTTTCAGAGTCTCATTTGTATGAATACTATCTCACACAGGTGTTGTCCAGCATGATGACAGACAAGGCAGCTAAAACTGCATGTGATAAGCCTGAAATTGAGTTAGATATGGGCATTCCAATCTCTGCTGTAAAAGCCGCAATATTTCAGGAAATTAAGGAAGACGGTTACTGACACTCAAAGCCAATTGCCGGAATTAGGCTATGGCAGGTGGGTGCAGGTAATGAATCCCCGAATGGGGAACATTTCGGTTTTCTTTCTCTTACACTGACGCATTTAAGTGTTACACCATAATGGATTGTGAACTAAGAGTGGCACCTCTACCTATTTGTCGATAATCATTTGACACCTTTTCTCAAAAATATGTATAAGTTTTTAATTAACTGATACATTTAGCTTACTAAACAGGCTCGTTATTTGCTAATTAATAGAGTGAGTCATGATGCGTTTATTGAATAATTTTAATAACAAATGAAGATTCAGTTATAATGAATATATAATATTTGACAGTTGAAAGAGTATTTCCGAATTACAATGGTTAAAAATCTTCTTAATCGCAAAATTTCGTAAGCGTGCAACGGAGGGACTGGAGGGGGGGTGGGAGGGAAGGGACGGGAGGGGACGAGTGGGAGTTGGACGGGCGGGAGGGGGAAGGAAGGAGCAGGAGGGGAAGAAGGGAGAGGGAGGGGCGGGAGGCGGAGTGGAAACTTCCACTCTCGTACTCAGTGACTCCCACGACCACCATGGGAGCGCTGCTGCCACGCCTTCCTCGACGATGTCAGCGATGGTGCCAGGTCTTCTTCGACGAAGTCAGCGATGGTGCCACGTCTTTCTCGATGATGTTATCGATGGTGCCACGTCTTCCTCGACGATGGTGCCACGTCTTCCTCGACGATGGTGCCACGTCTTCCTCGACGATGTTAGCGATGGTGCACGTCTTTCTCGACGACGTTAGCGATGGTGTCACGTCTTCCTCGACGATGTTAGCGATGGTGCCACGTCTTCCTCGACGATGTCAGCAGTGGTACCATGTCTCACTTGACGAAGTCAGAGATGATGCCACGTCCTCCTCGAAGATGTCAGCGATGGTGCCTCGTCTTGCTCGACGATGTTAGCGATGGTGCTACGTATTCCTCGACGATGTTAGAGATGGTGCCACGTCTTCCTCGGCAATGTCAGCGGTGGTGCCACGTCTTCATTGACGATGTCAGCGATGGTGCCGCGTCTTCGATGTCAGTGGTGGTGCCACGTCTCACTTGACGATATCAATGATGGTGCAACATCTCGCAATTGACGATGTCAGTGATGGTGCCTCGTCTTCCTCGCCGATGTCAGCGGAGGTACAATGTTTTCATCGACGATGTCAGTGGTGATGCCACGTCTTCCTCGGCGATGTTACCGGTGGTGCCACGTCTTCCTCGACGATGTCAGTGGTGATGTCACGTCTTCCTCGACGATGTCAGTGGTCGTGCCACGTCTTCCTCGACGATGTCAGCGGTGTGCCACGTCATCCTCGACGATGTCAGTGGTGGTGCCACGTCTTCCTCCACGATGTCAGCGATGGTGCCACGTCTTCCTCAACGATGTCAGCAGTGGTGCCACGTCTCACTTGATGATGTCAGCAATGGAGTCATGTCTTACTCGACGATGTCAGCGGTGGTGCCACGTCTTCCTCGGCAATGTCAGCGGTGGTGCCACGTCTTCCTCGACGATGTCAGCGATGGTGCCACGTCTTTCTCGACGATGTTAGCGATGGTGCCACGTCTTCCTCGACGATGTTAGCGATGGTGCCACGTCTTCCTCGACGATGTTAGCGATGGTGCCACGTCTTTCTCGACGATGTTAGCGGTGGTGCCACGTCTTCCTCAGCGATGTCAGTGGTGATGCCATGTCTCACATAACGATGTCAGCGATGTTGCACGTCTCACTTGACGATGTCAGCAATGGAGTCACGTCTTCCTCGACGAAGTAAGAGGAGGTGCGACGTCTTCTTCAGCAATGTCAGCGGTGATGTCCCGTCTTTCTCGACGAGTCAGCGGTGGTGCCATGTCTTCCTCGGCTATGTCAGCGGTGGTGCCACGTCTTCCCCAACGATGTCAGTGGTGGTGTCGAGTCTCACTTGACGATGTCAGCAATGGTGCCACGTTTTCCTCGAGAGAGCCGGTCGGCCGAGCGGACAGCACGCTGGACTTGTGATCCTGTGGTCTCGGGTTCGATCCCAGGCGCCGGCGAGAAACAATGGGCAGTTCTTTCACCCTATGCCTCTGTTACCTAGCAGTAAAATAGGTACCTGGGTGTTAGTCAGCTGTCACGGGCTGCTTCCTGGAGGTGGAGGCCTGGTCGAGAACCGGGCCGCGGGGACACTAAAGCCCCGAAATCATCTCAAGATAACCTCAAGATAACGGTGTCAGCGATGGTGCCATTTCTTCCTCGACGATGTCAGCGATGGTGCCACGTCTTCTTCGACGATGTCAGCGGTGGTTCCACGTCTCATTTGACGATGTCAGCGGTGGTGTCACGTCTTCCTCGACGAGGTCAGCGGTGGTGCCACGTCTTCCGCGACGATGTCAGCGGTGGTGCCACGTCTTCCTCGACGATGTCAGCGGTGGTGTCACGTCTTCCGCGACGAGGTCAGCGGTGGTGCCACGTCTTCCTCGACGATGTCAGCGGTGGTGCCACGTCTTCCGCGACGATGTCAGCGGTGGTGCCACGTCTTCCTCGACGATGTCAGCGGTGGTGTCACGTCTCGTTGACGATGTCAGCCGTGGTGTCACGTCTTCCGCGACGAGGTCAGCGGTGGTGCCACGTCTTCCTCGACGATGTCAGCGGTGGTGCCACGTCTTCCTCGACGATGTCAGCCGTGGTGCCACGTCTTCCCCGACGATGTCAGCCGTGGTGCCACGTCTTCCTCGACGATGTCTGCGGTGGTGCCACGTCTCGTTTGACGATGTCAGCCGTGGTGCCACGTCTTCCCACGATGTCAGCGGTGGTGCCACGTCTCGTTTGACGATGTCAGCGGTGTGCCACGTCTTCCGCGACGATGTCAGCGGTGGTGCCACGTCTTCCTCGACGATGTCAGCGGTGGTGCCATGTCTCGTTGACGATGTCAGCGGTGGTGCCACGTCTTCCTCGACGATGTCAGCGGTGGTGCTACGTCTTCCCCGACGATGTCAGCCGTGGTGCCACGTCTTCCCCGACGATGTCAGCGTTATTTCCCATTTCCACCTCAGTACCTGGAACTTGTCTCCGTTAAACATCATATTATTTTCAGTGGCCCAATCGAAGACTTTATTAATCTGCCTGCAGTTTTTTAAGTGTCTCTAAAATAGTAATTTTCATGCTGATTTTCGTATCATCTGCAAAGAATGACACAAAGC
>WNGS01164588.1:0-11572 GCA_020271785.1 Procambarus virginalis | reverse complement strand
AGTGTTTAGTGATCGTCAATGCATATATATATATATATATATATATATATATATATATATATATATATATATATAATATATATAGATATTATATATAAATATATATATATTATATATATATATATATATATGTCGTACCTAGTAGCCAGAACGCACTTCTCAGCCTACTATGCAAGGCCCGATTTGCCTAATAAGCCAAGTTTTCATGAATTAATTGTTTTTCGACTACCTAACCTACCTAACCTAACCTAACCTAACTTTTTCGGCTACCTAACCTAACCTAACCTATAAAGATAGGTTAGGTTAGGTTAGGTAGGGTTGGTTAGGTTCGGTCATATATCTACGTTAATTTTAACTCCAATGAAAAAAAATTGACCTCATACATAATGAAATGGGTAGCTTTATCTTTCATGAGAAAAAAATTAGAGAAAACATGTTAATTCAGGAAACTTGGCTTATTAGGCAAATCGGGGCTTGCATAGTAGGCCAAGAAGTGAGTTCTGGCTACTAGGTACGACATATATATATATATATATATATATATATATATATATATATATGTATAATATATATATATATATATATATATAGATATATATATATATATATGTATCTATATATATATATATAATATATATATATATATATATATATATATATATATATATATATATATATATATATATATATATATTGTGGGAGTATGTCTCCCAAGATTCTCCCACAGCTGACTTGAATGGCTCATTGCAGTGCACTGATCTTGGTGCACAAAGCCTATCTCTCTTAATCCTGGATAGTGACCTGGCATGTTGGGTATCTCCAGAATGCCCACTTAACCAGGAACACTTTCATAATACGGAGGCCGCCGTATGTCCGGGCAGAAAGTAGATACAGGAAGTTAAGCATACTTGCCACCAAAGGGTCAATGAGTACATCGGTGGTGCACCATGGGACAGAGGGGAGGCGCCAGCAGCATATGAGTTCTGGGGTAAACCGGCGCGATGGTGAATAACAGCTATGACGTGTTCATGACGTCACCTCTCCTACTGCTCATCGAACGAGCTAATATGATTGGTTTCCGCTCATTTGCTGCAATGCTATTGGTCAAATTGTAACTCTTTTGTGTTGTGTGCCACAAGATGCCCGGCACCCCTTGCAAAACCATTCTCGTGAGGGATCTCTTGCAAATAGGACGTGTAGCTGTTCTGTCTATCGGCCACTAGACTGAACACCGTCTATTCCTCACCGTCAAGTTAACTCAGTGTCTTTGCGATATATGACACACTCGCCAAGAATCACGAGCGTGAGTATATTGTTCAGAAGCCTAAAGTGACAAATCTCCAGAGTGAAACAGACTGGTATCAGGTAACCCCTGGTGACAAATATCGTTGTGAGTGACTTTGAGTGAACTAAGGCAGTGCCGCCGCCTAAGTAACCGGTGTGTGACTTTACCACAAGTGTACCTGCATGGTACCACAGCCGCCGCCAGCCGCCACTCGTCCTGAGCATGTACCTTTGTACCTCGTGTGGCCTCGAGCTCCCGCCTCCGCCCTCACTAATACGTGACGTCACCACCCTTACTCACCGCCAGAGACAGTGTGTGTGCGTGTGTCTGTCTGTTAAGCATACAGCACGCCCTACTGCGAATATCCTCCGTGTCTATGAGCGAAACCAGCTATCAGGCCACCTACGAGTGCTTGTATAAATGTGCCTGAGTGAGTGAGTGAGTGAGTAAGGAAAGGTATCTTATCTGTAAGTACAAGATCTTGTCATTGTTTATTGTGTCTGTGTTGATCTGAGGTATCAATCACAGTTCTCACCTTCTCATACCTGTCACAGGTTATAGGTGAATCGACGGTGAATGCGTGGTTATCTGTGTGGTATCACGGCATTTCACTCGTCAGTCAATGTGAGTTTCACAAACACCACACATTTAGTTATTGTGTGATATATTATTGTGCATGTTATTGCCTGTCCCATTGACAGTGTATTTGTGTTTATTGCATATCATCATTACCGAGTATCCGGTTGGAACTCTTGTGATCCCTTTGCATAATGACAGTTAGGTTGCCGTGTTAATGACTGGATGTCAATTCTGTTAAGTTAGGTGTTTCTCCACGAGTGGATACGAGTCGTTTATCCAGACGTCAGGAGTCTCGCTAATACAACCATAGCCTTTCTGACGCCAATCTAAAGTAAAGCAAGCACCCTTTGTATTAGTGGTTAAATTAGTAAATAAACTACTGTTAAGCTTTATGCGGTGTTTCCGTTGAACCACTTCTGAGTACTGCCAACATTATTCAAGCCTTCAGCTCTAATTAAGTGTCTTCAACACCGAGTTGCCTAAGTCACTAAACTATAAATTTGATGAGGACCCTAGGAGTCCCTTAAAGTGTTACATCATTGAGGAAATTCCAACGACCAACGAGGAGCAGGACCAGGTGAGGCTAGTCTGAGAAGAGACCCACAAGGACTCTAACTCGACCTTGCTCCCAGGCTCTGTACGGTTGCTCTCGTATTTTCTATTCTGCTAATTCCGACAGCTTCGTGAAGTGTCTGCCACATGTACATTGGCGACGTACGCATTGCAGTCGTGAAAGCAAAAAAGAGAACCCCCACATCTGACGCCCAATGTGTTAGGCTTAGTTGGAACCTATGAGCTAGGTTGTAGAGTAAAATTTCGCACTTAAATTTTCCCTGAAAATTCAAAAGTGACGAGCAGTATTCAGAGGATGTTTAACACCCTGTTAGGTACACACACCACCAGTATGTCTGAGTGTGGAGAGTACAAACAGCGCTACCTGCATCTTCATCAGGCCTTGACCGCTCGTAGACCTGATGACTACGACACTCTTACTGAGCTAGAGTGTAAGGAACGAGTGGAACAGCACATGAGGGCCGTGGAAGAGGTGATGCTACAAGCACACATGCAGGGTAGTGCTGAGGTGGCCTGCACGAGTCTCATCACACTGGATGAAGCTATCGGTGGTGAGACCCCAGTGAGAGATACACAGTGGGAGAGACCCCTGTGAGAGTTTTGATGTGACTTAAGTGACTTACATAAGTTGGAATAAAAAAAATTGGTATAAGGAATTGAGCTCGGAAAATTTCTAAGAATTTTCTTTATTCTTTAATCTTTATTCCTGTCGTGCTATTCAACTAGGTCGCCTGAGGAAGGACTTGCTTAGCTAACACACCAGTGTAGTAAGCAGCTCATTCCTCACTTTGGGACCCTGTACGAACAATTGACTAGGCGCGAGCAAACGCCGAGACCCCAATGAAAATTGAAATCCCCTCCACTTTGGTCGTCGACCTTCGCCAATCGCCGAAGCGAATCTAACGAGTAGGTCCTGGGCTCTCACAACAATAATTTATTGTTGTATGGTGCCGTATATTTGATCCAAAGCTCAGAATAAGTCTCAATTTTATTAGTCGAGTGTGAAGAACATTTGCATAACAATAATAATGTGTGGGGGTGTAACGAAAAGACAGTGTTAACCATAACAACTTAGTTTATTCAATAAAGTACTAACTACTACAACAAAACAAAAGAAATGTCAATGACGTTACTCGAAATCCTTCCTGTGACACTATCAATGACAGCTAGACACCAGCCCCTCGGACTGCATAATGAACTAACTCGAACATAAGCGTGCCCACAGAGGAATCAACAAGCAAGCAAGAACTAACAGATCTATAATCACAATTACAACAAATGACACAGTGGGTTCTGAAACACGTCTCCAGTAACCTCCTAACTGTTCTACGCCTCAGTGCAGTCTACACCTGCAATAGCGGTTGCAATGCAATCAAATCAGTAGTCTTTCAATGACAACAATAACTAATGGGTTCACTGGCAACTCCAGCACCCTTCCACAAATTAACCCTTACGTTAACACTTCGTCCCACGGACGATCAACAATCAATAACAATTGATTTACGTTAATAACAAAACATTTACGTTAATATAATAACCTTCTCTTACAACTGTCACTAGTAACGCGGAAATTACACAACACTCTACCCGTCGAGCATTCAGTGAGAAAATCCCATTAATCCCTGTACTACAAGACAGCTGATTAATATCTTTACTAGTTACGTTAATTTACGTTAATCGGTTAATAATCACTCAGCGATGGTAAACTCTGATTTACAATGTCCAAAGTGCTAAGAGAACGGTAATCACTCGTGATTACCTTTAGAGTAATTAATTACTATCCTCAAGATCAATAATTAAACAGTTAAATACGCAACCTTTCACACTGGCTCAGCAATTTACATTAAGGTATGAATTCCGTCTGAGCCTTCCATACTCAGACCAATTCAGGTGGCTAATAACAGTAATTAGGCACCACGTTTACGTTATTCTAAAATGACGTTACTCTTCCCACGAGTCGATCAAGTGCCGGTACTTCCGGACATAAATAACGACGGTACGTTAATGGAACAATGTAGCCTTCGTGTAAGTCGATCAAACAAGGATCGAGATTAATTACTTTGACTTCCTGAAACACGTCAATTACCCGGCCCACTGACCGTTAATTACGACAGACAATACTCTAATTCTTATCTGGCTGGTGGCTAGGCTCCTTGAGAGTACCGTAGTTGCCTGCAGGAAAGTAAATTAACCTAGCGTATTCTACGTTACTCAAATTGTCAAAGAACAAATTCTCTTAAAGCAATGGGCGTTCCCTTGGTTACGTTATATTAATTGCCTCGCAATCACCTCACTGAATACTGGACTTCGATGTCCTACCAGATAAACAGGAGAATATATGTATACCCAAGTACTCGTCTACAGCCGAGTTCACCCACGACAATGACAAATCACACTAACAAATCACAGTGATTAACGTTACAATCTGGTTGCAAAGCCAATACTGCAGAACCTAGTAAAATAACATACAGGACATGAACCCTCTAGAACACTGCCCCACAATGGCTTTACTGAACTGCAGTCACCCACGGTGATTGCTCAACTCTAGCAACAATCACTAACAAATGACAACCCCTTTGCAACACACACACGGCAAGTACTCTAAGTTCCAAGTATTAGAATACTGTTCAACACTTACTTACTTACTGTAGCAAATGACCCCAGTGCTCTCAATAACCCCTAGAACATAGGTCCCAAATTTGCAATCACCACACAGTAAATAACACAATAACACTGGGCACCGTGACACTACGATTATATATATATATATATATATATATATATATATATATATATATATATATATATATATATATATATATATATATATATATATATATATATATATATATAATTACTGCTGACACATGTAGCCTACAGCTATCAAACGTTATTGGGAACACTAAGGAGATCTCGCACTCCTTAAATCACATGGGTGAGTGATTTATCGATCACGCATGCCGATAAACACTCTCGAGAGTTACGTTACTCGTCAGAGCGATGGCTGCCACTCCCGACAGCCTCGTCACTCACCAAATTCTACCAAAATTACGTTAATACTGCAACCACAATATATATATATATATATATATATATATATATATATATATATATATATATATATATATATATATATATATATATATAAATCACATTTGTTTGTGTGTACTCACCTAACTTTAAATGTGTGTGTGTGTGTACTCACCTATTTGTGCTTGCGGGGGTTGAGCTCTGGCTCTTTGGTCCCGCCTCTGAACTGTCAATCAACTGGTGTACAGATTCCTGTGTTTGTATGTACTCACATAATTGAGTGTGTGTACTCACCTATTTGTGCTTGCGGGGGTTGAGCTTTGGCTTTTTGTTCCCACTTCTCAACTGTCAATCAACTGGTGTACAGATTCCTGAGCCTACTGGGCTCTATCATATCTACATTTAATACTGTGAATGGAGTCAGCCTCCACTACATAGCTGCCTAATGCATTCCACCTGTTAACTACTCTGACACTGAAAAAGTTCTTTCTAATGCCCCTGTGGCTAATTTGGGTACTGAATTTCCACCTGTGTCCCCTTGTTCGCGTACCACCAGTGTTGAATAGTTTATCCTTGTCTACCCTGTCAATTCCCCTGAGGATTTTGTAGGTAGTGAACATGTCTCCTCTCACTCTTCTGTCTTCCAGTGTTGTAAGGTGCATTTCCCGCAGCCTTTCCTCATAACTTATGCCTCTTAGTTCTGGGATTAGTCTAGTGGCATATCTCTGAGCTTTTTCGAGCTTCGTCTTGTGCTTGACATGGTACGGACTCCATGCTGGGGTTGCATACTCCAGGATTGGTCTTACGTATATGGTATACAATATTCTGAATGATTCCTAACACAGGTTCCTGAAGGCTGTTCTGATGTTAGCCAGCCTCGCATATGCCGCAGACATAATTCTTTTATATGGGCTTCAGAAGACAGGTTTGGAGTGATATAAATTCCTAGATCTTTCTTTCCGTTTCATTAAGTGCTTCATCTCCTATTTTGTATCCTGTGTCTGGCCTCCTGTTTCCACCGCCTAGTTTCATTACTTTTGCATTTACTCGGATTAAACTTTAGCAGCCATTTGTTGGACCATTCATTCAATCTGTCTAAGTCGTCCTGTAGCCTTCTACTGTTATCCTCTGTTTCAATCCTCCTCATAATTTTTGCATCATCATCATCAAACATTGAGAGAAACGATTCTATACCCACTTGGAGATCATTTACATATATCAGAAACAGTGGGCTGTTTCAAGGACTGACCCTTGCAGGACTCCACTTATGACGCCACGCTAATCCCAGACCTCACCCCTCACAGTGACTCGTTGTCTTCTGTTACTTAGGTACTCCCTTATCCAACGGAGCACCTTCCCTTTCACTCCAGCAGCGTTTGATACAGCAAACAGAAAAATCATACTGGAACAGGTAGCCGAGCTGGGAATACAAGGAAAATTACGGAAATGGATAGAGGGCTATTTGTCTAATCGAACAGCATATGTTTTGTTTAATGGTGTTAAAAGCACAGAGAGCAAACACTTTGAACTGGGAACTCCACAAGGAGGGGTCCTCAGCCCCTTGTTGTTCAACGTTCTGATGCATAAACTTATTAAAGATCTTCCAACTAATAATGAAGACACTGTCATTTGTTATGCTGATGATATATGCTTACAGGCTGCCTCCGAGCCTAGAATGGAAGTTCTGCTCGATGCTTATCCTACTAGTGCTGAGGAATGTGGCCTCCTTATCCCTGTACAGAAAACTCGTGGCCTCATTCCGTGTGGTATTCCACCAACCAATTACCATATAGACGGGCGAGCACTTGAGAACTGCGAGTCTTACAAACACCTTGGTGTCCCCATTAACGACCCTGGGTACCTTTCTTCTCTAAATAGGAGACTCTGGGAGAGATTAAAGCCCTTGAGGGTCCTTGTTGTTGTCAATAATGGAATTAACGTGAGACTTGCTAGAATGTTTCATGTATCATTTATACGCTCTGTGATTGACTACAATGCTCTACATCTCACACTGTATACAGACAAAGAGCTGTTCCTTGACAAAGAGCTTGAAACCTTGCAAAATGAAGCTATGCGTTTCATTCTTGGGGCTCCAAAGTCCACGAGAATAGTTAATATGAGAGCAGAGTTAAAATTACCTACCATAAGTGAGAGAATTTTGTCTATTAGCACCGTTTTCGGCGTGAAGGCATTGAGTAGATCTAGGCAACACATGAAGTTTCAAACTAAACTTTCTAATATGCTGCACTCACCTGAGGTCTATAGAAGAAGAACGAAATCTGATTATGTATTTTGGTTCTACAAGGTAGCCTACTCCATCAAAATATTAAATATGTACACAACTCATTTAATGATTACTCAACAAATTACTCCATGGGATAACTGGGATCTATCAGTTGATTTTGTAAATGCGCCCAAGAAAGATAGTGTGCACTCTACATTACACTCTACACTACATTTTGTAACAGCTAACACTGAAAAGCATCACTGAGAGTACTCAGAGTATGGGTAGCGATGTATAGCAGTGCTATACCGACGGTTCTGTAGAAGAAGGTGGACGATGTACCGAATGTGCATGTAATATATTTGAACAATCTTCTCTCGTACATACAGCAATGAAGCGCGTCAATAACTGGGCAAGTACAACTCAAACCGAACTTGCCAGCATATACCTTGCCACTGAATTTTTAAAAGACAAAGGCAGTGGACTTATATACTGTTACTCGCAGAGTGCACTCCTGGCATTGAATGCACATAGTAGTGACACCCAGAAAATAGTCAGTGATATTCGAATGAATGTTTTAGCTGCTAAAGAAAACAGATTTGAAATTAAATTCCTATTGTGGGAAAATCCTAGCAGTTTTAAATCTTTTTCTTTTATGAATTATTACATATTTACTTTATTTATATTATTTAATTGACTTTAATATTATATTATTTTTATTTCATTATTTTTCTTAGTTCTTAGTAAGTAAGTAAGTTAGTAATAAGTTAGTTAGTAGTGAGTGGACTGGATATATTCTGATTCAGCTGCTAGAACTTATCACACATAATTGGGGGGACAATTTGTAGCTTAAACCACTTGGAGGTGGTTCCTTCATAAACCACAAATTGTTTACCTAGTCTTTGATATATAAATTATAAATCATACCACATATGGTGGTTTAATCTACTATTATAAAACAGTAAATTAAACTTATAACTACTAATACTATGTCTACAGTACGAACACACAAGGGCCTTAGCTGCTACTGTTGATGGGGCCTGGTAAGGCTGTGTAATTGCACCATCAGAATTGGGGTGTGGCCCTGTGCCTCAGAGTGCCACGTAATGGCTTCTGTCTGGAGGCCTACAAGACTTGTTGTACTGTTGTATAACTAGTGGTAGCAATTCCTATAATTATGTTGGGAGCCAGCTTCCTGCTTCACTAACTTCCTCAAAATTACCTGTTTGTGATGTAAGGAATTAATTATGGTTTCCTAAACATATAAGTACAGGTATGGCATGGAATATGTGTGTGTGTAGAGCTGAGTAAACGTACTTGGTTGTGGGTTTTCTCATGCTAATAACCGGCCACCTATCTATATTAAATAAGGCATCAATTAAAACAGATTAAAGGGTAGTCGGATACTCAAGTGCTGCTGTTTGCAGCAGAGGTGTTGCTGTCGTAGATCTCTTGGGATAGAGTAAGTCTATCGTGCGAGACTAGTATCACAACCCTCCAGGAGCACTCGTTTCCGTTGTTAGAGATATGATTCTGGTACGTGACGACGCTCCAGGAGAGACGTCCTAAAATGTTTGGTGCTTCTATTGATGTTTAAGGAAGAGAGTTAAACCATATTCCAGGTGTTGGAACTTATATTCAGTCCTAGTGAACACTTTTTTATTAAGTTTAAACACTAGACTCAGGTTTAAAAAGATTTGAGATATATAATATGTCTTGTTGTATGACGTCACTGAATACCCGTTCTCTTTTCCTTTATCGGGGTAACTTATGTTATTATGTGTGTCAGATTTCCGACACCTATGGATACCATCACATGTTGGCAGCTCAAGGCATGACACTGTTGATATGCTTTCAAAGACAACCTGTAGAAAACCAGTGGTAGACATTGATATGGGTGTTTTATTAGCAGTGACAAAGAGAATACTTAAACAAATATCTAATGAAGATCTCACCGACCTAACAAATTCCCAAAGACCGGAAAGTTGTAGCATTAAATATTGATAGATATCGTGAGGAGACATTCACATATGGGACTAATAGAACAAGAACCCAGCAATGTGATGTTATAGTGGCCAGAATACGCCTGGGATGTAGACGTATCTGGCTGCTTTTTCAAAACCCAAATGTCGAGTAAACAATGTGTCAACTTTGTGAAAGAGGAAACATGCACTCCCTAGAACATTATACTGTAGAATGTCCCATATTGACTGACTTTCGCCCTCCTGGACTAAGGTATGCTGAACTCTGTAATTACTATATGAGTACTGGAACACTTGATGATCTATTGGACTTGTACCCAAGTTTGACCATGTAATGTCTCAATTATACAATGTATGTATATGATGTACCTATATAACCTGAGCTTGTAAAAGCACCTTAATCACCTTCAGTGATTAAGTGCTTAATTGCACACTAGTAGCAGTGTGCAGTAGCAGTGTGCAACTAGTATCAGCTATCTCACCCTGTCAGAGTAAAAGAGACAAATGCATATATGCATGCGTGTGTGTATATATGTATATGTACGTGTATGTGTGTGTGTATGTATATGTATGTGTATTAAGTATATATGGAAGCTGATCAGAATTACATTCCACCTTTGTAAAAGCACATTAATGACACTATGTAAAAGACACATCGAATACTTTATGTTGGGCATACGTAAATCTGTGTATCTATGTATTTATGTATGGAGGGTTAGCATTTAGCATTTTAGCATTTTAAAAGCATTTTAAAAACACCGAATGACCTTCTGTGGTTGATTGTTCAATAAATTCCTGAATTATATGTTTAATTTACACTTTCCTGATTTGATATTTAGTAGCCTTTTTCTAGACCATTCCACCAGTTTGTCCAGGTCGTCTTGTAGTCTCTGTCTATCATCATCTGTCTTGATTCTTCTCATAATTTTTGCATCATCAGCAAACATTGAGAAGAATGAGTCTATACCCTCTGGAAGGTCGTTTACAAATATTAGAATCAGGATGGGTTCAAGTACAGAGCCCTGTGGAACCCCGCTGGTGACATCTCGCCACTCTGATGTTCCCCCCCTCCCCTCAGAGTTACTCACTGTTTCTGGTTGCTTAGATACTCCCTTATCCACAAGAGCACCTTACCTTTTACTCCTGCCTTTTGCTCCAACTTTTAACAGCCTTTTGTGAGGTACCGTGTCAAAGGCATTCTGACAGTCCAAGAAAATGCAGTCTGCCCACCCTTCTCATTCTTGTCTAATTTGTGTGCTTGGTCATAGAATTCTATTAAACCTGCGAAGGACGATTTACCATCTCTGGACTCATGCTGGTGTGTTACAAAGCTATTTCCCTCCAGATGCTCTACGAGCCTTTTCCTCACGATCTTCTCCATCACGTTGCATGGTATACAAGTTAGGAAACTGGCTTGTAGTTCAGCGTCTCTTGCCTATCACCCTTTTTGTATAGTGGGACTACATTAGCTGTCTTTCAGCTTTCCAATAGGTCTCCTGTTTCCAGTGACCTGTTATACACCATAGAGAGTGGCACACTTAGTGCTTCTGTACCTTCTTTTAGTATCAACGGTGAGATTCTTCAGGCCCAACAGCCTTTTTCACATTCAGCTCTAACAGATTCCTTTCGATCTCATCATGATGAGGTCAAATTCCTCCAAGGTTGCTTGGTTTGCCTCCTCATTTAGGGTAGGGACCTCCTGGAATCTCTTGTTGAGTTTCTTCACACACCTCTTTGTCATTCTGTGTATCTGTTCTCCACTTTTCTCAGTTTCATCACTTGTTCCTTCACTGCTGTTTTCCTCCTGATGTGGCTGTGGAGCAGTTTAGTTGGGTCTTAGCTTTACTTGCGATGTCATTTTCAGACTGTCTCTCTGCTTCTCTCCTCACTCTGAGGTAC
>WNGS01164587.1:42549-50049 GCA_020271785.1 Procambarus virginalis | reverse complement strand
AGTGTGGTGACACAGGCCGCTGGGGCAGTGTGGTGTACACAAGAGCTGGGGCAAGTGTGGTGTACACAGGAGCTGGGGCATTGCAGTGTACACAGGAGCTGGGGCAGTGCAGTGTACACAGGGAGCTGGGGCAGTGTAGTGTACACAGGTGCTGGGGTAGTGTAGTGTACACAGGAGCTGGGGTAGTGTATTGTACACAGGAGCTGGGGTTGTGTAGTGTACACAGGAGCTGGGGTAGTGTAGTGTACACAGTGCTGGGGCAGTGTGGTGTACACATGTTGGACGCATTTTTTCAAGCAGATCGCCGAGGACGCCGATGATAGCGTGCCGAGCGGTGTTGGACGCCTGTTAGGCACCAGACACATAGGGTGACCTATATCCTCTTAAGCTAAACAACTTAATAAGTATCAACAACGTGGTCAGCATGGTCAGCAGATTTTAATGCAATCTGCCCTACCCAGCAGAGCTCAGACCAGACACAGCCTGGGCATTGGAGCTCCACACGCGCTCCCTTCACACACTAGCTAGCTCCTGGCCCGGTGTACAAGAATATATATATATTTATAATAAAACTAGGAAAACCATTGGACGTTTGGTACTCCAATTCCTGCCCACAACTAATCATTCTACAACTACATCGTCAGATGAAACACACAGGAGTGGGGCAGTGTGGTGTACACAGGAGCTGGGGCAGTGTAGTGTACACAGGAGCTGGGGCAGTGTAGTGTACACAGGAGCTGGGGCAGTGTAGTGTACACAGGAGCTGGGGCAGTGTAGTGTACACAGGAGCTGGGGCAGTGTAGTGTACACAGGAGCTGGGGCAGTGTAGTGTACACAGGAGCTGAGGCAGTGTAGTGTACACAGGAGCTGGGGCAGTGTAGTGTACACAGGAGCTGGGGCAGTGTACACAGGAGCTGGGGTAGTGTAGTGTACACAGGAGCTGGGGCAGTGTAGTGTACACAGGTGCTGGGGCAGTGTACACAGGAGCTGGGGCAGTGTAGTGTACACAGGAGCTGGGGCAGTGTAGTGTACACAGGTGCTGGGGCAGTGTAGTGTACACAGGTGCTGGGGCAGTGTGGTGTACACAGGTGCTGGGGCAGTGTACACAGGAGCTGGGGCAGTGTAGTGTACACAGGAGCTGGGGCAGTGTAGTGTACACAGGAGCTGGGGCAGTGTAGTGTACACAGGTGCTGGGGCAGTGTGGTGTACACAGGTGCTGGGGCAGTGTACACAGGAGCGGGGCAGTGTAGTGTACACAGGAGCTGGGGCAGTGTAGTGTACACAGGAGTGGGGTAGTGTAGTGTACACAGGTGCTGGGGCAGCAGGTGGTGTACACAGGTGCTGGGGCAGTGTACACAGGAGCTGGGGCAGTGTACACAGGAGCTGGGGCAGTGTACACAGGAGCTGGGGGTAGTGTACACAGGAGCTGGGGCAGTGTACACAGGAGCGGGGTAGTGTACACAGGAGCTGGGGTTGTGTACACAGGAGCTGGGGCAGTGTGGTGTACACAGGAGCTGGGGCAGTGTACACAGGAGCTGGGACAGTGTGGTGTACACAGGTGCTGGGGCAGTGTACACAGGAGCTGGGGCAGTGTACACAGGAGCTGGGGCAGTGTACTAGGAGCTGGGGCAGTGTACACAGGAGCTGGGGCAGTGTACACAGGAGCTAGTGTGTAATCACAAGTGTAATGGCTACTGTCTTCTACAGGAGCTGACGGTTACTGACGACACGGTGCTGGAGGAGCACTCCGAGGACCCGAGTCTGGTCCAGATCAGACTCATCGGTGAGGGAGGTGAGTACATTCATCATTCATCATTCATTCTCACACTACTACTCATCACTACGGCGCCAGTCTTCAGTTGATGGTTGTTAGTGTTGGGGTTGTGGTTGTTTCTGTTGGGGTTGTGGTTGTTTCTGTTGGGGTTGTGTTGTTTCTGTTGGGGTTGTGGTTGTTTCTGTTGGGGTTGTGGTTGTTTCTGTTGGGGTTGTGTAGTTTGTGTGATGTCAAAAGTAACTGTGCTTTTGACATGTGAGCATCCACCTGGATTCCTACAGTATCCACGTGGATTCCTACAGCATCCACGTGGATTCCTACAGTATCCACGTGGATTCCTACAGTATCACGTGGATTCCTACAGCATCCACCTGGATTCCCGCATAAAAACATGTCGTGCGTCATGTTTACATAAGCAAGGCATCACAAACATTACATTCCCTACATATATGCTGCTTATATTCTGTAAACGAGTAATTAAACCTTTCGGATACTTTTTTCGCAAATGTAACTTGTGCTTCTGTCACCCGGCTCACAAGTTCGGAATTTTATTATTATTTCTTCATGTTGTTATTCTTATTAACATGGGTTATTAACCCATGTTAATTATCCTGGTGGTTGACGAGGCATTATCCTGGTGGTTGACGAGGCATTATCCTGGTGGTTGACGAGGCATTATCCTGGTGGCTGACGAGGCATTATCCTGGTGGCTGACGAGGCATTATCCTGGTGGTTGACGAGGCCTTATCCTGGTGGCTGACGAGGCATTATCCTGGTGGCTGACGAGGCATTATCCTGGTGGCTGACGCGGCATTATCCTGGTGGCTGACGCGGCATTATCCTGGTGGCTGACGAGGCATTATCCTGGTGGCTGTCGAGGCATTATCCTGGTGGTTGACGAGGCATTATCCTGGTGGCTGACGCGGCATTATCCTGGTGGCTGACGCGGCATTATCCTGGTGGCTGACGAGGCATTATCCTGGTGGCTGACGCAGCATTATCCTGGTGGCTGACCCGGCATTATCCTGGTGGCTGACGCGGCATTATCCTGGTGGCTGACGCGGCATTATCCTGGTGGCTGACGCGGCATTATCCTGGTGGCTGACGCGGCATTATCCTGGTGGATGACGCGGCATTATCCTGGTGGATGACGCGGCATTATCCTGGTGGCTGACGCGGCATTATCCTGGTGGATGACGAGGCATTATCCTGGTGGATGACGAGGCATTATCCTGGTGGCTGACGCGGCATTATCCTGGTGGCTGACGTGGCATTATCCTGGTGGATGACGCGGCATTATCCTGGTGGCTGACGCGGCATTATCCTGGTGGATGACGAGGCATTATCCTGGTGGCTGACGAGGCGTTATCCTGGTGGCTGACGCGGCATTATCCTGGTGGCTGACGAGGCATTATCCTGGTGGCTGACGAGGCATTATCCACCATGCCATGTATAAATATAAATATGGCTCACATTAGTCTTCTCAGTTTCTTGTTTTCACTAAACTAAATTATTTATATGTAAAATATTTATGAATCATTCACAAATTCTGGACCTTAATGTTGTATTATTCCCCGCCACACACGCATGACGGCTGCTGTCTGTCGTGCTGACCCACCGAGTGCTTTAATGCAGCGGCTCGTCGTACAGGAGAGGTGCCACTCCTGAGTGCCATGTGTAGACGTGTTATCTGAGGCCTGAGCCCAGATTCACGAAGCTGTTATACGTGTCCACTTAAGAGCTGCGTTCCTCTGATCTCGACCATGGCGGGGTAGAGGGGGGTTGAGGGTGATTATAGTGTGTTTGTCGGGGGGGGGGAGTAATGGGTGAACTGCCCGAGTGGTTGAAGACAGTAATGGGTGAACTGCCCGAGTGGTTGAAGACAGTAATGGGTGAACTGCCCGAGTGGTTGAAGACAGTAATGGGTGAACTGCCCGAGTGGTTGAAGACAGTAATGGGTGAACTGCCTGAGTAGCAGAAGACAGTAATGGGTGAACTGCCTGAGTAGCAGAAGACAGATGATGAGTGAACCGCCCTAATATGGACGGACTCTGTAGTTGACGGCAGATGGGATGAGAGGACGAGGAAGGCCCTGGTAGGTCAGGACCACGTTAACAAGCTCACTGTTACCCCCATTAACCAGGACCTGCAGAGGAAATGTGTCTCCATGTGTCTTCATGTAACTCCATTACTGGTGGCACCACCACCGGTGGTCTCCAGTGGTGGTGGTGGGCGTCACTCTACCTGTTTTTGCTGGCTAAGTTTTTTGTCAACAACTGAAGCGTCTTAACTTGGTCATGTGTTGTTGCATAATTAACATATTTTTGCATTTTCAAGATGGTGCAGGTGTTAACTGCTTGCTTGCATGCTGATGACAACTGTTTGTTATGTTGCTGGTCATTCATGACTCCATGTGGTTGTTAGCGTGGATTCTTGACATGCCTGTGATGCGTGACGCAGGTCCTTGACGCAGGTCCTTGACGCAGGTCCTTGTCGCAGGTCCTTGTCACAGGTCCTTGTCGCAGGTCCTTGTCACAGGTCCTTGTCACAGGTCCTTGTCGCAGGTCCTTGTCGCAGGTCCTTGTCGCAGGTCCTTGTCACAGGTCCTTGTCGCAGGTCCTTGTCGCAGGTCCTTGACACAGGTCCTTGTCGCAGGTCCTTGACGCAGGTCCTTGTCGCAGGTCCTTGTCGCAGGTCCTTGACGCAGGTCCTTGTCGCAGGTCCTTGTCGCAGGTCCTTGTCGCAGGTCCTTGTTGCAGGTCCTTGACGCAGGTCCTTGTTGCAGGTCCTTGTTGCAGGTCCTTGACGCAGGTCCTTGTTGCAGGTCCTTGTCGCAGGTCCTTGTCGCAGGTCCTTGACGCAGGTCCTTGTTGCAGGTCCTTGTCGCAGGTCCTTGTCGCAGGTCCTTGACGCAGGTCCTTGTTGCAGGTCCTTGACGCAGGTCCTTGTCGCAGGTCCTTGTCGCAGGTCCTTGACGCAGGTCCTTGTTGCAGGTCCTTGACGCAGGTCCTTGACGCAGGTCCTTGACGCAGGTCCTTGTCGCAGGTCCTTGTCGCAGGTCCTTGACACAGGTCCTTGACGCAGGTCCTTGTCGCAGGTCCTTGTTGCAGGTCCTTGTTGCAGGTCCTTGTTGCAGGTCCTTGTCGCAGGTCCTTGTCGCAGGTCCTTGACGCAGGTCCTTGTCGCAGGTCCTTGTCGCAGGTCCTTGTAGCAGGTCCTTGTCGCAGGTCCTTGTCGCAGGTCCTTGTCGCAGGTCCTTGACACAGGTCCTTGTCACAGGTCCTTGACACAGGTCCTTGTAGCAGGTCCTTGACACAGGTCCTTGACACAGGTCCTTGACACAGGTCCTTGACACAGGTCCTTGACCCAGGTCCTTGTCGCAGGTCCTTGTCGTAGGTCCTTGACGCAGGTCCTTGTCGCAGGTCCTTGTCGTAGGTCCTTGACGCAGGTCCTTGTCGCAGGTCCTTGACGCAGGTCCTTGTCGCAGGTCCTTGACGCAGGTCCTTGACGCAGGTCCTTGACGCAGGTCCTTGTCGCAGGTCCTTGTCGCAGGTCCTTGTCGCAGGTCCTTGTCGCAGGTCCTTGACACAGGTCCTTGACACAGGTCCTTGATGCAGGTCCTTGTCGCAGGTCCTTGTCGCAGGTCCTTGTCGCAGGTCCTTGACGCAGGTCCTTGACGCAGGTCCTTGACGCAGGTCCTTGACGCAGGTCCTTGTCGCAGGTCCTTGACACAGGTCCTTGTCGCAGGTCCTTGTCGCAGGTCCTTGACGCAGGTCCTTGTCGCAGGTCCTTGTCGCAGGTCCTTGTCGCAGGTCCTTGACGCAGGTCCTTGACGCAGGTCCTTGTCACAGGTCCTTGTCGCAGGTCCTTGACGCAGGTCCTTGTCGCAGGTCCTTGTCGCAGGTCCTTGTCGCAGGTCCTTGTCGCAGGTCCTTGACACAGGTCCTTGACACAGGTCCTTGTCGCAGGTCCTTGTCGCATGTCCTTGTCGCAGGTCCTTGTCGCAGGTCCTTGTCGCAGGTCCTTGTCGCAGGTCCTTGACGCAGGTCCTTGTCGCAGGTCCTTGTCGCAGGTCCTTGTCGCAGGTCCTTGACACAGGTCCTTGACACAGGTCCTTGACACAGGTCCTTGTCGCAGGTCCTTGTCGCAGGTCCTTGTCGCAGGTCCTTGTCGCAGGTCATTGACACAGGTCCTTGACACAGGTCCTTGACACAGGTCCTTGTCGCAGGTCCTTGTCGCAGGTCCTTGACACAGGTCCTTGACACAGGTCCTTGACACAGGTCCTTGTCGCAGGTCCTTGTCGCAGGTCCTTGTCGCAGGTCCTTGTCGCAGGTCCTTGACACAGGTCCTTGACACAGGTCCTTGACACAGGTCCTTGACACAGGTCCTTGACACAGGTCCTTGACACAGGTCCTTGTCGCAGGTCCTTGACACAGGTCCTTGACACAGGTCCTTGACACAGGTCCTTGACACAGGTCCTTGACACAGGTCCTTGTCGCAGGTCCTTGACACAGGTCCTTGACGCAGGTCCTTGACACAGGTCCTTGACACAGGTCCTTGACACAGGTCATTGTCGCAGGTCCTTGACACAGGTCCTTGACACAGGTCCTTGTCGCAGGTCCTTGACGCAGGTCCTTGACACAGGTCCTTGACACAGGTCCTTGACACAGGTCCTTGTCGCAGGTCCTTGACACAGGTCCTTGACACAGGTCCTTGACACAGGTCCTTGACATAGGGATAACCAATTGCCATTGGGTTCTGGTGTCGTTGTTGACAGGCAGTTTGTGTGTAACGATGGTAACGAACCGTTGATGTATTTACTATCTGTGCCTGCAGAATCGAGTTATTAGCTCTTGACCCCGCCTTTCTAACCAAACTATGTTTCCTCTATTATGTCTACTATATACACACACACACACACACACACACACACACACACACACACACACACACACACACACACACACACACACACATATATATATATATATATATATTATATATATATATATATATATATACATATATATATATATATATATTATATATATATATATATATATATATATATATATATATATATATATCACACACACACAGGGGCCGGTGGCTGAGTGGATAGTACGCTGGACACGTAATCCTGTAGTCTGGGGTTCGATTCCGGGCGCCGCGAAAAACAATTAGCAGAGTTTCTTTCACCCTGATGCACCTGTTAGGTAGCAGTAAATAGGTACCTGGGAGTTAGCTGTTGCGGGCTGCTTCCTGGGGGGGGGAGGGGTATGAAGAAAAAAAAGTTTGGTTGTTAGTACCAGTTGATTAGTTGAGAGGCGGGCCGAAAGAGCAGAGCTCAACCCCTGTAAGCAGAACTAGGTGAATACTCACACATCCCCACCAAGGAGCCCGAAGCTGCTGTCTAACTCCCAGGCGTGTTTTTTTTTTTTTTTTTTTGCAGGGATATTCCTGCGCGGACCCTAAGCCTCTGGCTGGCCCACTAAGTGTTGCTTGTTTCTGTTTACTTGGGCGGAGTATGAGTATTTATGACTCGTATGGTCGCTTCAGTAAGATTTTGCCATATGTGTTTAACAACATCTTCTGCTCAGTTAAATCTAAGTTGAAATCTTAATGGGTTTGTAACTGTGCACTGTGTTACATAATGTCCAGTGGTCTGTCGGGCCTTTCTCCACAGTGCCTCTCATCTTCCGGAACCTGTAAGCCTATTTCCCATG
>WNGS01164587.1:31775-42449 GCA_020271785.1 Procambarus virginalis | reverse complement strand
CCTCCCCCTCACCTCATTATCCTCCCCTCACACCATTATCCTCCTCTCACACCATTATCCTCCCCCTCACCCCATTATCCTCCCCCTCATCCCATTTATCCTCCCTCACCCCATTATCCCCCCTCAACCCATTATCCTCCCCCTCACCCCATTATCCTCCCCCTCACCCCATTATCCTCCCTTACCCCATTATCCTTCCCCTCACCCCATTATCCTCCCCCTTAGCCTATTATCCTCCCCCTCACCCCATTATCCTCCCCCTTAGCCTATTATCCTCTCCCTCACCCCATTATCCCCTTCACCCCATTATCCCCCATCACCCCATAATCCCCCCTCACCCCATTATCCCCCTCTCCCCATTATCCTCCCCCTCACCCCATTAACCTCCCCCTCACCCCATTATCCTCCCTCACCCATTATCCCCCTCACCCCATTATCTTCCCCATCTCATTATCCTCCCTATCACCCCATTATCCTCCCCCTCTCCCCATAATCCCTCTACCCCATTTTCCCCCTCACCCCATTATCCTCCCCCTCACTCCATTATCCTCCCCATCACTCCATAATCCCCCCTCACCCCATTATCCCCCTCTCCCCATTATCCTCCCCCTCACCCTATTATCCTCCCTCACCCCATTATCCCCCCCACCCCATTATCCTCCCCCTCACCCCATTATCCTCCCCCTCACCCCATAATCCCCCCTCACCTCATTATCCTCCCCCTCACCCCATTATCCTCCCCCTCACCCCATTATCCTCCCCCTCACCCCATTATCCTCCCCCTCACCCCATTATCCTCCCCCTCACCCCATTATCTCCCCTCACCCCATTATCTCCCCTCACCCCATTATCTCCCCTCACCACACCGGGCACGCGCGCACACGTGCGTACACGTGTGTACACGCACACACACGTGCACACACATGCACATACATTCGCGTACACACACGCACACACACACTCCATCACAGACACTCCATGTTTACCGACTCCAGTGGGATCAACAAAACTGAGGATGGACAGAAGAGAGTCTGCTTCAAGGTGATGTACTCAAACATTGATGGGATTGCAAGCAAGGCAAGTGAACTTATGGAAAGAGCACAAGAAGTAAATCCAGATGTAATTGGACTCAGGGAAACAAAACTCTCAGGAATCATAACAAATGCAGTGTTCCCCCCAGGAATACACTGTAATAAGGAAAGAGGAGGAGGGTAGGGGAGGAGGAGGAGTTGCCCTACTCATGAGAAAGGAATGGAGTTTCAACGAGATGGTTATCCCAGGCTGTGAAGGGTTTAGAGACTACATAACAGGCACCATGACGGTGGGATGACCAAGAGTAGTAGTAGTAGCAGTGATATATAACCCTCCACCAAATTACAAGAGACCCAGGCAAGAGTATGACAGAAACAACATGGCAGTTAACACTATAATTGAGAGGGCAGCCTCTGCTGCCCATAGAATTCGATCCCATCTGCTCATCATGGGTGACTTCAATCACGGAAGGATATACTGGGAGAACAAGGATCTGCATGGAGGAGAGGATACATGGAGAGCCAAACTAGTATAGGTGGCAACCAGAAACTTTCTAAGCCAGCATGTCAGGGAGCCCACTAAAATGAGGGGAAACGATGAACCAGCGAGACTCGACCTAGTCTTCACTCTGAATGACTCCGACATAAGGGAAATTGACTTCGAGGTCCCAGTAGGAATGAGCGATCACAGTGTACTGACATTTGAGTATCTGGTCGAAGAAGGGTTAAAGTACTCGAGAAAGGTAACTGAAAGCAAAAGGCTAGCATTTCATAAGGGAAACTATGAGGAGATGAGAAAATTCCTAACGGATATAACATGGGAAACAGAGCTAAGGGGAAAGACGGATCAAGACATAATGGAATACATCACACATAAATGTAAGGAGGCAGTAGAAAAGTTTATCCCGGCCCAAAAGGTAATAAATGAAATGCATATGAGAAACCCATGGTTTAATCAGAGATGTAAGCTAGCTAAGCAAGAAAGTAAAAGTGCATGGAGAAACTATAAAAATAACAGGACACTTGAGAGCAGAGAAGGATACCAGAGAGCCAGGAATGAATACGTCAGGGTGAGAAGAGAGGCAGAAGGGCAATATGAAAACGACATAGCAAACAAGGCTAAGACTCGACCTAAATTGCTACACAGCCACGTCAGGAGAAAGACAACAGTGAAGGAACAGGTAATGAAACTGAGGATAGGGGCAGACAGATTCACTACAAACGACAAAGAAGTGTACAGGGAACTCAATAGGAAATTCCAGGAGGTCTTCACATTGGAGCAAGGAGAAGTTCCAGAGAAAAGGGAAGGAATAGTTAACCAGGAACCACTAGGGGAATTTGAGATTACCAGTGGGGACGTAAGGAAGCCTTTGCTAGAGTTGGATGTGACAAAGGCTATAGGCCCGGATGGAATATCACCATGGATACTAAGGAAGGAGCAGAAGCACTGTGCCTGCCACTCTCCATGGTGTATAACAAATCACTGGTAACAGATGAACTGCCAGAAATTTGGAAGACGCAACGTTGACCTGATAAACAAGAAGGGGGGATAGACAGGAAGCACTGAACTACAGGCCAGTGTCCCTAACTTGCATATTACGCAAGTTAATGGAGAAAATTGTGCGAAAAAAGCTAGTGGAACATCTGGAGCGAAGGAACAGAAGGCAGTGAGTCACTGTGCGGAGTGAGGTCTCAGATTGGCGAGACGTCACCAGTGGTGTCCCGCAGGGTTCAGTCCTTGGACCCATACTGTTTCTTATATATGTAAATGATCTTCCAGATGGTATAGAATCATTCCTCTCATTGTTTGCTGATGATACAAAAATTATGAAGAGCATTAAGACGGAGGAAGATAGTATGAGGTTACAAGTTGACCTAGACAGATTGAATGAATGGTCCAACAAATGGTTAATAAGGCTCAACCCGAGTAAATGTAAGGTAATGAATCTAGGCAGTGGAAGCAGGAGGCCAGACACAGGATACCGAATGGGGGAGGAAGTCCTTCATGAAACGGACAGAGAGAAAGATCTAGGAGTTGATATCCCACCAAACCTGTCTCCTGAAGCCCACATTAAAAGAATAACATCTGCGGCGTATGCGAGGCTGGCTAACATCAGAACTGTATTCAGGAACCTTTGTAAGGAATCATTCAGAACCTTATATACCACATATGTAAGACCAATCCAGGAGTATGCGGCGCCAGCATGGAGCCCGTACCTTCTCAAGCACAAGACGAAACTTGAAAAAGTTCAGAGATATGCCGCTAGGGTAGTCCCAGAACTAAGAGACATGAGTTACGAGGAAAGGCTGCGGGAAATGCACCTCACGACAATGGAAGACAGAAAAGCAAGGTGAGACATGATCATTACCTACAAAATTCTCAGAGGAATTGACAGAGTAGATAAGGATAAACAGTTTAACACGGGTGGTACGCGAACAAGGGGACACAGGTGGAAACTGAGTACCCACATGAGCCACAGGGACGTTTGCAAGAACATTTTCAGTGTCAGAGCAGTTAACAGGTGGAATGCATTAGGCAGTGATGTGGTGGAGGCTGACTGTATACACAGTTTCAAGTGTAGATATGATAGAGCCCAGTAGGCTCAGGAATCTGTACACCAGTTGATTGACAGTTGAGAGGCGGGACCAAAGAGCCAGAGCTCAACCCCCGCAAGCACAACTAGGAGAGTACACACACACACACACACACACACACACACACACACACACACACACACACACACACACACACACACACAGTTGAGCAACTGGTCCCGAGCCATTATTCGTGTACCATTGACGGTGGCAGGAAGTGTGCCAATTCACACCTGAATCTTAATGGTCTTCGTCAATCACATATTTCATCAACTTGTCCCGCGGATTTTTTCTTTCGTATTGTCGTGATTTTGGTGTCTCTTTATTTGGGTTTGTTGAGATTTGTCCCGTTGTGCTTGTGTCGTACACCTAACCGTCCCCCAGGGTCGTCCCCCAGGGTCGTCCCCCAGGGTCGTCCCCAGTGTCGTCATCCCCCAGGGTCGTCCCCCAGGGTCGTCCCCCAGGGTCGTTCCCAGTGTCATCCCCCAGGGTCGTCCTCCAGGGTCATCCCCCCAGAGACGTCCCCCGGGTCGTCCCCCAGTCTCGTCCCCCAGGGTCGTCCTCCAGGGTCATCCCCCAGGGTCGTCCCCCAGGGTCGTCCCCCAGGGTCGTCCCCAGGGTCGTCCCCCAGGGTCGTCCCCCCAGTGTCGTCATCCCCCAGGGTCGTCCCCCAGGGTCGTCCCCCAGGGTCATCCCCAGGGTCGTCCCCCAGGGTCGTCCTCCAGGGTCATCCCCCCAGAGACGTCCCCCAGGGTCGTCCCCCAGTCTCGTCCCCCAGGGTCGTCCTCCAGGGTCATCCCCCAGGGTCGTCCCCCAGGGTCGTCCTCCAGGGTCGTCCCCCAGGGTCGTCCTCCAGGGTCTTCCCCCAGGGTCGTTCCCTCAGGGTCGTTCCCCCAGGGTCGTCCCCCAGTCTCGTCCCTCAGGGTCGTCCCCCAGGGTCGTCCCCCAGTGTCGTCTTCCAGTCTCGTCCCTCAGGATCGTCCCTCATGATCGTCCCTCAGGATCGTCCCTCAGGATCGTCCCTCAGGAACGTCCCTCAGGATCGGTTCCCAGGGTCGTCCCCCAGTGTCGTCTTCCAGTCTCGTCCCTCAGGATCGTCCCCCAGGGTCATCCCCCAGGTTCGTCCCCTTAGGTCGTCCCCCCAGGCTCATTCTCCAGGGTCGTCCCCCCGGGTCGTGCCCCCAGGGTCGTGCCCCCGGGTCGTCCCCCAGGGTACGACCTGCTTCAGGTGACTAACCTCTGGGCACCTCCTGGCTGCCACGGGATGAGGCACCAGGCATAAGGAACCGTGAGAACACGCCGCCACCTCCGGGGATCGAACTCGGAACAAGTGAGTTACTAGCTGAATGTAGCACAATCAGTAATCACCTACAATACTGATTGTAGCACACTCAGTATTGCACACACGTCACCGCGCAAATGAGCTCATTCTGTGCTGCCACCTTCAGGGACTCCCTGACTTCACCACTCACGATGAGTGGACCAATAACATTACTCTTCATATAATTGCCACCTGAGGTAATGCCGCCCATCACAGCCCCATGTATCACGAAGCTCCAGCACCAACGGAACACTGTTGCAGATATCAGAGGACGCAACACTCCTCCCCGACGTATTGCTTTCAGAATCATGAGTTCTTGGATTAAGAGCCACATTACCTCGAAATAGTCGAAGTTAAATTGAAAGCTGTTCGGCGATTGATGGTGTCTTGCCACCTTCAGGGGTCAACTTTGAGCAGACGTGGGGGGGAGGGGTTATCTTGAGGTTATCTTGAGATGATTTCGGGGCTTTAGTGTCCCCGCGGCCCGGTCCTCGACCAGGCCTCCACCCCCAGGAAGCAGCCCGTGACAGCTGACTAACACCCAGGTACCTATTTTACTGCTAGGTAACATAGGGTGAAAGAGACTCTGGGGGGAGGGGGGTTAATTGTTGGAATCTTCAGGCTCTCAGTCTGATCCCCCCTCCCCTAAGAATAAGTTAGGAATAAGGAGGGTATGCATACTTGCATTATGCTCTGGGAATTTGTCTTCTTCCTGAGCTCTTACTGTGTTAGCTAGCTGTCAGCGTGACTGGTCAGCCACCTCCTTGCAATAATCTGTCAACTGCTGCAGTTTATGCTGTCAACAAGATTCAGGGTTGCATTGCTGGGATACTTTCCCATGTTCGTTGTATCTAGTCTTAGGTTACACCGCTTAGCGTCCTTCTCTCCGTTATATAAGACTATGATGGCTGGCGGTGGTCCATTGTGTGCTATCTTAAGGCATAGGCCTATGGACCATCACTGGAACCATGGGATTGACCTCATCTATATATCAGTCCACCCTCTAAGTATGATAAGATATTGTTTACACTGTAAGTTGTAAGATATTGTTTACACTGTAAGTTATAAGATATTGTTTACACTGTAAGTTGTAAGATATTGTTTACACTGTAAGTTGTAAGATATTGTTTACACTGTAAGTTGTAAGATATTGTTTACACTGTAAGTTATAAGATATTGTTTACACTGTAAGTTATAAGATATTGTTTACACTGTAAGTTGTAAGATATTGTTTACACTGTAAGTTATAAGGTATTGTTTACTTGTAAGTTGTAAGATATGTGAGTGACTTGATGCTTCCCGACACTGTTAAATGACCCCATTATTAGTGGTAATTTTTTTCTGGTAGAGCAGTGGTTTGAGGGGAGAGTCCTCCCCCTCAAGTGGTTGGTAGAGCAGTGGTGTTCTGCTATTGGTCTTATGATAGTGCAATCTGCTGGTATATTTACAGATGCAGGAATGGTGTTCAAAAGGACGTGAATTGATTGTGGCTGGGGTTGTCGAATGGGATAGCTGTGTGCAGCTGGGATTGTTGAATTGGGACGATTGTTGTGCAGCTGGAATTGTCGTCTTACAATACGCCTTCCTGTTTCTGTTGAGGGTATTTACTAAGAGAAATATGCAAGATTTATGGCGACCAAAACTGAGCTTTATAATCTTATTGGGGCCCTAACAAGAGAAAGATAATGCTGAAAAACGACATTAGAAGCCTCATTGTAACGCCTCTTGAAGTAAATCCCAGTGATGATGCAGCGTATCGTCACTTTCCCTATTGTGTAGTCATCGACTTCAACGCTGGAGCGTTTTGTCTCGCTTCCAACTCGGTTCCTGAACTCTCCTCATATTTCCACTAGCCATCAATTAACTGACTCCAGCAGTCAGCCGACTGGCTCCAGCAGTCAGCCGACTGGCTCCAGCAGTCAGCCGACTGGCTCCAGCAGTCAGCCGACTGGCTCCAGCAGTCAGCCGACTGGCTCCAGCAGTCAGCCGGCTGGCTCCAGCAGTCAGCCGACTGGCTCCAGCAGTCAGCCGACTGGCTCAGCAGTCAGCCGACTGGCTCCAGCAGTCAGCCGCCTGCTCCAACAGTCAGCCGACTGGCTCCAGCAGTCAGCCAACTGGCTCCAGCAGTCAGCCGGCTGCTCCAGCAGTCAGCCGGCTGGCTCCAGCAGTCAGCCGGCTGGCTCCAGCAGTCAGCCGGCTGGCTCCAGCAGTCAGCCGGCTGGCTCCAGCAGTCAGCCGGCTGGCTCCAGCAAAACTTGATTCATCTTTTTTTCCCTCAAGTCTAACATTTGTTGTATAATTATATATTGTATTTGTTTCCCTTGTGTCTCCAATTCACTTTCCAGAACCACTTTCTGTTCGCCATAAACACGTTAATAGAATGTAAATAGGAACGAATTTCTAACACTTTCTCTTGTTTCCAGTGGTGGAGTCGATCCTGCGGGGTGAGAACGTGGGCATAACCCCTCGACGCTCCCGGACCGCCACTAACAACCATCACCAGTCTGGGGTGAGTGGGGTGTGGGCTTGTCATGTACTTCCTCCCCTTCAAAGTTTTCAGCGCTGAAGCAGTTTCTGGACGGAGGAACCTAACAGGAAGGGCCACCAGTTTGTTGACAAGTCGACCAGGGATGAGTGTGGTGTGTGTGTCTCTCTCACACACACACACACACACACACACACACACACACACACACACACACACACACTAACACACTAACACACACACACACACACACACACACACACACACACACACAATCTGGAGCGAAAGAACTTTGTAACACAGCATCAACATGGGTTCAGGGATGACAAATCCTGCCTCACATGATTAATTGAATTCTACGACCAGGCAAGAAAGAGAGGGGTGGGCAGACTGCATATTTTTTTATTGCAGAAAACCTTTGACACAGTACCACACCACAGACTAGTGCACAAGCTGGAGATGCAGGCATGAGTGAAAGAGAAGGTACTCCATTGGATAGGGAGTACCTAAGCAACAGAAGGCAGCGAGTCACTGTGAAGTTAGGCCTTAGATTGGCGAGACGTTACGAATGGAGTCCCGTAGGGTTCAGTCCTTGGACCTATACTGTTTCTGATATATGCAATGATCTCCCAGATGGTATAGAATCATACCTCTCATTGTTTGTTGATGCAAAAATTATGAGGAGGATTAAAACAGAGGAAGATAGTATGAGGCTAAAAGATGACCCAGACAAACTGAATGAATGGTCCACCAAATGGCTACTATTGTTCAACCAGAGTAAATGTAAGGTAATGAAACTAGGAGACCAGACACAGGATACCGAATGGGAGATGACGTCCTTCATGAAACGGAGAAAGATACCGCACAGGGTAGATAAAGATAAACTGTTTAACACAGGTGGTACGCAAACGAGAAGAGGACACAGGTGGAAACTGAATACCCACATGAGCCACAGGGACGTTAGAAATAACTTTTCAGTGTGAGAGTAGTTAACAGATGGAATGCTTTAGGCAGTGATGTGGTGGTGGCTGACTCCATACACAGTTTCAAATGTAGATATGATAGAGCCCAGTAGGCTCAGGAATCTGTACACCAGTTGATTGACAGTTGAGAGGCGGGACCAAAGAGCCAGAGCTCAACCCCCGCAAGCACAACTAGGTGAACTAGGTGAGTACACACCTAGTTTCCGGCGCCGACAGAGACAAATAGGCAGAGTTTTTTCACCCTGATGCTCTTGTTACCTAGCAGTAAATAGGTACCTGGGAGTTAGACAGTTGTTACGGGCTGCTTCCTGGTGTGTGTGTGTGTGTGTGTCTGTGTGTGTGTGTGTGTGTGTGTGGTGTGGTGTGTGTGTGTGTGTGTGTGTGTGTGTGTGTGTGTGGAAAAAATTGTAGTCAGTAACAGTTGATTGATTGACAGTTGAGAGGCGGGAACAAAGAGCCAGAGCTCAACCCCCGCAAGCACAACTAGGTGACTACAAGAGTGGATAGAAGGAAGACACATGGTGGAGAGGAGCCGCTAAGGTGAGAGCAAGTCTCGGAGACTGCGGAGGTCACGTGCAGGCAGCTCACCGGAAGTGTGGCAGGGAGGGGGAGAGCAGGCACCAAATCATCGAAAATGCTTGTCAAGAGAGATTGGGAGAGGGGAGGGGGGGGGTAGTGTGAGAGCAGAAGCAGCCAGCCGTGAAGGTCACACGCGGTGAGTGGTGGACATAACTCACCTTTATGGACGCGGCGTCTGGCGGGCTCCGGCGTGGGCTTAATACTCACAATACTGTACTCCTCCCCCCCCCCCCCCTCTCCTCTCCCTAGCACCTGTTTTGTTTTTAATAGTGGATTCATTCCCTGCCGTTGAGGTTTCTCTGTATAATATATATATATATATATTATATATATATATATATATATATATATATATATATATATTTTTAATATAAGGGGTACCACCTCTGGTGCAAGTGTAGGGACCCATAGCCTCGGAGAAGAAAATAAAGAGTACTCAGAGAAGACCTTGTGGATCCTCACTGAACACTTTGATATTTTCTTCTCCTACCACCCCTATTCTTTTGGTATGTGTGTATATTTATCTAATTTTATTTGAAAATGTCATTACACAAAAAAAGTTACAATATTGATTACATGCAGGGTACAAGGCTGCTTGTCACAAGTTGAATAGCTCCTCAAGCTCCTCAGATGGTGGGCAGGAACCATGGATGCAGTGAGCATTTCCTCTCTGGATTGCCACACTAAGGCGCTGAAAAAGAAAACTGGCAGCCCTAGGGTCTCTAGTTGTTTCGATTAGCTTAGACCCCAACTCCTTCAAAAAGCTAGCAGCACTTTTACCCAGGCACCAAGTGTCTCTGAGGCAATGGGGACAAAATTGTAGTGGTGCTCAAGGTCTCTGTATTTACGTGACTTGCCGCTTCCCGGTGATTGGCAGCTCCTCCTGCTTGAGTAGCACTGAAGTCAACATAGGTATTGGCTAAAGTTGAGACGCAAGTGTAGTCCCACACCAACTGTCTACCATTCTTCCAGGGGTTCACCGTGATTCCATCTGGGCGACCGACATGCTCATTAGAGTTGCGGGACATTAGGTAGCGGGGCTCTCTCTCTGCTGGACAGCCGGCTGTGGTAAGGCTTCTCTTAATAATGTCATTGACCTCGCCGTGTCTTGCATGCCATCCTCCTGTCCTTTGGCAGAGAAGGCCATGCCGTCCGTACCTGTCGGCCTCTGCCTCGCCGCAAATACACCTGTATTCGGTGTGGATTGGGGCAGCGAGACGGAGAGCCACAGCAATCGGAGGGCCTGCGGTGTGAGACGGGTGCCGGTTGCTGACATTGGGATTGCTAATAGGAAATCACCTGCATGGGGAGCTGCTACCGCTCTAAGTCGGGCAGTGTCATGTGGTGTTGTCGCAGTTCTAGCAAAGTCGCAGCTTCTTGGTCGGCAATGGGGCGATCCCAGCTGGATTGCTTATGGGCTTCAGAAGGCAGTGGTTGGGGTGCTGGTCCTGCGAGAGAGACCCATTTGGTTGTGCAGTCTGTGAAGCTGGGATCATGTACCCCTGCCTGTTGAACTAGGTGCTCAGGTAGGATTTCCTTCACCAAGTTGTCAGACCCACTGAAGAGGACAGGAACGCTGGTACAGCAATTTGTGTGCTGTGCGCACGCCAAGGCCTCGAGTCTGACAGGAAGGGAGGCCTGTTTCCACTGCGAGTTGCTGAGGGAAAGATTGAGGGCTTT
>WNGS01164586.1:5992-16232 GCA_020271785.1 Procambarus virginalis | reverse complement strand
TGTGAAAATTCAGAGAGGTCAGGACTAGCACGAGGACTAAGGGAGCTAGACGGTTTCTGTTCTCCATTCCTAGAACAATTTACCTACGAGGAAGAGGATATCAGCGAGGCCACAGGGGCAGCCAGTAATAAGGAGGCACTGTACAATAGCTCTGTTAAACAGTGCAGCAGTGAATCGTTACATGGCTGTTCCACATAGACAGTGGGACTAGTTGCTCCACAGTCACGCCTCCTAGATGACCATTGTAGCTACCATTGTATCACCTACGTGATACCACTGTACCACTATGGGTTGATACACTGGTGCTCTTAAGTCCTTATAAAATCTAATCATTATATAATGTTGAGAGTAACGTGATCATACTAAACTATTACTTCTATGGTTGTAGGGGTCAGCATTAGTCTCGCACAGAACCAATGGTACTTACAAGGAAGCACTTAATCTCAATTCAAAGGAGAAACGACTGCCACCACCCCATTACATTCGTTACTACAAGAGTACTGATGATGTCTCAGTGGATCGTCAGTCGTTTATGGGGGAACTGGTCCCTTTTTATAAGACTTTAGGCTTGATTTAGACTTAGTTTATGAATTCAAATGAAGGTTTTGCTAATTACTACAGAGACAGGCAGAATTATCGTATTTTAATGTCAACAAGATTAAACAATTTAATGTTGGAGAATTTTTGGATGTTCTAACTGGAGGGTCAACGTCCTTGATGAGCTACACACACCTGAGATGGGCAAAACCCAGAGACACATAAAAAGTGGAAATTAACGAGATTTTATTTAATCGAAATTATGATATTCACCAAAAATACCTAAGCTACTCCTATCTTACACTGGCAATGGTAAGTAATTTAGACATGGACAATGACATCAAAGATATCACACGGTACCTTATGACCACGGCCTTTCAACAGCTGGAGACTCCCTGTCTTCTTGTCCCGGCTCATGATGACACACAGACCAGTTCCAGTCACTACCCCAAGTTACTCTCCATTCTATCCCCCATACGCCAGGGTATATATACCCGAAACTGCCCCAGCTAGTGTCAGCTGGTCCTTCTTAGCGTGTTCCCAACTAGACGTTGATGGCTTGTAGTGTCTGCTTACTCAAAGTCACTCTTGTCTATCTGGTTAGAAACATCACTCTCAGCATTCTATAGGAATTTTCCATTAAAGCTGTTTTGACATGAGTTTTAACTAATGGCCAACAAGGTCAACCTCATGACCCCTTACTCATACTAGCCAGGAGAGGAGGGGAGAGGAGAGTTAGGGAAGGGTGAGAAAGAGGGAGGAGAAGAGAGGAAGAGAAGAGAGAGAGAGAGAGAGAGAGAGAGAGAGAGAGAGAGAGAGAGAGAGAGAGAGAGAGAATTTTTCTGGTTGTTACAACACCCCTTCCATGGAATTAAGGTAAAATTGGGTGAATGAATAATTTAGCCTGATTTTCTCTCACCCTAACTTGTCCACAATTTCACAAAAACAAAATTAAAAAAAAGTCAGTGCCTTTGATTACTTATAAACTAATCTAGCTAATTCATTACAAACAAAAGTACATTATACAGCTTCACTTCAAAATAACTGATTGCTAAGTTACTAGTAATGACACCATCTTAAATGATCCTACCCTGAGGAACATGATATTAAACAAGGTACACTAATGTAAATACACACATCCCCACTGCACATTAGGCTCGCCGGCCATTAGTTAAAACTCGTGTCAAAACAACTTTAATTGATGGCCAGAGAGGTCAACCTCCTGACCCCTCACTCATACTAGCCAGGAAAGGAGGAGATGAATGTAATGTTCCATGTACAGATTATGAATTGGATGTAACCCTCTCTAGGGGGCAGTAGCACTGCTCCTGGTGGGGACGGTCTCCAGGGGCAGTAGCACTGCTCCTGGTGAGGACGGTCTCCAGGGGCAGTAGCACTGCTCCTGGTGGGGACGGTCTCCAGGGGCAGTAGCACTGCTCCTGGTGAGGACGGTCTCCAGGGGCAGTAGCACTGCTCCTGGTGAGGACGGTCTCTAGGGGGCAGTAGCACTGCTCCTGGTGAGGACGGTCTCTAGGGGGCAGTAGCACTGCTCCTGGTGAGGACGGTCTCCAGGGGCAGTAGCACTGCTCCTGGTGAGGACGGTCTCCAGGGACAGTAGCACTGCTCCTGGTGAGGACGGTCTGCAGGGGCAGTAGCACTGCTCCTGGTGAGGACGGTCTCCAGGGACAGTAGCACTGCTCCTGGTGAGGACGGTCTCCAGGGACAGTAGCACTGCTCCTGGTGAGGACGGTCTCCAGGGGCAGTAGCACTAGCACTGCTCCTGGTGAGGACGGTCTCCAGGGGCAGAAGCACTGCTCCTGGTGAGGACGGTCTCTAGGGGCAGTAGCACTGCTCCTGGTGAGGACGGTCTCCAGGGGCAGAAGCACTGCTCCTGGTGAGGACGGTCTCCAGGGGCAGTAGCACTGCTCCTGGTGAGGACGGTCTCCAGGGGCAGAAGCACTGCTCCTGGTGAGGACGGTCTCCAGGGGCAGTAGCACTGCTCCTGGTGAGGACGGTCTCTAGGGGGCAGTAGCACTGCTCCTGGTGGGGACGGTCTCCAGGGGCAGTAGCACTGCTCCTGGTGAGGACGGTCTCCAGGGGCAGTAGCACTGCTCCTGGTGAGGACGGTCTCTAGGGGGCAGTAGCACTGCTCCTGGTGAGGACGGTCTCTAGGGGGCAGTAGCACTGCTCCTGGTGAGGACGGTCTCCAGGGGCAGTAGCACTGCTCCTGGTGAGGACGGTCTCCAGGGACAGTAGCACTGCTCCTGGTGAGGACGGTCTGCAGGGGCAGTAGCACTGCTCCTGGTGAGGACGGTCTCCAGGGACAGTAGCACTGCTCCTGGTGAGGACGGTCTCCAGGGGCAGTAGCACTAGCACTGCTCCTGGTGAGGACGGTCTCCAGGGGCAGAAGCACTGCTCCTGGTGAGGACGGTCTCTAGGGGCAGTAGCACTGCTCCTGGTGAGGACGGTCTCCAGGGGCAGAAGCACTGCTCCTGGTGAGGACGGTCTCCAGGGGCAGTAGCACTGCTCCTGGTGAGGACGGTCTCCAGGGGCAGAAGCACTGCTCCTGGTGAGGACGGTCTCCAGGGGCAGTAGCACTGCTCCTGGTGAGGACGGTCTCCAGGGACAGTAGCACTGCTCCTGGTGAGGACGGTCTCCAGGGACAGTAGCACTGCTCCTGGTGAGGACGGTCTCCAGGGGCAGTAGCACTGCTCCTGGTGAGGACGGTCTCCAGGGACAGTAGCACTGCTCCTGGTGAGGACGGTCTCCAGGGACAGTAGCACTGCTCCTGGTGAGGACGGTCTCCAGGGACAGTAGCACTGCTCCTGGTGAGGACGGTCTCCAGGGACAGTAGCACTGCTCCTGGTGAGGACGGTCTCCAGGGGCAGTAGCACTGCTCCTGGTGAGGACGGTCTCCAGGGGCAGAAGCACTGCTCCTGGTGAGGACGGTCTCCAGGGGCAGTAGCACTGCTCCTGGTGAGGACGGTCTCCAGGGGCAGTAGCACTGCTCCTGGTGAGGACGGTCTCCAGGGGCAGTAGCACTGCTCCTGGTGAGGACGGTCTCCAGGGGCAGTAGCACTGCTCCTGGTGAGGACGGTCTCCAGGGGCAGTAGCACTGCTCCTGGTGAGGACGGTCTCCAGGGGAAGTAGCACTGCTCCTGGTGAGGACGGTCTCCAGGGACAGTAGCACTGCTCCTGGTGAGGACGGTCTCCAGGGGCAGTAGCACTGCTCCTGGTGAGGACGGTCTCCAGGGACAGTAGCACTGCTCCTGGTGAGGACGGTCTGCAGGGGCAGTAGCACTGCTCCTGGTGAGGACGGTCTCCAGGGACAGTAGCACTGCTCCTGGTGAGGACGGTCTCCAGGGGCAGTAGCACTAGCACTGCTCCTGGTGAGGACGGTCTCCAGGGGCAGAAGCACTGCTCCTGGTGAGGACGGTCTCTAGGGGCAGTAGCACTGCTCCTGGTGAGGACGGTCTCCAGGGGCAGAAGCACTGCTCCTGGTGAGGACGGTCTCCAGGGGCAGTAGCACTGCTCCTGGTGAGGACGGTCTCCAGGGGCAGAAGCACTGCTCCTGGTGAGGACGGTCTCCAGGGGCAGTAGCACTGCTCCTGGTGAGGACGGTCTCCAGGGACAGTAGCACTGCTCCTGGTGAGGACGGTCTCCAGGGACAGTAGCACTGCTCCTGGTGAGGACGGTCTCCAGGGGCAGTAGCACTGCTCCTGGTGAGGACGGTCTCCAGGGACAGTAGCACTGCTCCTGGTGAGGACGGTCTCCAGGGACAGTAGCACTGCTCCTGGTGAGGACGGTCTCCAGGGACAGTAGCACTGCTCCTGGTGAGGACGGTCTCCAGGGACAGTAGCACTGCTCCTGGTGAGGACGGTCTCCAGGGGCAGTAGCACTGCTCCTGGTGAGGACGGTCTCCAGGGGCAGAAGCACTGCTCCTGGTGAGGACGGTCTCCAGGGGCAGTAGCACTGCTCCTGGTGAGGACGGTCTCCAGGGGCAGTAGCACTGCTCCTGGTGAGGACGGTCTCCAGGGGCAGTAGCACTGCTCCTGGTGAGGATGGTCTCCAGGGGCAGTAGCACTGCTCCTGGTGAGGACGGTCTCCAGGGGCAGTAGCACTGCTCCTGGTGAGGACGGTCTCCAGGGGAAGTAGCACTGCTCCTGGTGAGGACGGTCTCCAGGGACAGTAGCACTGCTCCTGGTGAGGACGGTCTCCAGGGGCAGTAGCACTGCTCCTGGTGAGGACGGTCTCCAGGGACAGTAGCACTGCTCCTGTTGAGGACGGTCTGCAGGGGCAGTAGCACTGCTCCTGGTGAGGACGGTCTCCAGGGACAGTAGCACTGCTCCTGGTGAGGACGGTCTCCAGGGACAGTAGCACTGCTCCTGGTGAGGACGGTCTCCAGGGGCAGTAGCACTGCTCCTGGTGAGGACGGTCTCCAAGGGCAGTAGCACTGCTCCTGGTGAGGACGGTCTCCAGGGGCAGTAGCACTGCTCCTGGTGAGGACGGTCTCCAGGGACAGTAGCACTGCTCCTGGTGAGGACGGTCTCCAGGGGCAGTAGCACTGCTCCTGGTGAGGACGGTCTCCAGGGACAGTAGCACTGCTCCTGGTGAGGACGGTCTCCAGGGGCAGTAGCACTGCTCCTGGTGAGGACGGTCTCCAGGGACAGTAGCACTGCTCCTGGTAAGGACGGTCTCCAGGGACAGTAGCACTGCTCCTGGTGAGGACAGCCTCCACGGGCAGTAGCACTGCTCCTGGTGAGGACGGTCTCCAGGGCAGTAGCACTGCTCCTGGTGAGGACGGTCTCCAGGGGCAATAGCACTGCTCAGTAGGGTAAAGTGCGACTAGAGCACCGCGCGCCATCTGCCAGGAGGACCCCCCTGGGACTACGACACTGTGCAGCATCTGCCAGGTGGACCCCCTGCGACTACGACACCGCGCGCCATGTCCATGTGGTGCGCAGGTGACTAGCCACATAGTGTTGTAATGGGATTTTCCCGAAGTTGGAGCGTGTCTGACGCGTGTGAGCGTCCGGTGTTTGGGTATGTGGTCAGGGAAGATTGGGGTCATGTTGTTTGAGGGGTAGGTGAGTATGTAGGGCTATATGGTATGTGTTAAAGTAAGAGGTATGTGGATATGTTGTTAAGAGTAAATGAATATGTATGTTTGTTTTCCGTAGACTTAATCCTGTGTATAGATAATAGTCTTGATTAAAAATGCCTATGTATTGTTATGCGCCTAGAGTATGTGGTGAGTGTTCTAGATGACCCAACATATGTTGATGTGGGGAGGGACAGGGGTGAGGGAGGGAGGGGATAGGGAGTCTGAGGGAGAGTGAGGGGAGCTTCCCCTATGGCGTGAGTGTTTAGAGCCATTTTGTGGTTTGTCAGCTTCCGTTTAGGTAGCACTTGAGAGAGTTGAAGTGCCAGGAGGGTAGGAGAGAAAGAAAGAGGCAGACAGACCGACAGACAGACAGACAGACAGACAGACAGACAGACAGACAGACCGGAGGGTAGGAGGAGATGGGAGTGGCAGCAGGAAGTGAACCATTAACCTTAAGCACTTTTCGATGTCTTTAGAGCGGACTGAGAGATGCTCACCCCAGCTGGGCATCACCTGTCCATCATAAATCACTTCTCTTTTCTAGCATAGGTGGAGTCATATCTCCCCTCAGCAGAGATTATATGCAATAAACGGGGAAAGTAAACACATATAAATTTATTTCTTTTATTAACCACTTAAGCGATTTACAACGATAATAATAATAATAATAATAAGACTTCTTGATGCTTTAGCAGACAGATGGGGAAAGGCATTCATTCAGTCCATTGAAGCTTCTGGTCATCCTAGCCAATCATCCAATCTGTAGACAGATAGATTGGGAGTCATTCATCCACTCCATCGATCCTTCCCAGCACGCTAGTCTACCTGTCAATCTGTAGAAAGGGAAAAAAGGTTATAAGTTTTTTGTTGTCAATGTTGTAAAAATAAACACAGACATTATTATGTTCATCATTCAATCCTAACATAAATTATTACTCACCGCACTATCATCCTAGCCAACTTCGTCACACAACGTTTCACACTCAGCATCATTGCCGTTTAAGCAGAAAGTTTGCTTACACACAGGCATTTTCATCTGAGCATAATTGAATTTCAACACTTTTTCATCATTCTTGCGAAATTGTCCATATTTAAATGCTTCATCAAAGTGAAGCAGGGTGTCCTCCAAGCCTAGTCTGGAAAAATGATAGGCCAAATAAACAGCGTAATTCCCACAGAAATAACTATTCAGGGATTGAATCCTTTTCTTCATAATATATAGGACATAGTCTTGGAAGTAGGACATAAACTCTTCGAAATATCTTGAATAAGATCCTATTGCAGGATTAGCGTAACTGTCTAGTATAACTATCTCGCTTCTACCTTCTTCCTTATTTACATAGAATGTTATCCAGTGTCCCATTTTATTACGTAAACCAGACTCCAGAGTGTTGATTATGAACACCACAGGTCTTTTTTTATGTATTTTTGTCAGTATTTTCCTTACGTCATCAGCTAGGAAACATCCTAGGTAGTTTACCTTATCACCTAAATTGCTTCTGATAGCCTCATTTATTTCCAAACAATTCATATTAATATTTATCCTCGCGTATCACAAATAACGCGACGATCTGCGTTAATGCTGATCACACCTGTTGTAGACCCGTAAACTAGAATGACTTTATTTCTATCCACACCGCGTTTAAATTCCAAAGCAATCCGCAGATTACCACTTTTTTCAATCGGGATGGTGTCATCTATATCCTCAGGTTGTAAATTAAAGGCCAGTATGGTTCCACCATTCACATATGTATCATAAGACAATATATTGTCTTTATCGAAGCCTAAGGCTTGTAATGCTGTGTAATACAACTTGGCGCAGTTATGAGGGAAGTCACACCCAATATTGACAATATTAGTGCTATTCTGTGATATCAATACTTTACTAAGCTCACAGTTTTCCAAATAAAGCGGGTTGCGATTATATGCACCAGACACAGCCTCCATATCAAGGATGATCATATATAAATGTTCAGGTATAACAGTCCCCCACGGTTGGTCCATCGTTATCGAGCGCTGACCTGTGCCCAATATATACGTTTTGTATAAAGTTTTATTAAAAGTATATGTAATAGGAGAGTTGTTCTGCACCATGGCTTTATTAACGGCTACTAATCCTTCCGGGTATGGCAATACCCGATCCACCCATAGACGTGTAGACTTGATATTGTATTTAAAATTAGCGTGTTCATTATCGCTGAGTATAAGCCATTTATCAGGTTGAAGTTCGAGCCGCACCCTGATGTCCACATTATCCAAAACATATTCACTAACTGATGTGACATCCAACATTAGTTTAAAACAAGTATTCACGCCACTCGTTTTCATATCAGTCATCCGTTGCTTCTCCACAGCCGAGGCGTTAGTGAAATAACCAGCTTCAATTTTACCAGGATCGACACGGTTAAAAAACTGTGACAGTTAATCATAGCGGTTAGCCTTACACCCAGAAATCGTAGATAATAACTTTATGTATGACCAGAATGAGAATAATGAGCTGGTTTCAACTACTGTTTCGTTTAAATACACAATAGCGGATTTGAATAGAGTTTGCGATATTCCATTCACTAACGAGATGTTTTTAGCATCTCCTAAAGGTGTTGTTCCATCTTCTTCGGTTAGATCAATAGACAACTCCAAAGCTATAGATGATAAATCCACCAGTTGACCATTCACTCCCTTGATGATGAATTCCAGATAGGTGTCTGTAAACTTATTATTGACCCCAGAATTCACAGGTAATAAATCCACCGTTTGTCTGCTGGCAATTGTTGATTCTACCAATCGAGGGGAAAATACTTTAGGAAAGGCTTCACTAACAGCCGCGGTATAGTGTTCTAATGGCACCTGGAGGCCAAGAGCGTTATATCCGGCCATGTTCGCGCTTTAGACAACACCAGGCGAGTGAGAAGAAGTTATGACAGCACATCATTATATTTCGCTTTAGTAAAACGTTTGATGTTTACTAAATTTTTGTTTGTTTGTTTATTCTTTTTCTGCACTCTTCCGCCTATCATTTGCTTCCCCACTCCTTTCAATGTTTCAACTCCGCGTTTCTTAAGAGATTGTTTGAAAGTTTGTTTGTCATTATTAATGTCGTCTAGTACGTTCTGCCCCAAGCTAAGCGCAGCCGGGCCAGTGTTCTCATGATAAAGGGCGCCGCTCGACGCGCTATCCCGCTTAAAAAGAAAATATTCCTCCTCCACGCGTATATCGCCTACTGCTGTTGAAAATCCGTATATCATCAGTCCCCCCACCTCTAGGAGGGGTTAACAGAATGTATAATTCCTCAACAGAGGGAGGAATAAAGTGGACACGCATTTCTCCGCTTGTTTCAGACGAATGAGGAGCGGCAGGAAAGCATTGTTGTTATATACCTCCTGCAACGGGACGTACATGCAAGACTGCTATGGTACACCCACGTTCATCAAAATGTATTGGGTTACCATCTTGATCCCTAATAGTGATGCTGACGCTGTCTATCATGTTGGTGTTAAGACGCACATATAGTTTTTTATTGTTACTGTTATCACTTCCATTTAGGGAGATTACATCCAAAATATTTACAGACTGGTTCCCATATCTAGTAGAAGAGATTTTATCGCAATAAACACACAGAATATCAACTCCTCCTCTAGGCATTGGCGGGAATAGACATGTGTTAACTACACTCGAGGCATACTGACGTTTTGCGAATATGTCATATTCAATTTCTGGAACTAAGCCCAACACTTTCCCAAAAGCTGTCCCAAATGACAATGTGACTCTACTGATGTTTTTATGCCCTGTTGCAGAGCTAATATTCTCCTCACTAATCACAGTAGTGAACTTGTTTCGATTGGAGGAAGAATCATATTTAATAAAGTGCGTTCCGTATTTAGCTGAAAATTGTTTTAATGACTTTCCTAAAAAACTCAGTTTAGCATTACTTGAAAATATGGCCTCTATTTCTGTATTAATCGTGGTATTAATTTCTTTTATAGTTCCAGCTAAAACATCAGATGATAATAAATGCTTTGAATGCATGTATCGCCCCTCACCCACTTTCTCATACGTAACGCCTACACGTATATATGCCTCAGGATTATCACGCTTAATAACGTAATGGGAAGTGGGGAGGAGTAATTTTTGTAGACACATTTCATAACTCCTCCTGGGATCTAATTCTAGCTGGTTAAACAATCGATTTTGGAAAGATGCGGGGATGTTATTTGGGAATAAATGCGTATCTGATACGCTGGTTGCGTATATCACGTGAGTGTCCATCACTCTGTCTCCTTAGACAGCTTTTTGCAGAGTAAAGCTAGCTACACATTACATACACATTTATATATACACTCACCTGTTAATATACGATCCAGGAAGCATTCCTTTTACTGTGAGGATCAATCTTTGCAGTTGCCTTTCTCTTAACAGATGGAGCCTCATACACTTGACTGCTTGCCGTAGTATTACGGAATAAATCTCGCGGTGTAGAAGTTAGATTGAAAAACAGTTGAGCAATAGGCAGTTTATCAGGTAAAAAAACAGATTTAAGCACAGCCATTTATGTATAATGTCGTTAATTATATGTATGCCAGATACTGGAGCCAATACATT
>WNGS01164585.1:105214-118132 GCA_020271785.1 Procambarus virginalis | reverse complement strand
CAACCACCACCACCCTCACCCGTCACAACCACCACCCTTACCCGTCACAACCACCACCCTCACCCGTCACAACCTCCACCCTTACCCGTCACAACCACCACCCTTACCCGTCACAACCACCACACACACCCTCATCCGTCACAACCACCACCCCTACCCGTCACAACCACCACTCTTACCCGTCACAACCACCACCCTCACCCGTCACAACCACCACCCTTACCCGTCACACCCACCACCCTTACCCGTCACAACCACCACACACACCCTCACCCGTCACAACCACCACCACCCTCATCCGTCACAACCACCACCACCCTCATCCGTCACAACCACCACCCTCACCCGTCACAACCACCTCCACCCTCACCCGTCACATCCACCACCACCCTCACCCGTCACAACCACCACCCTCACCCGTCACAACCACCACCACCCTCACCCGTCACAACCACCACCACCCTCACCCGTCACAACCACCACACACACCCTCACCCGTCACAACCACCACCACCCTCACCCGTCACAACCACCACACACCCTCACCCGTCACAACCACCACACACCCTCACCCGTCACAACCACCACACACCCTCACCCGTCACAACCACCACCCTCACCCGTCACAACCACCATCACCCTCACCCGTCACAACCACCACCCTCACCCGTCACAATCACCACCACCCTCACCCGTCACAACCACCACACACCCTCACCCGTCACAACCACCATCACCCTCACCCGTCACAACCACCACCACCCTCACCCGTCACAACCACCACACACCCTCACCCGTCACAACCACCACCACCCTCACCCGTCACAACCACCACCCTCACCCGTCACAACCACCACCTCACCCGTCACAACCACCACCCTCACCCGTCACAACCACCATCCTCACCCGTCACAACCACCACCCTCACCCGTCACAACCACCACCCTCACCCGTCACAACCACCACCCTCACCCGTCACAACCACCACCCTCACCCGTCACAACCACCACCACCCTCACCCGTCACAACCACCACCACCCTCACCCGACACAACCACCACCACCCTCACCCGTCACAACCACCACCTCACCCGTCACAACCACCACCTCAAACTCACCCGTCACAACCACCACCTCACCCGTCACAACCACCACCACCCTCACCCGTCACAACCACCACCACCCTCACCCGTCACAACCACCACCACCCTCACCCGTCACAACCACCACCACCCTCACCCGTCACAACCACCACCTCACCCGTCACAACCACCACACACCCTCACCTGTCACAACCACCACACACCCTCACCCGTCACAACCACCACACACCCTCACCCGTCACAACCACCACCATCCTCACCCGTCACAACCACCACCCTCACCCGTCACAACCACCACACACCTTCACCCGTCACAACCATCACCCTCACCCGTCACAACCACCACACACCCTCACCCGTCACAACCACCACACACCCTCACCCGTCACAACCACCACCCTCACCACCCTCACCCGTCACAACCACCACACACCCTCACCCGTCACAACCACCACCATCCTCACCCGTCACAACCACCACCCTCACCCGTCACAACCACCACCATCCTCACCCGTCACAACCACCACCCTCACCCGTCACAACCACCACACACCTTCACCCGTCACAACCATCACCCTCACCCGTCACAACCACCACCCTCACCCGTCACAACCACCACAACCTTAACCCGTCACAACCACCACACACCCTCACCCGTCACAACCACCACCACCCTCACCCGTCACAACCACCACCCTCACCCGTCACAACCACCACCACCCTCACCCGTCACAACCACCACCCTCACCCGTCATAACCACCACATACCCTCACCCGTCACAACCACCACACACCCTCACCCGTCACAACCACCACCACCCGTCACCCGTCAGAACCACCACACACCCTCACCCGTCACAACCACCACCCTCACCCGTCACAACCACCACCACCCTCACCCGTCACAACCACCACCACCCTCACCCGTCACAACCACCACCACCCTCACCCGTCACAACCACCACCTCACCCGTCACAACCACCACCTCAAACTCACCCGTCACAACCACCACCTCACCCGTCACAACCACCACCTCAAACTCACCCGTCACAACCACCACCTCACCCGTCACAACCACCACCACCCTCACCCGTCACAACCACCACCACCCTCACCCGTCACAACCACCACCACCCTCACCCGTCACAACCACCACCACCCTCACCCGTCACAACCACCACCTCACCCGTCACAACCACCACACACCCTCACCTGTCACAACCACCACACACCCTCACCCGTCACAACCACCACACACCCTCACCCGTCACAACCACCACCATCCTCACCCGTCACAACCACCACCCTCACCCGTCACAACCACCACACACCTTCACCCGTCACAACCATCACCCTCACCCGTCACAACCACCACACACCCTCACCCGTCACAACCACCACACCCTCACCCGTCACAACCACCACCCTCACACACCCTCACCCGTCACAACCACCACACACCCTCACCCGTCACAACCACCACCATCCTCACCCGTCACAACCACCACCCTCACCCGTCACAACCACCACCATCCTCACCCGTCACAACCACCACCCTCACCCGTCACAACCACCACACACCTTCACCCGTCACAACCATCACCCTCACCCGTCACAACCACCACCCTCACCCGTCACAACCACCACAAACCTTAACCCGTCACAACCACCACACACCNCGCGCTCAATTTCCACGACGAGTGTTTGGAGTTCTGAGTAACTAATTTCTGTCGATGCAAGGTCTTCCTTAAACACTTCTTGACAGTCCCTATCATTCGTTCGTAGAACCCACCTTGCCAGGGGGCTCTGGGAGCATAAATTTCCAGTGGCATTGTCGTCTCTGCATGACAGACTGCACTTCTGGATGATTCCATATCTCTCGTATGCAGGCTTCTCCTGCCACAAAATTTGAGCCATTATCATATATCATGAGTTTTGGACAGGATCTGCGAGCTGCAAATCTACGAAAGGCTTGGATGAAGGCTTCAGCACTCATATTAGAAGTCACTTCTAAATGTACGCCTCGTGTAGTAGCACATGTGAGAGGCAATATATGCTTTCACTGGTATCTTATCTGGATTGCCAGTGAGAAGCAAGGCTCCTGTGTAATCGACACCAGTGGTCTCAAACGGACGAAGATGAACTACCCTCTCTTTAGGGAGTGGTGGAGGTCCTGGGTAAGGACATACTCGGGCATCGTAGCGTTTGCAGATTATACAGAACTTAATGATTGATTTGACAGTTTGACGACCTTGAGGAAGCCAATATTTCTGTCTGAGGTCGGTGAGAGTGTCTAACACTCCTCCATGCAAAGTACCATATTGATGGTGATGTAAAACTAGAAGTTTTGTAATAATGTGGTGGCGTGGTAGAAGGATCGGATTCTTTGTGTCCAAATCAATTTTTGCATGAAGCAAACGTCCTCCACACCTTAATATATTATGAGTGTTGGTATCATACCAGATACCTAGAGACTTGGTTAATTTATCTGGAAGATTTTCATATTCACTTCCATATGTCTCTTGTTGTGCACGTTTGATCCAGTAGATGATAGGATTGGGAAACTTATGCTTGATTCCTATCTTAGCAAGAAAGTCAACCACATGTGCTGTCACTCTTAATAACTTACTCAAGTTAGAATAATTGTGAGGATTAATAGCTGAGATTCGATGAGGTTCTGGGTCTTTCATGGGAGTAGTGATACTGTTCACTATGACTTGTGGTTTCTGTTTGCGCCACTGACCACTAACTAGCCATGAAGGTCCATTAAACCACATCGAAGACTTGCTTAACTGTTTAAATGTTAAACCTCTTGATAAGTAATCTACAGGATTGTCCTTAGTAGGGACATGTCTGAATTTATATCCAGCAGATAATTCATGAATTTCCCTAACACGATTACTAACGTAGGGAGTTTTATTGTTGTTATTTCTTACCCATTGTAAGACTGCCTCATTGTCTGACCACACTACGATTTCACCAAAGTGGATATTATTGAGTGTCTTGGTCAGGCAATGAGCCAATCTTACTCCCACTAGCAATGCAGTTAACTCCATTTGAGGTAAAGATCTCTTCTTGATTGGAGCAACTCTTGCTTTAGATGTGAGTAAAATTGATTGTTCACTATTGACTAAGTAGGCTGCAGCGCCATACGCTTTGCCAGAGGCATCGCATAAATGTGCAAATTTGTAGGTAAGTTTTGTCCTGAAGCATTACGAGGAAATTTCAAAACACCTAATTGATTGAAATCCGTTGCGAGTATTTGCCACTTATCTTGCAACTCAATTGGCAACGGATCATCCCATCCCATATGTTTCTGCCAGCATTCCTGCATTAGGAGTTTGCCCCTTATTAATATAGGGCTAAGTAAGCCTAAAGGGTCAAATGGTTGACTGACATATGAGAGCAATTTTCTCATGGTAAGGGATGAATTATTGGTTTGTACTGACTTGACATTCATCTCGTCAGTACCTGTGTTCCATTCCACGCCCAGAACTTTTAATTGATTAGGCACCTGATAACCCGGAAATTCTTTTTCGATTATCTGGTTTAATGATTTATTGTTTGAGGCCCATGATTGTAGTGGCATATTGGCTCCTAATAACTCACGGTTAGCCTCATGGTAAATTTCTACCAATTTGGATTTGTCATTAGTAGTTCCCTGGAAATTATCGACATACAAGTTGTCACTGATCTCGGCCTTATAAGGACTATTTGACTTCTTCAAATGTGTATCTAATGTGGCTTGAAGTAGAAACGGTGAGGAAGTCGCTCCGAAAAGCACAGAGGCAAACCGATAGTTATGACATCACTGTCAGGATCCTGGGGATCTTTAATCCAGAGAAATTTGGTGTAATTACGATCCTCCTCTTGCAATCCTACTCTAAGGAAAGCTTTACTGATATCAGCAGTATAAGCAAAAATACCAGTACGGAATCGTAACAGTACATCATGTAGCCTTTGTGTTAGGCTAGGTCCCGTTTGGAGACATTCATTCAAAGACACTGTTTGCCTTCACTTTGGCACTACAGTTGAAACAATACGTATTGGTGTTGTGAATGAATCTTTCAACACAGCGTGATGGGGTAAATAGTGACCTGTTTTTCTGTCATCATTATCAACAACTTCAATAATTTACTGTTCAGTTGTTGCTGAATTATTTGATGATACATATTTAATTTATCTGGCTGTTTCTTCAGCCGTATTAATTGTGACTGTAATTGAGAGGCTGCCATGAATAATTAACTGGAAGTTGTGGATGATTCAACTTCCATGGCAGTCTCACCCAGTATTGTTTGTCTTTATAGACAACTGTATCCAGATATTGCTGGTAAGTCCACATATCATCAGGACTTGGTTGTTCAGGACAATACCTAAAGTGTCTAAATCCCACAACGATGTACAGGTGGATCAGACTCATTATCTTCAGATATTTCTCTGAAATGTAGGGTGACTGTTCCAAGCCTAGTCACGCCACTATTGCATTTTAGCTTGTGTGTTGGTTGACGCTGGGTTTTTGTTGGAAATCCCGGTCCAGTAAGCACTTGCCTCCAGCAGATGACAACAAATTCATTCCGTGTTGTCTGGTGCATCCAGTTAAAATTTATAATAATGGTCAGCGCCTATAAGAATACCAACATCTGTGAGGCAGTCAGAATTTATTTTGTGATCTGCTAGCCTCATGCGGTTTTGTTTAAGATACTCGCAGTGCGAGCTAGTCCTGTGACCTGCAGGTCTGAAGGAAGTTTATCTACTACTACCGCTTGTATTGGACTAGTGGAAGATTCAAGTCTCACTAACACCTTAACTACTTGGTATTCACGAGGTCCACTATTAGTCAAGAACCCAGAAATATTCAGTCTCACACTTTTGGAAGGTTTTAATTTTAACTGCTCGACTAATTGTTGTGTGATGAAGGTTTTCTGTGATCCTTGATCAAAGAGACCTCTAGTGTTAACTCTAGATTTCCTGTCTATTAGTTTTGAGTTGAGCTGTAGGCAGAGTATATTATGCCTGACTCAGTAGCAAGTACACTTATTTCTTGATGTTTATATTGTATCCCGAAATAGCTATGTGCTGACTAGATGTATATGTATGTGTACTTACGTACGTATGCATGTATGTATTCTCAATCACGTCAAAGATTGCCAATCTCTCACCAGTTTTGGAAAAGAACTAAGTACTACTTAATGAACTCCACGTAATCAACTTTACCTCCTAAATGTCAACCTATGTCTTGTTATTATGACACATTAATGATTAATGATTAATGACTAACTTGTAAAACAGCTGATGTCTGGCATATGTATAAACTTAAGAAAATTATAGTCTGTTCTGTTTATTTATTAAAAATTACTATCTGCTCCTCTGTTGTAATTGCTGCTGTTAATTCATGTAATTATTGCCAATCTTTCCTTTAATTCAGTTTTATGCTTTTGACCTCAGTCTTAAGTCTTAGTTTTTAAGTTTTTCCCCCACATCATGCAAGAAAGGCTATGTATATTAGTGCCTTTAGGCAGAGTCTCCCTCTGTCTAAATAGAACGATGATAGATGGAGTAATTGGTGTGAATTTCCCTTGCCACAAGTCTACGAGATTTTGTTGATGTTCCCGAATATTACTGCCCCTCAGGCTGCTCAAAGGCAGTCCAAGACGGTGATCAACTCCCTCTTTACGTGCAAAAGTTTTGGCTAACTCATCAGTAGTTCTATGATAGAACTGATGAGGCGCCTTGTCACCATAAACTCCATGTTAATTGTATGTGGATAGTGAAGACTATTCACATTGAATATTCCTTGTATTTATTGTATATTATTATCATTATTATTATCTATTAAAAACATATTTATATTTATCATTAAATGGAAACATTTTTTTTCACAGCGAAAAATAGTATCAGAGTTTATATCATGTTGATTCCATCCCGTGTGAAGTGGGTGGAACATATATCCTCCTGTGAGCTGTAGTTGACCTCATACCCCCAAGCTGGGAGCTGTAGTTGACCTCATACCCCAACCTGTGAGCTGTAGTTGACCTCATACCCCCAAGCTGGAGCTGTAGTTGACTTCATACCCCAACCTGTGAGCTGTAGTTGACCTCATACCCCCAAGCTGGGAGCTGTAGTTGACTTCATACCCCAACCTGTGAGCTGTAGTTGACCTCATACCCCCAAGCTGGGAGCTGTAGTTGACTTCATACCCCAACCTGTGAGCTGTAGTTGACCTCATACCCCCAAGCTGTGAGCTGTAGTTGACCTCATACCCCCAAGCTGTGAGCTGTAGTTGACCTCATACCCCAAGCTGGGAGCTGTAGTTGACTTCATACCCCAACCTGTGAGCTGTAGTTGACCTCATACCCCCAAGCTGTGAGCTGTAGTTGACCTCATACCCCCAACCTGTGAGCTGTAGTTGACCTCATACCCCCAACCTGTGAGCTGTAGTTGACCTCATACCCCCAACCTGTGAGCTGTAGTTGACCTCATACCCCCAACCTGTGAGCTGTAGTTGACCTCATACCCCCAACCTGTGAGCTGTAGTTGACCTCATACCCCCAACCTGTGAGCTGTAGTTGACCTCATACCCCCAACCTGTGAGCTGTAGTTGACCTCATACCCCAACCTGGGAGCTGTAGTTGACCTCATACCCCCAACCTGTGAGCTGTAGTTGACCTCATACCCCAACCTGTGAGTTGTAGTTGACCTCATACCCCAACCTGTGAGCTGTAGTTGACCTCATACCCCAACCTGTGAGCTGTAGTTGACCTCATACCCCCAACCTGGGAGCTGTAGTTGACCCCATGTCCATCCCAGGGGTCAGTGGGTGGGGTGCCACCCACTGCCATCCAGTGGGTGGCAGTGGCCGGGCCCCCATACCCCATCTCATGAGCTGTAGGGGACCCAATACCCATTCTATGGCGGTAGTGAGCCCCATACACATCCTGTACTTACCTAGTTGTGCTTGCGGGGGTTGAGCTCTGCCTCTTTGGTCCTGCTGTGGGCGTTAGTGGACGCCTGAATCATCCTGTGGGTGGTAATGGACCCCATACCAATCCCGTTAGTTGTAGTTACCCTCCCCCCCCACAGTTTATCTTGTAAACCAGCTGTAGAACCACCAATCATCTCGTCCTCGAGTGGATGTGAACAGGAGCAGCAGGAGGAACAGTCTGAACCAGATTACTACGAAGCGAGATAGTCTGTCGAAAGGTGAGTTTTACATCAAGAGGACGAAGAGTGCCTAAATGGTTGGCCAACCTTCAACCTCTGCCTTATCTTTGATCCTTATTCTCGCTACCCTTCAAAGTGCTATATAGTCGCAATGGCTAGCACTCTCCCTTCATCCTTGAGTTCAGATATGAAAGGAAGGCACAGCACAGCGTTCTAGTGCTGGAAGCAGATTTAGGATGAAAGAAAGTTCTTTTAGCTTGAGAATGGGCAGAGTTGATACAATTTAAGGAAAAACAAAAACGTGAGAAAGTCTTGCAAAGAAGAGAAATTTCAGGATCAAGAAGCTGAGGGTGACTGATGCTTGGGGTCCGGAGGAGGAGGAGGAGGACGAGAACGCTTCCTAACAGGAGGAGGATGGTAGGAAAAGAAGTGATCGTACGGGAGCAGCTGTAGCATTAAAAAATAATGGTAGCTATTTTGTAGGGTTTCATATGGAAAATGGTATAGGAGTTTGTAATTTTCTCAGACGTTTCGTCTTTACGCCATGATAAACGATTTAGTAGAGGTCCACCACCCCACACATACTGGCCTGTGTACCGAATTTCTTCGGCTTCCATGTGCTTAAGTGTCTGTGTATTTGTGTATCGCCTGAGCTAGTCGAGACTACAGACTTTCCTCAAGAGGCTTCCTGCTCCGAACAATGCAGGAGTATACACACGAAGCTCGTAAGTCATACTATCTTGAAGACTCAAGTCACCACCTTGGTAACAATGATTCTCTGGAACCTGAGTGCAGGATCCAGTAGCGAGAGTTGCAGAGTACTTAATGATCGCACATTAATTGGAAAATAATGTGCTGCATTAATCGCAGTGAGGATTATACAGATGTAGATGGAGTCTGGTATTTACTGATACTAGAAACTCAGTGGGAACTCCTGATCAAGAGTTCCTCGAAGCAGCCAATCAATGGGAGACCAGTGCACACCCTCTACCCCGACCACAAGCCCCAAAAAACCGCAAACAGGCCTACCGGGAGAGCCCCATAATGGAAAAGATAGTTCAGTAACAGGGTTGTTAATTTGCGGAACCAATTATCGCGTAACATAATATTAGGTGACAGCAATGGTTAAAAACACAGATGCTGAGAACAAAGCCTCTCACGTGGCGGTAACAGCACCCCGCGCCGGGGATTTTGTATTCGCTGTGCACAATGCAGCCCTGGGAACTCGCCTCAACCATGTCGCTCTCCGCATTGGAGTTGCCCTTTGCCTTGCCGCCCCCTTCCTCACCGAACATATTTGGATCTGTGGAATCGTGATGCCAGACCAATATGGTCGTCATGGTCTAGCATGTCGTAAATCACAGGGTTAGATTGCAAGACATGAAGAAGTCAACGACATCATCAAGAGGAGCCTCGCCAGAGCCCGCTGCCCGGCACAAAGAGCAGACCCACACCTATTTTGACCCAACGAACCTTAGAAGAGCATAGATTGGGGTCACCTTGCTTCCATGGAAGGATGGCAAGCAGGAGGTGTGGGACTAAACATGCACATCCACACTAGCCAGTACCTACCTCCACCACAGCACACGTGAAGGGGGTGACACCGCGTCTTTCAGGAAAATGCAGAAAACTATCAAATACAGAGGTCTGGCACACTGCTACATATTTGTTACAATCAGTCCGGAGACTCTCGGTTCGTCGGGAAAATGTGCATTGAAGTTCCTAATGAAATTAGATGACAAATTGATCTGCATTGCAAACCAGAAACCAAAGAAGCTTCTTGTTCCAGCGCCTGAGTGTCGCATTCCAGAGGGGAAATGCTTGTTGCATCTTGGGGAAGAGTCCAACTTCAGAGGAATTCGAAGAGGTGTTTGACTTGCAACTGTGATCGAATCTCTGACATTTATTAAGGTATCCCATTGGTGTGTTTTAATTTTCCTTCTATTGGTTGTGTTGCGTATGTGTCATGGCCAAATGTTGTAATCATGTATTATGGTACAATAGAGTTCCCATTATATATATATATATATATATATATATATATATATATATATATATATATATATATATATATATATATATATATATATATATATATATATATATATATATATATATATATATATATATATATATATATATATATATATATATATATATATATATATAATATATATATATAAGGGGTGTTAGGAGAAGACAATATGTGCCAGTACGCATGTGAGCCCAACCAGGCTCCCCCGGTGCTGCATATTGTTTTTTTCGAGGTTTTCTTCGAGGTTTGAGTTGAGGGTCCCCTACAGACAACCAGAGGTGAATACCCCATATATGATTACAAATATCATTACATACATGCATATTGACAACAACACAACATGACATTGCTCGCCTCACAGCGGTAGCAGCCCCACATGCAGGGGACTTCCTGTTAGCAACCCAAATGTGGGCAATTGGCACACGTCTCACACCACACGCCCTGTGAATTGCTGTGGCCCTCTACCTGAAGGTTGGCCGTTACTCATCCAACGGCCAACCTAGTCATGAAAAACTTCCCAGACACCAAACAGAACACCTTGAAGGAAACCAACGTCGTCTATGCCTTCACATACCCACTTGGGGACTGTAAGACCCAAAGAACTCAGTAAATAGGCAAGACAACAACGTCTCTTTCTAGGCGATTAACAGTACACAAACAACAGGACGCCATCAAGGAACATATAATCTCTTCCCAGAACCAGACCATCACCAGAGAAATCGTTACAAGCAACGCAGAAATCATCGATAAATACAACGATAGCAGGTGACTCGACATCAGCGAGGCACTACACATTAAAAAGCAATCAACAATCAATCAAAAAAGCAATCACCAGCAATCAACAGCCAATTAATGCACAAGTATATTCTACCCACTTCAAGACTCCTAACCAACATAGAAGCAGCAAGAGAAATTACGGGCCAATAGGCCTTCTGCAGTTACTTCCATTCTTATGTTTTCATACCCATTGATTCGTGTTCTGGCATAGCTTTGTCACCTCACCCAAAACTTTTGTGCCATATCACCTCACCCAAAACGAGCATAAGTATGATGTATGTTAAGTGTAAACTAGTCCTTGAAAATGTAATAAGCATACGAAACACGTTCAGGCGTTAGACCAAAAATAAAAGAATGAATTTTTGAGAGTTAATTTTTCAATTACCCTCGACATCGAAGAAAAACGTAAGAAATATTGAGAAGATTCGTGTTAGAATTATAATCTTACCCTTAGACGAAGTGGTTATAAGATACACTGACAGCAAGACCCCGGTTACTGGCCCAAAGTGGCCGTAACATAAACAAATATGATATTACAAAAGGCTGAAACTAAGAATCTGGAAGGTGAACTCAAACCACCGAGGAGCACAAGTTGAATTTAGGAGAAATCTGGGTAAATACAGATTTGAAAAAGAGTTGTTAATTTATGGAACAAATTACCCGGAAACATAATAGATAGTAATGTAATAGAGGTAAATAGGAGCTTCGTATGGGCAATAGGCCTACTATAATTTTCTTAATTCTTAAGGTCTCATGTCCCTCTATCTCCTTTCCATAGTAAGAAATCCCAGCCTCTGGATGCCAGTCCTCCCTGTCAGCTGCCCTCGGTGGCGAGAGATCGCAGCCTCCCACATCACCCAGGGTCGTTATCTCCATCTTACACTGACATTAATGACTTTAGAAAAGACTTTCCCGGTATTTTCAAAAAGGTTAATTTCGTAATGGCTCCCACATTCTCTTGCTGCACCGCACTTCGTTATCCTTGTTAAACAAGGCAGCAGCAAATCTTGTTTACAAGGCTGTCACATATCTTGTTTACAAGGGTGCAGCATATCTTGTTTACAAGGCTGTCACATATCTTGTTTACAAGGCTCTCATATTTCTTGTTTACAAGGCTGTCACATATCTTGTTTACAAGGCTTTCACATATCTTGTTTACAAGGCTCTTACATATCTTGTTTACAAGGGTGCAGCATATGCTGTTTACAAGGTTGTCACATATCTTGTTTACAAGGCTGCAGCATATGCTGTTTACAGGGCTGCAGCATATGCTGTTTACAGGGGTGCAGCATATGCTGTTTACAGGGCTGCAGCATATGCTGTTTTACAAGGCTGCAGCATATGTTGTTTACAAAGCTGCAGCATATGCTGTTTACAAGGCTTCAGCATATGCTGTTTACAAGGCTGCAGCATATGCTGTTAACGTTGCTTCTCTCTACCCCTCCCGTTAAGGAAGCACCATGCTTGACTTCATTAAGAATGATGCTGGCTTTAAAGACGTCATCTCCAGCTCCGCACACACTGCACCGATGCAGCTGCAACTGCCTTCAATACCAGCCCAAGTTTTACCCCAAATCAAGGCTATATTCAGACTTAAACTTCAAGCCAAATACTTCATGCGTCAGTCTTTCTCGCTATTGGCTGCTGTGAACCACAGCTGTTCAGTCTATGACCACTTGGGGTGGACGGTAGAGTGACGGTCTCCCTTCATGCTGGTCGGCGTTCAATCCCCGACCGTCCAAGTGGTTGAGCACCATTTCCTTCCCACAGTCCCATCCCAGATCTTTATCCTGATCCATTCCCAGTGCTATATAGTCGAAATGGTTTGGTGCTTTCCCTGAT